>BMAW01035729.1:341149-782956 GCA_019974015.1 Nephila pilipes | reverse complement strand
AGAAAGAATTATCTTTATTAAAATGAAACGTTAAATCAGATGCGTACAGAAATTAATTCCCACAGATAAAGTAAGCTAGGGATCAGATTTTTTGAATATTCGTTGATCTGAGTCGAAAGAATTTGATAATCATCTATGAATGGCTTTCTCTTCATTTAAATGTGTAATTTTGAGATTCTCTAAATAAGTTTAGTGATGACAACAGAAAGAAGTAATAATGCGACATTATATGTTTACAAAATTTAGAAACATTTCGTAAATACCCTCTCTCTCAATTTTCTCTTTAATATATATAATGGGAAAGCATATTTAGCATTACAGTTTTGAAGACGACTTATGGAGGATATCTTACGCCAGAAGAATTTATTCAGACAGAAATGAGTCATATTATAAAATATGCTGCTCTTCACTATACGAAGTCAGAATGTAAAAATATTGAAGCTTTTTTTCTATCTGAAAAAATGTGTCAAGTTAATATATTATTCTATAAAAATACGTGAAAATCATTTATAAGAAATCGTTACGAAAAGCGTGCAAAAAAATAGAGGAACAAAGAAAAAAAAAAAAAAAAGAAAGAAGAAGAAGATGGGAAAATCCTACACAAATTTAGAATTAATTACTTTTGATTATTATTCAAAGAAAGTGATATTTGTGGTTGTAAATGTTTTTCATCCCATTTCACAGGAATTTTGTTCCCATGCCCCATTTTAAACAAAGTTATCTTTCATAACACTTTCTGGAAATTTTCTTTTCCCTGAATTGAATGTCGGGAAGCAAAGGATATTCCTTTCATAAGCATGACTGAGGGGAAAGATGAATAACATGATTTGAAATGTTTTTAACTGATGTTGCACTGAATGTTAGACATTTAAATGAAGCAAGATTTTACTGTCAAGTGTGTTAAAGAAGACCATTCAAGTTGTTCCAAGCTTTCATAAAATTTGTTTAAAGAGTTAAAATATTTCTTGCTGACATTAACGAATTGCGGCACTTAAGAAAATTATTTTTCCCAGTAAAAGTTCTTCGAAATAAGACTAAAATGTCTTTGTTGATTTCCAAAATTGATTAATAAGGACATAAGCAGTGATAAATTAAACCTGAGTACATATATCCTATACTTCAAAATGGATCAGATTTTCAGTCTTTTTTAATGTTTCACATAAAGCGGTACCACATAGAGACGGATGCACAAATTAATGTTATGTGATATGGGAAAAATACTTTTTTATGATTAAAAGTAAAGGTTAATGAAAAAATATTGCAACTCTCGGTGCTGTAATAACTTGTAATGCTGAATGTTAGACTAATGGCTTCTGGACTTCTCCTCGACTTCATCGTCGGTAGACTGTGTCTGATACCGCTGGTGAAAATTGATAGTGATTTGTTTTATCAACATCGCACTGAGAAGCAACTCGAGGGATATTGGCGGCAGACCTCGTAATTTGGAGCCTCAGTCAAGTGACGAGGACGACACTTGAGAAGGTACCTCCCTCTTCAAACATCCACATCCCGCCACTGGTGGGACTTGGGAATTAAATTAAATTTAACGTCCATCAGCCCCGCTACATGATGGATCTTCAATGGCATCAAGGATCAAATACTCGACTCGACGAAAACAAAGCCAGTCGCGAATCCGCGACCATAACCACTGGGCTACTGCGGCCATTTTTCGGGGCAAACAGATTTATAATTATTATTAAGTTAACTATTTACTAAACCGTTTTTTGTGTATATATATTCTCAGTTGCAACTGGCTGACATGCTGTATGTGACTTATTTCCTCCAGAAATGGATAGTCGGTATCGATGTTTTTATGAAAAAAGAGTTTTAAACTTCATTAGTTACCTTTTTTTTTCTCGCTTTACTGACATCTACAGCTTGATAAGATGCAATCACTGAAAGCTTTCTCTGATTGGAACAACCACAAGGTAATCAAATGCAATAATGATATACTCGAAAATATGATACAAAAATGATTAATATATTCTACTTGAAATATCCTAATGATTGCAAAAAACCAAACTAAAATAAGAAATAAATATGACAGTGCATGTAAATTATGCTCCACTTAAGAGAGGACCTACTGAAATGGTTAGTACAGTTAAGAGTTTAATAGTTAAAGCGTAGTGATTTGTAAGTATCGAAATGGTACAGAAAATCCGGCCTGACCCGAATTGTAAGATGGGTAAAGGCTTTAACACCGTCTTAGAGAATATTGCGTTGTTGTGGGCTTATTTTTGGACTAATTTAAGATCTTTAAAAGAAAACCTCACAACAGATACGTTAAAATCTATACTACTTATGCAACAAAAAAATTTAATTTATTTGCAATAGGAATATTTACTCTGATTCTCATTTAACTAAAAGAACCAAAACAAAAATAATAAATATAGAGATAATATTTTAAGCTACCTTCTGAACAGAACTCATGAAATACGAGTAAGTTTATTCATCTTATTTAATTATTTTGAATTTTTATTAAACATAATCATATTTACTTTTCCACGCTTGAACTTTTTTGGGAGTCTATAATTTTGGGGATTTTATATAATTTTCCCGGTGAATTAATAGGAAAATCAAAACAAGTGGAGAGAGAGGGCGAGAAACATTTTACGCTCGGGGTACCGGCTCGACATTTGAGATATCATCCGTGTACAAGACAGGTCTGAGCAAGATTAGAGGGTTACATATTCAAGACTCGATGTCTCCCGTCGTTTGTAATGTTGCAAAATATTACAAGTATATATATATATATACATAATTATATTATACATATATATAATTTTTAGAATTTTAGATTTTAATTTTGTAGATTTTATCGCTGAACTTTTTTGCATCTTTTAATCATTGAACTCTTTTGTACTTTGGATTTCCCAATTCAGCCTACCAAGTAGCAAAAGGGGAAGGTTGGTACCATTAAACTATTTTAACCCCGCTTATTCGGTCCTCAGCCCGAAATTGCTTTTTGTCTTGCTGGGTTCCATATTTTCATTTATTTTTTAATCTTTAATTTTTACATTTCTTTTTGGATTTTTATCTTTTTAAATATCCTAAATTATTCTTTCATAAATTTTCAGTATTATATATAAATAATCTAGCTTAAGCTAAAATCGTCTCTAAGAACTTTGTAGAATTTTATATAATGAAATCGTATTTTGAGTTCTGCTTTATTAAATTACGAAACGATATTAACACATCAATCAATAACTCCCGAGACTAACATTGAAAACAACATTTTTTTTGCAAATTTTTTTTTATTCATCAACATAACACCTTTTGTTAATCACCTTTTAGGGTGATACAATCGTTCCAACGCTTTTCCAAATCTTTTTTTCTTTTTTCGCAAGAAATCTTTTTTGTTGCGAGTAAATAGCGATAAACAGCTTTCTGAATCATCGACTCGTTGCTGTTTTTGTTCCATCGAAAGCAATTGCGGCACCCACTTGGAAAAAACCTTTTCATGCTCAATTTTTCATGAAGGATAGTAAATACACTTCCATATGATATCTGTGTCATCTCAGCAATCTCACGGAGATTCACTTTACGATCTTTCATTATAATTTTTGTCACTTCACTCACATTTTCCGGTGTAACGACTTCCACAGGTCTACCCGAGCGTTCCGCGTCATTTGTGTCGGTACGACCACGTTTAAACTCGGCAAACCACCGACAAATCGTTGCTTTTGATGGACAAGAGTCCGGGTAACATTTTTCAATCCATTGTTTCGCTTACACGGTGTTTTTACCCATTAAAAAACAATGTTTTATCAGAACATGAAACTCGGTTTTTTCCATTTTTTTAAACAAACTACAAAACGACTTTACTCCAACCTCGATAACTCAGCTGTTTCTGGTCCGATCGACTTAAAATTTTGACACGTTTCAAGCAAAGGTTAATACTCTAGAAAGACCTGGTTACTGGTTTACTACGAGCGCCATCTCTGGGTTAGTCTCGGGAGTTATTGATTGATGTGTTAAGTAGTGCATCGTTAATAATTAATTTCACAGCTCAAGAGTTACGTTTGTTTAATAACTGAAATCAATTTCTATTTGGAGCACATAAAAATAAGCTAATTTTCTTTATATTTCTCAATGATCTTTCGATCAGTTACCCTTTTTGAATGAGATTTTCGATTAAAGACACCGGAAAAGAGCGGACACATTACATGCAAGGCGTAGAGTGCTAAGAAAGAGTGGTGGTCGGAATCAGAGTATTCATTGACATTACGTGATTTATGATTAAGAACAATGTAGAAGCAAATCAAAGTTCGAGATTATCACGCGAGAAGATAGATTGGAACAATATGATTCGTTGTTAAATCTAAAGTTGCTCAGAAAGAGAATGAACATTAAAATGAGAAAGTTAAAAAGAAGATAATAAGACAGTTTCGTCACGTACTCAAAGATTTTATAAAATTGTTTTAATTTTATGTGTGTGTTTAATTTTCATTATAATTATTGGAGTTATCATATTCATTTCTATATTTTATGCATCTTTCAATATTAATTCAATTGTAAGATTTTTAAAAAAAAATTACCATATTTTGAAGAACATTAAATATAATTTGTCAAATTATAAATTGTTACCAAAACTCAAGAAATACTTTATTCAAACCTGACTTAATCATCATATTCATTTAATTATGTTGCGAAACTGCAATAATATAAGTTCCTAAGAAACAAATGAGTTAGATCAAAAAGGAACAAATAATATAGCAATCAAACACAATTTTTATTTGTAACATAAAAAACTTTCTTATTATCATTAAGTAAAGTTAGATTAATATTAAATCGTTACTTCGTATTTATTTAAAAACTTACGATTCCTTTTAAATAAGAGTTGGCGAGATTAATTCCAAATAATAGAAAAGCAAAAATTGAAACAAATTTGCGAATAGTTTAATTTATTATTTTAGGTCAATGATGGCATGTTCTTTTTCTTCATGAATTTAACAATATTTAATGACAATAAGATTTTTAACAATGCCATACATGCATTCTTCTCGATTTCCTTAATTTTTTTTTCTTCTTCAGATTACAGAGCTATTTTTTAACCTCCCACGTGAAATTGTTCCTGTTTCGCGATCAAATCCATTACTGAAATCAATTTAAGCTCTTTTTGAGCACTTTCACCAATGAGTGGAAGTTAAGTAAGATTATTTTTCATCCACAATCACTTAAAAGAATGACATTTGAAAGAAAGAAAAAAGAGAGAAAGAAACCAAATCGTAGTAAATAACAAGAATTTCCACCAAGGTAAGAAAGATACTGTTTATGAGAAGGACACAGTTACGACAAAATAGAAAATTGCTCTGCTCTCTCACGTCGGCAATTGAAGGCACGTGACTGAAAATGATGGGAATATCGGATCCAAAAGCCGCTTTGATGGCGATTTGATGTCTTCTATAAGAAGGACGAAGACGCTTGACTTGAGTACTTCAAACTTGGATGAATAGGGCTGGCTCCATTAGAGTTGAGAACTCAGAAATGTCTGAAGTAGTATCGTTTATGATGATGAAGAAAAAGTGTCACTTTATTATAGTCGAGAAATACTTTATTAGATGTGATAAATCGGTCATGACACCATTGCGATAGCTATTGGACTTCTTTAGATGAAGTATAAATGTTGGGATAAATCGTTAAAAGTGCAACAATTTTGGTGGGTGTTCAATCGTGTAAAAAAGAAGAAAAAACATGTGATTTTTCTTTTTTATTTTAAAATTCCATCTATGCCTTGAAAGACAGGACGATATACATTAGATCTGAATGCACATGCGGAAATGTAAATCAATCTCTCTCTTCTTAATATAAAAATTTTATTTTTATTTTTCAACAGGAGTATTATTCTCCAAATGGTTAATAAGTGCAATAATTATTTTTTTATTAAGTCATTTGGAAATTCTACCTTTTTTTCATAAATGATTTATTTTTTGCCATTAATGCACCCTATTTCATTTTTTTTTTCCGATGGAAAAAAAGATTCTACAAAAGAAAAAAACTCTTTAAATAGTATTTACAGATATGTATTAGAACACTTTTTGTCATTTTCTATCTTCGCGTAACGTGAAAGAATGGAACCAAATTTTGGATTCAATTTTTCATGTAAAAAATGCTCTAGTGTTAATATTGCGTATATTCTAACTTAAATGTGCAAATTGTCATATTTTATTATACCATACCATTTTTCTTATTTGTATGATAAATTGCAGTCTATCCAGGGCTCGAATTGTCAAATATTGTTGAGATATTAAGAGATAAATAGTTCTTTTTACTGAAGCAAACCATCAGCGAAAGAAGTAGAACCTCTCACGTTGGGATGAAGTGTTTATGGAAAAATACTATCATCGTCATTAAACATGTATTTGGAGAGTAAGATACTATCATCATCATTAAACATGTATTTGGAGAGTAAGATACTGTCATCATCATTAAACATGTATTTAGAGGGTAAGATACTATTATCATCATTAAACATGTATTTGGAGAGTAAGATACTATCAACATCATTAAACATGTACTTGGAGAGTAAGATACATCATCATCATTAAACACTTGATTGTGGTTAAAAATTACAAGAACTATCATCAATAGTCCTGTTGTTTCTAGTGCGATATAGATAAACCAACCAATCAAACAATGTATTATTTATACACAAGATTTTTTTTTTAATATGAACTGAACCAAAGAAAAAAAATTATATATTTTTTTTAATATTCCCCCCCCCCCCCCCCTCCTGATGAATACATCTACAAAAAAAAAAAAAAAAGATGTAGTCTCACAATATTAAAATCAAAATCTCCTAATAATTCACTGAAACAAATATTCAATGTGTATGAAGAAATAATTCCAAATAAAAATTTCCATTAACTCGATGGTATTCTGATCAAGAATAAGAGCTCTCACGATTATTGAAGGCAAAAGTTTCATTTGCATGAAAATCAATTTTTAAAACTCATTTACATTCCTTTCTACCCGAACAATCCGTCTGGATTTATTTATTTTCCTTTCGCCATTGTCTAATAACGATAATACAAAATATTTTCAGTTTAGAATTCTTAATAATTAAAGTCTAAACAATTCTGAAAGTAGCCACCAAAAATTAAATTTCACAGAATAAAAGACAAACGAAACAAGTTCTCGGGATTAAATTATATTTGAATTCGAATAAATACTCTCAAATGCATAAAAAGATTAGAATAATTCAGTGAGGAATATATTAGTTAATTACATTCAATCATTAAATTAAAGTCTCACAAAAGTGTAGGATATATCTAATATTAAAAAATGGGGTGGATTAATTTGATTGATTGTTCATTAACGTCGCATTAAAAAGCAACGAGACGACTATTGGCTACGGGTCTTTTATTTTGAGCCTTGGTTAAGTGTGATGAGAACGACACCTGAACAGACACCTCACTCTCCAAAATCGTACAAAAGTTTTTCCGAAGTAATCAGTATGCATTTATTTTAAATGCAAAACAACTCAATGGAACAGCAGCTAAAATATAAAAACACAATTTGTATACATCATATAGTTTTTTTAAATTGATAAGTATCATTCATTACAATATCTTGTTGATTGCATTATTACGAGAAGACAAATTGATTATTTCATGTAAAGCCAAAATGACAATCTTTAATGGCTGATGACTCGCCAAAGAACACTTATCGCGATAAATTCATCGAGACTCAAAAAGCTTTTTCAATTCCGTGACTCATTCTTGCAGACGCACAACAGCGCCATTATTTACGTGAGCACTAATTGAAGTAAAAACAACAATTCATGGCTATGGCGGTAATGACTTCTGTCTTCTCTCATTACTACGATTAGAATCTCTTAACATTGCCGTGATCCGATATCATAAATGTCACTGAACATGAGTTATCACGCGTTGAAGAACCTTGACACTACTTATTGGAAGGTCTAAACCAAGCGGGGGAAAAAGTCGAGAGCACAACGAACTAATTGATACGACATGGACATAAATGTTACTTTTTTTTTAATCTTTGTTCTTTCAATGTTCGGGTTTTTTTTTTTTTTTTTTTTTTTTTGTTCAAATCAGAACGGGAAATGAAACTATTAAATATACTTTTCTAACACGAACGATAAATGTTCGTGGTGACTATACACCTGGTATGAGTTATGGTTAAATTCATCAGAACCTTTTTGTTTGGATTTTTTTTTATCTCTTGATTCTATTTCTCCCTCCCCCCCTTTAAAAAAAACCTTTTATATCTAATCTCATTGATGAATTTTACTCGTGTCTTAAGATGACAGAAAGATGTTTTTTTTTTTTTTTTTTTTTTTTTTGAAAATGAAGAGTAACAATTCAAAAGTAAGTGCAAAGCAATGAATCAAAATTTGAAAAATAGGTTCTTACTTTTTATTTCATTTCTTCTTTTTCTTTTTGTAGTTTGTCGAAAGTTCTAGAATCGTGAATGGATTTATAATGTATGGGTATTAAATTTTTGTATAAAAATGTTTAGGCTATTTCTATTGAATTTTTTTTTGTCATAAAACTCAATCATTATAAGGTTATAAATTCAATATAATCGAATTTTAATAATTTTATTTTGTATATCAGAATTAAAAAAAAGGGAAAAATTTAATTCGATTAATAAAGCTCTAGAGTTGTACATTACACTGGTTATATACAATGAAATATATGAATTAGCTTCATACAACGTTTTTGTACATATATTTTTCAAAAAATTAAATAAAATCTCTAAGCCCTAAAAAAGTACAAGATCAAATATTCATATGCAAACTAAGGCGGATTATGTTTTTAAGGTATAATTTCATGCTTTGTATACAGAATTTTCATTCTATGTATAACGCATAACATACATGAGAAATTCTCAATGAATGTGTTTCGATCATTGAAAAGATATGTGCTATCTAAACATAACATGAATAATAAACAAAAAATTAAAATGTCTTTAAAAAATGAAACGAAGTTTAAGAATAAAAGATGGAAAAAAAAATACAGGAATTGAAAATAATGAAAACGAATTTTCCAAACAACCGAAGTAAAAAAGAAATATATATCGTCTCCAGTAATTATTTATAGATTAACGTATCATTAATCTATTTATCAAATACATCTTAGCAATGAATTTGATACATGATAAAAGACTTTAACAAATTAGTTTATTGACTTTTCTACTTTTTGAATTCAATTCTTTTGTTAAAATAATTTGCACATATCTTTTCGAACACATTTGTAATAAAAATTTAAAAGATACACATTTGTAAATAAAAATTTAAAAGATATAAATATGATTGCAGAAATTATATTGATAACAAACTCAAGAAAAGTTTTCTTTGCTGGATCTTTTTTCATCCATTCTAACTATATGGGAAGCAAAGTTCGTTCCTTTAACTTTAATGCATTTAATGATATCAGGTTCATTAAAAATTCTACAAATTTCAGAATTGAAACATCTTTGCCAAAGGCTCATTTTCTTTGACGCCAATGAGAATATCTCTGAGAGCCTTTCTCTCAAAAACTGTAATTTTGTATTACAGTTTTTTGTTTGAGACAAATTATCCAAGACATACATTAGGATCGGACTAATGAGAGTTTTACAAAGCAAAAAAAGTTTTGTATTTCTAGGGAGAAGACAGTACCTCAGTAAGCAGTGGTCCAAGGAACGTTTTGTTGGTCAGTGAAATACGACTTTGGTTCTTAAACATAATGTAATTTTTTGCATTAACCAGTGATCCAATCCAACCAAGATATAAATTAAATAAAACAATATTTTTTTTATTAAAATGCAAATGAATTGCTATTGTATTTTTACAAATATTCACCCCGAATATAACAAGAAGTCTTAAAATGGAAATTAAAGCGAAAAACATTTTTGTCGTGTTATAAATAAGATTTATTTAAGATGGAATTAATTTTTTGGACACAAACTTTCAATTAATACTTTTTGTTTTTCGTTGTTATTTTCGTGTCGCCATCTAGTGTCAAAATCCTTAACTAAAATAGGATGAAAAAATATTAGTATATTTTTAAGATTTAAATTTATATATGGATAAGAGCAGCTCAAGAGTTATTAGTGATGACCGAATAAACTGTCAGGAAAACTAATATTGTTCGACTACAAGAGAACCAATAAACATTGGTTAATCAACAATTATGGATTAAATGAGCCAGGGTTTCACCTCATTCTCCCATTTTCCATGCGGGATACTAAAAGACCTATAAGAAAGGTCTACTCAAGATTTGTTTCTTAAGCTTTGATTACTGATACTTGACTGTTTTAATTATGCAAACTTTCTTTAAAAATGAAACGTTGCTTTCTCCGCAACATAACAAACTAAATTTTGCGTTTGTTGACTCTCTCTACTTTCTCTTTTCCATAATACAATTTTTCCTAAAAGGGGCATGTTCATAAGATTAAAGAATTTCGTATAAATAAATAAAGGGGCTTGATTTACACTCTTTCAAAAAAAATGCTTAAGTCTATGAAAACAAGTATATGTGATCAAAAAGAAGGGCATTTATAATAACAATAATAAATTAATCCCTCGTAAGAAGTTAATTTACATTTGATGAAACAGTTGTCATAAGATTTTTAAGTCTCATTTAATAACTAAACTAGGCAATTAAAATCTAATGTTTTTTAAACTAAAAGATTTGCTGTTAAATCATTTATTGCTTACAAAAAAATGGGCAAACAGGATTTAATTTACTTTGAATGTGGCATGATTTCGAGTAATTCACTGAGTTAACTGGTGTAAACGAAAAGACAGCGTCTGTGAAATTTTCTCAAGCCAACTGCTACTCAAAGAAGCTAGATTTCTTCATGGAACATTTGATCACAGAGTTAGGTCAGTGGTTGTTAACAATTATTGAATGTTCGAATTGATAGGACAGTTGCCAGATTCCCCCCCCCCCCAATTTTCAGTCCTTTAAAATCAAAATAAAATATCACTAACTTAAATAGTAAATCATCTTCGTGGTTTATAAATGTACTATTTATTGTTCACAGCATATTATAGTCAAAAACTAAGCACCATTTCGAAAGAATTTTCTGCTTAATTTTAAGGCTATCTTCGCCTTAAATCGAAGACAACTCTGAAAATATTTTTAAAAACCGTTCTGATATTAATTATATTCTTATTTCCCTAACAAAGAGAAGCATATTATGTATTTCTGTTTGAATCGATCAATTTTTTTTCAGAATGAAAATTGTTTCATATTTCGTTAAGAAACAAATTCCAAAATCCGTTTCGAATTAAAACAAATACAATTGCAATTTAAAGAATTTTTCAAAATTTTAAGCACCTGTAATAGAAAACGAGAAAAATTCTTGCAATTAAACAAAATATTATTAATAAAAAAATTGAAAAAATTATTTGAGTATGTATTCCATTTTTTAACAACAGATGCAAATAACCTTAGGCGATATTATTGATCCTTCAAAGAAAACACCAAATTCTTTCTTGTCTTTCCACAGACAAAACTTACAAGCGCACGACAAGTAAGAAAATCGCCAAATTTTAAATTCAAACAAAGCAATTGTTATTAAGAAAATCGTAAAATAATTCAGATAATTACTTTTAAAATATAACTAAAAAGGTGATTATTTACAGAAAAAAAGTTAAATTATTAATTTTTTTAAAAAAGTTACACTGGACTGCAATCCACAAGCATTTTTATTCTTTCTGAAATACTATTATAATTTTCCGGAAGAAAATTCTTAAGTGCAAAGATGATGCCAGTTTTAACAACGAAAGAAGCAAACGATTCTCCGAGGGGAAAAAAATCAAATTAGTAATCAGAATTTAAAATTATAGCAAACAATAGTACACACACAGAGATTTATATATATATATATATATATATATATATATATATATATATATATACATATGAAATTAAGGAAGACAATAAATTAAATATTCTATGTATAAACAATAAAGCTATCGATAACATTTTGTTCAGATACTAAAGTTAAAGAAAGCGATTAATTACTAATTTAAATGTATTTTAAGAGAAATGTAACAATTATCTCCGTAAAATAAAACAAATATTTACATAATTTAATTTTAATTTGTACAGATATTAATTCTAAGGGGGGGGAACAAGTTTAGTTGCCTGTTTTTTTAGCACAGGATATATTTCCTGCATTTAAGAATAAATTTTATATTTTGATTAAACTCTCATGTCAAGTTTGTCATTCGATTCCCCCCCCCCCTCCTCATTTTCTTTTAGAAAAGCGAAAAGAGTAATACGACGTTTATCCTGATCGTGGCAACTTAATTTCCTGAACGCTTTCAAGGAAACAGAATTACACATATGTAAATATCTGTAAATTGTTTCCGAGCTTTAAAGAGAACTTTGACAAATTTTCCTCAACCAATTAATGGATAAATTATCCTTCTCCCTTTTGAGATGTTTTTATGTTAGATACAAACATGGAAAAATGTTGCGAATTTTAAAGAAAGAAAACATTATGAAATAATGTTAGTTTCTCTTTTGGAAAGATGAAGATTTCATTTCATTTTATTAGCCCTTTTTTTAAAGAAATACTCATAATCCTGGCAAACCGAAAACTTAAATGATAAAAATTATTCCTATGTTCGCAAAAGAGCAACTAATCGCGATTTTCTCTTCACTAACTCCACTTTTTGTAATTTTAATTGCATACAATTACAACTCTTAGCCAACCAAACCAAAAGTAGTTAGGTAAATTAGATGAAGATAAGAATTGTAGTGAATTGAATTAGAGACAGAGTGATATGAAAGTGAAATAGAATTAAAAGGAATGAGAGACAGAGGATAGTGACAAGCCGGGAGATGTGTAGATGGGAGTGGATCAGCGTAATGAATCATTTGTATAGAAATTAGTTGGAATTGATTCCGGATGAAAATAACAGGAGTCGAATCTGCAAGAATCGTAAAGTGCTTGAGTCGTAATGAGTGATTTGGTAAGTTAAGACTTCATTATTTGAACATCAACTAAGATTAACTGAATTAGGAAGGATTCTAGAGAGTAATCTTGCATGTGTGTGTGTGTGTGTGTGTGTGTGCTTTAATGAAGAGTGCTGTCCTGCTCTTATATATCTCCAATTGGAGTTTTGAACTAATTGATTGTTTAATTAGAATGTAAGATGGTTGTATTGGTATAAATAATGAAGGAAATAAGTCATAACCTCGCGACAATTAGATCTCGAATCTATAAATTGTTAATTACATACGCACTCTCATTACCAGAAATTAAATGAAATATAATAAGCAGGTAGTGTATAGGAAATGTAAAAATGTTATAAATTGTTACGTAGAGTCAGATTAAAACCTTTACAGGCAGCTAACACTACAAAAAACCCCGTTTATTCCTGTATTAATACCTAAAAGTTTAAAAATAAATAAGCTTTAAATATGTTGTTTTTTGCGATAAAAGAAATATACAATAAAAAATACAAAGGGGCCTTAAGACACAATTTTAATTCGTTTCATGACCGATCACTTGATAAAATAAGTTCATACTTTAAAACAGTTTTTTCATTAATATATATATATATATATATATATATATATACTGTATTTATAAAAACGTTGTATAAAAATAAAATTAAATTGAATTCATATATATGTATATGTAAAAAAAAAGTATCTGCGGAAAATAAACAAATGTTGATGCAGCCGATGAGGAAGTGCAATAAATTATTCTTTCTCTCACTATTTTCGCTTAATTTAATTTCTTTTCACTAGTTATTTTCAACATGTTGTTTTGAGAATATCGTATCAGCAAAAGTGCGTGGACATAAAATAAAGGATACATGTTCTTAGGTTCAAAAGATTGACATTATAATACTTTATAATAATTACATTTTCAGTTTGCTTAAGGTATATGTACATCGTTTTAATAAATTTAATTTAATATTTCATCGTCTGCTTTTGTTTTGATACCCGAGCATAATATTATTGTTTACTTTAATAATTTATCGTTTGCCCTTAGTGTTTTTGCATTTTGTCACGCTTTTGCCCTTTCATATACACTGTGAACCGAAGGATGTGTAAAACTCAAGAATCTCAGCAGAGTGGTGGTTGTGACATGACCAAAATAGACTCCCATCTCAAATTCCAGCTCGTAAAGCTTTAAAAAAAAAACTACAAACGATTTGTATCGCAAGTTAATATTATATCCTTTTCTTTGTTAACTCTCTAGTTTAAGACAAGTAGCACCTGCCTCAGATTTCAAAGACATTTTCTATTAAATGACATGTTTTCTATTGACATATTCTTCACCATATATCATTTTTCAATTATTTCATTACTTAATTAATGGTTAATGAATCATTAAAGTGGTCGAAATTTTCAAAGTACTTCAAAATGTTACCATGTCTTGGATTCTAGTCGGTATCAATAATTACCTTTAATCTCAGTCCTCATCAATTCATTACTCTTCATTATTTCATTCGAATGCAATTTTTCCTTCTAATTAAAAAGTCAACAAGTACCAAACTCCAAACGAAGATACAGAAGAGCAAGATAAAATGTACTTTATTTACCACTGAAGAAGAGAGAAGACAATTATTTCAATTCAATTTACTAATAACTATCAGAAGCTTGGCGTTATATTCCATTCCTCTTCATTTTCCTTTCCTTTCTATTTCATTTATATATCAATGGCTATAATTCAATTCACTTCTATGATCATCTAAAGTACCTGATCACGTTTGATTTTGGTTTTCAAGAAGTTGTTGTTTTATGTTATGCAAATTACCGTAAAGTTCCCGAGGTTAGTGAAGTGACAATTACGAATAGCACAACGTCACATCCTGTTATGAGAAAAAAATAGCATCAAAAATATATATTTACTTTCTTTAACTACTTATAATTTCTATTTTTCCTCTTCAAAGATAATATATTGGAAGGTAAACTGCCGAAACAAATTCACAGCTGTACATATATTAAACCTTCACAGGTGAAATTTCGAATAAAAATTATAATATAAAACAATTGCTTGTGGTTTTGTTTTATGTTATTTTATCTGGATAATTTTAATTTTGATTTTATATTTATTACATGCATGCACAGGTTTCATTTATCTGTCGCCCTCCTCACTCTCTAGTACATGAGTAATTTGTTTTGGTCAAAAATTAAATTACGTATTTACCATAATTTTTAAAAGTTGTATTGTTTCCTCATCTACAAAAATGTAGCCAACTCCTACTCTGTTTCATTAATGCTTTAAGAGTTTTTTCTAAATTTTTAAATTTGTTTTTGAAATGTACAAATGCTTAACACGTCTGATTCTGGACAAAGGGGAGCTACCTAGTTGGTTTTATTTCGCCCAATTGTTTCAGTGGAGTTTATATAAATTTCAAACTAGAAAATATAGTGGCCAAACTTTATTAAAGTACCCGTACATATGTAAAATGTCATAAAATCATAAAATACCGTCCTATGTTTTTTTTTTTCCGTCACAAACATTTTTTGCGAGTATCTTGTCAATATGGACGGTTTTTCCTCTCTTTTTTGCATTTTAAGTAACCTCCCAAAAATTTTCGTGTAAAAAAAAAAAAAAAAAAAAACTCTCTAAATCATTCGCACAACCTACTTTAAAGTATTAATACCGAAATTATGAAAAAAAAATGACGAATTCTATTTATAAATGTTTACTAAATGTTTTTGAAAAAAATTCATATTTAACAATAATTTTATAATCGTAAATCATATTTAATATTTTTTCCCCTCATGAATCATAGAATTGTTACAAAATTAAGTTCTTTAAGCGCTGCAGAACACTTTTTGAGGGAACGGATAAATTATCAGATAAAAAAAAGTGCAACCGATATAAAATTCAATCCTTTTTTTTTATATATATATATCTTAAAAATAAGATAAATAACTTTAAAGGTTCACAAGGTAGTTCTGAAAGAACACTGAATCTATATTTTAGCGCTTAGATTCTTGTAAATAATGTGCGTAAAATTTTTCTTTGAATCTCTAAGTTACTTTTGATAAGTTAACTGAAAAAAATGGGCTAAGAAAAACAATCCTTTTTAAAGCATTAATAGCAGGAAAAAATATATAAAAAAAACATATCTTACGTTAGCATGTGAAGCATGAATTAGAATAAAAGATACAACAGTGAGCAGCAGCAACCTGGAAAAAAGAAAAGAACATTTTATTAATTCAAATTACCAATTAAAATGCTGATAACAAATTAGTCTAAAGAAACAAATAATATTTTGAAAGCCTCTCCGTATAGTAACAACTAAAAGTAGATTTGTGCCTGCTTTCTACTATAAAATATTAATCAATTTTCAAAACATATTGCAATGAAAAATATTAGTAAACTCTCTCTTTCTCTCTTTTCTTAGGTTTTCTTCTACTCACATTGCAACTTTTGTACGGGTCAAAACTTTAAAAGCCTTTTTCTCACATTTTAAAATACTCATTTGAGCTGAATTTTTTTTATACCCATTGTTTTAGAAGCCAGACAATATTATAATTTCATTATAATTTCTAAAACTTTTTTGAGTAAAAGTATTATTCACAGAATTAAATTTTACGCCAAGTTTCTTGCCAAATCGCCAAATCCGTCGTTTAGTAACTTATCGTTTGCTTAAATTTTAATTTCATGTAGTTGATATAATATTCAATTTAATAACTTATCGTTTGTTTCATTTATATTTCCATTTAGCTTAAATATATTCAATTTAATAAATTAATTTATCATTTGCTTTAATTTTAATTACATGTAGCTTAATTGAAAAACATAATGCTTAATTGAGCTAAAACTTTTTATACGTATTTATTTTAGATGATAAATTTAATAAAAGTCAAATAATAAAATAAATTATTAAAACTAATTATTGAATAAATTCAATTTGACTTAACGTTCCCTTTTGCTCTTCGAATTTAAGGTTCAAAAAATATGTTACGCAAAGTGTGAAGTTTGAAAGAAAACCCATGTTCAAAAAACTCGTTTTAAACCGGTGTTTATTACTTATCGATTAATATATTTCCTTATTTATACATAATCAAGAATACAAGAATTAACTGAATATAAGGGCAAAGTTATTTAAAATTTTAAGACAATTGTATGGTCGCCATTTTTTGAACGGAGATTCAAAACTGTTTCTTCTTAATTTGTCTTTTTTCTAGGCATTTTCGGGGCCAAATGATATTGAAACGAATTACCCTTGCATTGTATTTCTCTTTTGTTTCTTTAATTATTCTTCCCATTCCGTATATAGTATTTGCTTAACGTTAAATCTACAAGAGAGAGACGATAAAATTACTTTAATGCTTGACAATTTTTATATATCAGTTTTAAGAAAATGAGTGAGTAAAGAATTAAAAAAAAAAATGGTAGAGAATGGTGCTCTTTTTACATTATATCATTGATTCACGTTTTTTAAGAATCTCTTTAATTTTTTTGGAAAGAAGAATGGGCAACGATATGATTAAAAAAAAACAACTTAAGTTTATGTATTTTAACATTTTGAACACTTAACGAACTCTTGCGAGAAAAAACTCAAATTCTGCTTCACCGCAAATCAGGGAATTTCTATTCATAATATTCTTAATAGCAATTAATTAAATAAAACTATTTCAAGCTGCAAATAAAGAAAGAATTAACTTGGTAATGTTAAATGCAAATTTTTCCTGGATTCGCACAATATCTGAACATTCTACGTCATTCATCTTTTTCAATACAAAATAAAGCTCAAAACTCAATTTTTAAGATAAGAAACGGTAAATTAAAGCAAATTTATTGTCAAGAGCATTTATTTATGAATTGGCAATAGCTTGAAAAAAAAATTCAGTGTAACAATAAGGTAAAATCATAAAAAATATTTCTATCTTTACGTCACACTTTCCTAATAAGTTGAATCAAATAAAAGGAAAACATTTAGAAAATTTAAGCAAGGCATAATCATAAGGAAACAAGAATAACGAACTTCTTTTTTATAGTTCAAGGTCGAAACAAATGAGTCATTCTATAAGAATCAAAACAGGTTTCTCACATAAAAAGAAACTGACTTTACTAATCTTATTTAATAGTTGTCTTTCCTTTTATTTGTAATCCATAGTAGCACGTCATTTTCTTTCATCTCTACACAATTCTAAAAGAACTTATTTGCATAAATGTTAGCGCGTGCGTAAACAATGAAAAATTATTTTTAGTTAATTACATTACGATTCGAAACGACCACAACGTATATACGCTTCGTGACCAAAAAAAAATATCTTGTTAAAACAGAAAACACAAGAACAACAACAAAAATAAAATAAAATAAAAATTTCACAATTTTACATAATAATCTTAAACTTTTTTAATTAGTAAATGCATGAGTAATAGGTTAAAATTTACGATACATCAACAATATTAAAAATAACACGAAAACACTAATTATCTGTATATATAATACAAATCACGAAAAATTGTATTTTTAAAGGATTTAAATTGTATTTCTAAATGTTAAATCTAATACATGTGTATGCACTTCCTTTTAACTTGCAATATGGAAGCATAAGTGAAAGATATGAACGTACGTTTGGAAAAAAAAAGATAACCAATTAAAAACAATATTTATTTACATTCAACAATGTTATGATAACGAACTAATTAAAAAAATTAACCATACACGTATAAAAATAAGATTTTATTACATAGAATGCATCTGTAGAATCCTTTTCTCTTAAGAGCTTCCTTTCATAAAAGATATTTACATTTTAATCAAATTAGCACAGCAAATGCTTAAAATTTCTAAGCAGGCCTTTTTTTTTAATATAAGATTTTCCCAAAAGAATTATCCTATTTTAAACAGACATATACCGTAACGTGCGAATTAAGGAAATATAATTCAATCTATTAAGATTTAATAGTCAGTAAAACTATCTTTCCACCAAGAACCAAAAAAAAAAAAAAAAAAAAATGAACACTACATAAAGCTACCTTCAACAAATAACTTTTGAGTTTTAAATACCTTTCTGAAAATAGTCTGAAAATTAGAATATCTCATACGTAATCAAACAGAAGCAGTGTATTAGTTACTGTTTAATATGTTTACAATTCTAGGTATTAATTTTTACTGTTAACATTGCTGCATTTATTTGTTTAGAAAAATTAAGCGGCTTAAAAGAAAAACAATGCGGAACTCCAGGAATTAGCGAGCGTAAAGATGTTTTATATTAGACTAAACTAAATGTCAAAGGAATAACATTATTTTATTTCGCAGACGATGTTTCGTTTATTCGAAAATGTACTAATCCTACGAGACTTACATCAGAAAGAATAGCGCTCTGAAAGAAAATAAATAAAAGCACATTCATGAAAAAGATTCTTGAAGCAGATTTAAATTCAGAGAATGGAATGATGAATAGAAGATGAAGCTTTTATTAAAAAAATATATTACAATTCCAGCTTATCTGAAACAAGAATGAGAATTAATATTCTTATTCAGTGTTGAATAAGAATATTCAATTCAATGATGAATAAAAATATCGTTGAAAAGAACGCATATAACATTTGTAATATAACTGTATTTTTGAAATAAGTACATGCAAAAGTTGTTGATCAAATAGTGGAAAATCTGAAACTACAATACAGTTTTTATAAACATTGTATTTATAATAATTAGCCTTTTTGTGGTATAATATTATAATAGATTTAATCTCCGTGAAAAAGTAACATAAGTATATGAAAAGAATTTCTATACAACGCAGATGTAGTAAAAGAACTGATAATATGATATGAGCATTATTTGTACTTACAATGGCTCCCAAAATTGAGTATACTCCAATTATTTTGCTTCTTAAAGGCGTAAAACAACATTAAAAAGTTACTTATGTTTCATATTGATAAGAAAACAAAATGGATATTATAAAATGTATTAAGACTAAAAAACAAAAATGAATATTCGATAGTATATTATTTGCAGCAATTTTTACGTTGAAGTTACTGATAGCTAACTCCCAAAATTGAGTATACACCTGGAATAATACTCTAATTTTTTCTTTCTAAGAACATAAATTAATATTTCGTTAATATCGTTCGTTTTTGCATTTAAAACTCCTTTCAAACAGTGTGCATTGATTTGAAAGGGTTTGTCTAGTTTCACCGGATATTTTTGCTCATTTTTCTTGTATGTGTGTGTATTACTGATTGTGTTCTTTGCTCCTAATATTAGGCTTTGGAACAGATTTTTCCGACTAAGACCCCAAATTTTCTATCATAATATGATTTAAAAATGATGCATACCAATGCATTTTACAACTGTAACCATAATTTAACATTTTAACTGCATACTTTGGTTCGTTATCTTGTTAGGATGTTAATGCATCCCTTGTCCTAATTAAAGTTTTAAAAAAATCTGAAAAAATTATTAATCATTTGCTGCCATTTTTTTTCCTTCTGATATATTTTAATCGAAAGATTATAGTCTAAAAATGCATATTTTGTGAAAGTAAGATGGGAAGAAAAACCACCAACTTAACTAAATAAAAAGGATGTAAAAAATTAATGAACTGGAAATAGATTTGAAGATAAACTGCCCTGATGAAGACAACCTGTTGTTGGCTAAAAACCAAATTAAACATGAAAAAAAGGGGAAAAAATCAGTGCATATTAATCTCTGAGGTAACACCCACTCACGATTCGAGTTACGCATGATTAAAAAAAACTGTTTAATATAAATTGAGTCTAAAAGCGCATATCTTCCACTCCGCAAATTGAAAGGATTACAATAAATCTGCATTAAGAGAACATTTAATCGAAATTTCAATTTAGAATTCATGCGAATTTTACAAATTAGCATATTTCAGTACCACCCTTATTTAAATTTCCATTCAAGAACTTTATACCGTAATGCAAATTGTTTCCTCCTTCATTCCATTAAGAACATCGTTGAAAAAATTACACATATGAAGCAGATTATTACAGTTAATTAGTCATTTATTATTGTACATTTTTAATCGGAATAAAACTATTGATAAAGGATATATTTCAAACAGTGATTTTTTTTAATATGTTGAAATAAAAAAAGCAGGATTTACATCCACACACACAAATATAATATATATATATGTGTGTGTGTGTGCGCGCGCGTGCGTGCGTGTGCTGGTGGACAATTGCGAAGGACAGGTCACTAAATAAGTAGTAACAAAATACTGAGTGGAGGTGAAGGTCCACAAGCATTATAAAATATTGTTGCAACATTTTTATTATAAAATATTGTTGCCGCACTGTTCGGGCATTGGAATATATAGTATTTAATGTTTTCAACAACACAGAACGTTATGAATCACCTTAAAGAGAAAAAAAGGGTACATTTGATGTTGTGAAAGTAACAATAAAAAAATGCATATCAATGACAGCAGGTACCTTTGAGAAAAGTGTCAGCACGGGATGTATCCATTATTGGGTGCGATGCCACGTTCCAAGCGTCGCATCGTGCTTTCCATAATATTATACAGCAACTGTCGAGACAATTTATCCCATTCCTCAGTCAGAATACGGATGAGGATATTTTGATTAATTGTCGGATATTTCCTCCGATTTCGTCTACGCAAAAACATCACAAACATTTTCAATGGGGATTAGGTCTGGAGAATATACTGGCTATAGAAAAAGCTGAATACGCTCGGCCTCTAGACATTTCTGAACAACGATTGAACGATTGACATAGTGTGAGATCGTCTAAGAAAACAAATTTATCACCAATAGCACCACGGAATAGGAGAACATGAGGCAGCAGGACTTTATTAATGTATCTTTGGCCCTCCATATTCCCAGATGCGAGCGCATGTAGGGGCGTGAAGCCAATAATCATGATACCCCGCTCCAAGACTCTGCATATCAAATATTGGTCCCTCTCCAGAATATTTTCAGGACGTATGCTGTGCCACTCTCCTACTAGCTCCTTCAGAGTCTACAATCCGATTGCAGGCTGAACCTATTCTCATCTCAAAATAGTACGCATGCCCAGTCCTGGTTGGTCAAATTTCGATGCTCACACACTATTGCAACTGGGCTCTAAGCTACAGTCTGGACAACGAAACATGTACAATAGGTCTGAGGGCGTATAATCCTCCTTCTCCAAAACTTCTCGCAGTAGGTTTTCGGGGAATCATCAGTCCTGTGGAAGAAAAACTACTCATTTGCCATCTGTCGAACAGTAGAGTACCGCTTCCTTTTTTTGCCTATATGACTACAAACCTATCTCGAGTTGTGATAGCCGTACTACCACAACCTCTCAGAGCCACTTCTTACATATTCCTAATGTTTAATATGCTTTCCATTTCCGTGGAGCAACATTAAATTCTCTGGAAGCATCTTATGCGTTTTTCGTCCTTCTACAATCTTTACAATCATACGGTCACGAGTAAAATTGTCTACCTATCAGGAAGAGGTACCGAAAATTTCAAATTCGCCAATTAACTCTTTCCCGTCAAACTTTCACTTGAAATAATAACTTGCATTTTACGTACATCTTTTATCAGAGTTATCACGTGACGAACAAGAGAGGGGAAGAAAATTTGAGCAACGAACTCCCTTTATTTCCTAAATCATACATTTACGAGTATTCTAATATTCCATATTCTGCTTCCTTTTATTGTTCGGTTGCTGAAAGAGATAATGTCATCCGTCCTAGACAACTATCCATCAATATATATATATTGTTATATATATATATACATTGATGGAGCCGAACAATTGTAATATCCTATTTTCCTCCACTTGAACTAGCATCCGTTCGCTTTTGGTCTTATTCATTCCAAGAGTTACATTATTTTATCATATACACTAGGCTATTAATAAGATAAATAAAATTAATCACACGTATACAGAGAGATAATTATTTCAAAAAACAGTTTCAGAATCAGATATGTTGCACGCGCGCGTTAATAAATTGTTGTAGTATGATTCTCAATACGATAGCACTGCCAGCATAAGGTTATACCAAGTATTCTCTATTTCTTAATTTTAAAAATCAGATATTTATCTAATATATAAATTGCCAAGTCTTTCTTTGTTTGTTCGTCTCTTCATTTTACAAATCCACACCATTGGTCGAATAATTCCAAATTTTTTTAGATACTTAGCTGGTGAGGGGAAGGCACATAAGCCAATTCTCACTAAAAAAAAAAAATTGCTGATATTTTTCTTTTTTCACCATGACCTGTTTTTTCCAGCAGATGTGATATTTGTTTCCCTAAATTTTTTTCGCTCAAAAGATGCGTATTCTAATGAGTCTTTAAATGCAAACTGATTTTTTGAAATCGTTTTAAAATAACGGAGCCACATTAATTTAGGTTCCAGAGCAAAATTATACATAAAACTTGGTGTTTAATTGTTGGTCTGTTGCTTCTATACAAATCTACATCCTTGATTAAACCGCCTCCACCCCACCCCCAAAAATTAGGGATGTCTTAACGATTTTAAAAAAAGAGCTGGGAGAAAATATCAATAAGTGTATTTTATATAAATTTTTAAATACACAAGCAGTGGGAGAGGTTTTGAGCATTTTTGTCTTTTTCCCCTTCCGCTAAGAATGATTATCACTCCGCTACGTAGATAGCTCTCTGGCGCACACATAACTGCACCACTTATGTTTCCTTCAGAGAAATTATGCATCAAGGTTTTATTTTTAATTTGATTTTATGAACATATTTTTTTTTCTTTATATTCACCCGTACAAAGAAAGGATAAATATAAAGGAAAGAAAAGTACGTTCATAAAATATAAACACGTCTCAATAGTTTATTCATAAAATAATAAGATAACGCCTTAAGACATCGATTGAGACAATTTGTTGATCGATTGAGACGGTAAATGATTTCAGCGTCTGAATATTAAGGAAGAATTTTTTATTTACTTATTTGTTCGCAAATGTTTGTGTCTCAATGCATTAGTGAGAAGAAATAAATTGTTCACCTCTCCACTTAGCAATTAAGGCCATCTTAGTACCAGATAATGACAGGGACCGCGCACTGTTTGTAAATGTTCAGCGTGCACGAAGATTATACGAAATGAGCAAGTTTCTCATCAACGCTCAAGAAATTCACAAGCTATATTCATTGTACGAATATCGTTTTTATGTATCACGACGCACGAAACGAGAATTTAATATTCACTTAATTTAAATATGCAACAGATCTCGGTGATTTGAGAGCTGTCTATATAAAATTTTTAAAATGTTAAGCTTAATTTTGAGCTTAGTCTGATGATTTATTTAGTTTAAACGGATGTTAAAATTATATTAAAAAACTTAATTATATGTAAAATACAATCAATACAACTTATGTTAAGGCTCCCGTCTACCAGCCATTTTGATTTCGTGAACTTTATGTTAATCCTGTAGAATTTCTATTACGACCTCAAATCTTTACTATTCTTTCTATATGTATGAAAAAAAAAAAAAAAAAGAAAAAGAAAAAAAGAAAAGAAAAGAAAAAGAAGAAGAAAAAGGTTTTTCTGTGAAATTATATTTTTTTCTCGATTTTTACAAATATTTTTAACCCAATTTTAATGATTCGATTGTGAGTTTTCCGGTATTTGAAAAATATTCTAATGCTTCATGTCCACTCATAGGCATGGCAAGGAAGTTTGGAGAGGGAGATACCAGCTAAGGCGTCGTCCTCGTCACTTGACTGGGGCTCAAAATTATGAGGCCCTCACGTTGTCGAAAAGTGCGACGTAAATAAACAATCAATTTATCAATCATATAGATAATAGAAGTTACTGTATTGCATTTTCCATTCAAACAATGAAGCACCGCATGTTATTTACCGCTAGAAATAAGAGATTTAATTAAGGTTATGTTGACTTTATGCAGAATATTTGTTAAATCCCTCTCTCCCCACTTTCCTTTCATACATTTATAGCTGTTAGAAGATTTCAGTAGAGAAAATAATTTTTCAAAATACGCGGTTGTAAAAAATAAATGCTATTATGGAAATTTGCTGAAAGAACTATGTGAATTTACAAAAAGAAAAAAAAAAAAAATGATTTGACCGATCCGGGTTATCCAGAGATTCGAGTTATAGGATCCGATTTAACAAGGTTCATGCTGTATTATAAACCAGAAAAATCATTCTTTTGTGCATTTAAGTGGATTCCCAATTGAAGAAATGCGGGTGGAGGGTGGGTAATCCTCCCTCTTTTTTTCTTTTTTTTAATTCGCATATACAAGAACCGCAAAAATTGCATCTTTTCTTTATTTGAATTCAAAAGAGATCCTCTATCAAAGGAAAGCATTTTGCATTTGAAATACTTAATCTGTGCATAATAAGGCGTTCTGACCTGTAAAAAAAGAAATCAAATACCAATGACTTTTTAATAAAAGAATTTCAGTTAAATCTAAAAGTAGTAGTATTACAATCGTTTTTTAGCGGCATACATTTCATTTTTTTGTGCTTTCTTTTTCAAAGATAGGTAGGTGATGAAAATAAAAATTGGGGAAACTAACTCACGAACATGTGACCAGAGGGGAAGGTGTCAAAGACCATGTTAAAAGCTTCTGCGCTTTTTTTTAAATACATTTATTTCCCCACCTCACAAGTTCTTAACCTTAACCTTTTTTTGTAACCTTTCTAAGCCCATCTTCTGCTCTAAATACGGCAAATTGACAATACACAGTTTAATCCGGATAATGATGCAAAAAAGCGCTTAACTTGGTGCACTTTTTTTTTCTTCTTCTTTTCTTTCACAAGTTGCATATAACTGGGAGTTAGTGGAAAATGAGGGGAAAAAAATAAAACTTGTATGGTGGGTGTTGCGCATATTTCGCTCTTGCACACGAGAGATAAGAATGCGCGAACGAAAAAGAATTTAGGCTGTAAAAATTTAAGAACAAAAGCTTTAATCCTAAACACCCTGATAAATGACGGAAGTTATTTGAAAGGTTGATCGTATAATTTTTCTTTTGTTACATGTTATTTAAAAAAACGTTAATACTTTGAAAAATTAAGTTACATAAGTGGATTTATATTTCTTAGAGAGAATAACAGTAACATTAAATAATAATATTTGCTTCCAATTTATTGAATCTAGCCAAATAATTTACACTTAAACACTAATAGTTATATTTCTTATATATAGCTGTTAATTATGAGGCATTATAATACTATACTTCCCCAGAAGTAAAAATCAATTATGAAAAATTTCAAAAATAAAAGAAAAAAGTAAAACATTGCTTGTTATTATATGGATATCAGTTTAAAATTTAATCTAATTCTTCTAAAAAAGCTAACAAACTGTTGCCTGAGAATGAATATGAAATTAGACATAATTAGAAATTAAGACATGAATGTGAAATTGAAAAACTATCTTCTTTTATTTATTTTACATGTAGAATTATAAATATCACTTCGGTTTTTTATTCAATAATATGAATTATTTAATTTCCATGAAATCGAATAAACAGATGATGAAAAGCTTAATATTTGTTTTAAACGCAAATCAACATGAAAAGCCAAAAATAAAATTTAGTAGTAGATTTTTTTTTTTTTTTTTAACATTTTTGAGAAACATTATTATTAGGAAACTTAATTAATGTTAAAAAAATATTTTTTAGGAAACGCTATTTAAAAACCGTTTATAACACACATAAATAATAAAATTTAAATTCAATTCAAAGAAGCATGAACTATTTAAGAAATACGTGTAATTCAACAAAAGTAAAAACGGTTTTAACTTTTTATCATTACTCACATGCAAGTATCCTACTAATTAAAGCTTTCTTAATTAAGGTTGTCTTTGCGAAATGTTAAAGAATAGGACTTGAATTTGGAACACTTTTTTCGATTACAAAACCTTGAACATTAATTTTATATTTTGATACCACCATATTTCAGAGAAAAACGTATTTATAACATTACTTATTTCTATCTGAATCAATCCTTTTTTTTTTTTTTTTTCCTTCTTTTTTTTCTGGTGCAAAATGTGTTCCATGTTTCGTCATCTATACTGTAATGTTAAATGGGTTTTAAAATTTACTTGTTCAAGAGAAAAATGGCGCATTTTTTGGAATGTTTCTAAATTTTAAGAGTACTGCATCATGAACGGATCGTCGTATTAATATATCACAAACTTTCATGAAATGTAGAACAATATTCTGCCTGGAAATGTGCTCCAAGTTCCGATTTGGTTCTTTGGTATTTAGAGAAGATAGCCTTAAATTTTTAGGTACAAAAAATTCATAATCACAAAGAAATGTGCCATATCGTTTGTAAAAAAATTGTTCTAAAAATAAATATACTGGTACTTCCCCTATCCGGCCGACCAGTAATCGGTTTTTACAAAAAGAAAACGATTTTATGCCTTTTACTTCAATGGAATAACGCAGGTTATCGGTAAAGAAAACAGTACATATTTTATAGTTTTCGTTATTTCTTCACATTCTATTTGCATGTTCGGTATTAAATTTTATGCACTTATGCATAGCTTTTGCTGTTTAAAAGCTTTATTATTAGTGACCATCCAGCAATCCGACCTTTTCGGTAATAATTTTTAGGGAATCAAATATAAACTTTAAAATACTTTTTATTGTCAGTTATTCCCAAGAAACGATTGTAAATGATATATTTCGTCAAAGAACAGTGTTCTAATTTTAATCGCAAATTAAGGGGGTGCAATGTATACAAACTCCCCAAAGTAATATGGGTCAGAGGGCACATTCCCTAGTGGGTTTAGGGCAGTGACATCCCCTGGGGTATTGGTGACCTTGAGGTCAAGCGGTCTCATTGCTAAGCCACAAAAGGAAATCTCTGTTAAAACTGCCTCTCCATTATCGCACCGCACAAAGCTCCCGCAAGGAAATTTCGGTGGGGAGCAGAAATAATTCGATTTCGGTGCAATCTCAATCGTGAACGAGGCTTGGTGTAGCTTAGAAATGGAATATTGAGCAATTTTGAGACAATTATTACAATCACTATCTTAGAGTTTAAGAGCTGATCATATTTGACTCATGATAAATATAGTGCAATGTTAATAAACTAAGAATTTAATTGAAAATTGCAGCATGAAAAATATTGTACTATTTTTTTCCCTTCAAATAATTTCTGGTATTAAAAATTTCAACACAAATAAATTTGGTTGGATCCTACGTTACAGGCCCCAGCGAAGTGAGAAATTTTTGCTTGGAGATAAATCGACAAGTTTGTAGCTATTAAAAACTCAACACGGATAAATTTTAAATCCAGAATATTAATTCTGAAAATGAATTGCAATATTTCAAAATTGGAATGGAAATCTAACCACAATATGTTAATAATACCTCGTTTATGTAGGCGTCAACATTTGATTCGTGAAAAGGAGGGGAAGGGGGTCTATATTTTTGATTTAAAAAATTCTATTTTCTTAGAATTATCATTTATTAATTTATTTTTTTGAAAAATATAATTGAAATATTATCATTTCGAATAAATCGTTAAAATACATTATACTAACTAAACGTTATAATAACATTATATTAAATACTTAAATTCGTAAAAAAGAAACATTATACTTTAAAAAATTTTAATTTCATATTCAAAATTAATTTTTAGAAAGAAACTAACAGTTAATTACACTACGTCATGAAGATATTAAGATAATAATTAATAGATAACACGAAGATCTTCACAAAATGTTTCTTTTATATCTTTAACCTTATTAGATCATATTTATTTCCTTATCATTTAACCGCAAAAATTTAGATGCAGAGACATCTCTCAGCAGGAACCGCTTTCTAGAAAAACTGCTCGTGCAGTCGTGGCCGAGTGGTTAAGGCGATGGACTAGAAATCCATTGGGATCTTCCCGCGTAGGTTCGAATCCTACCGACTGCGACGAAGATTTTTACTGCAGGTTTTCTCCTATCGTTTCCATAGAGACGTTTTATACTCATCGGTTGATTAAAAAATAACAGTACAGCGTAACCAAAGGTAAATTTTCTGCAACAATTAGTTTTTCCAAAGAAGCATAGTTTAGAAATTCTCATTAGGAAAAAATCATTTCTCTCTTTTGCACAAAATAGAACCAGATTTTTTTTAAAAAAATAAGAAGAAATATAATATGTTTATATAATATGTTATAAGCACAAGTATATAAATAATGTTTCAATTCAACTACAAAAGCATTCCAAAAATAAGGTCGATTTTGTATTGATTTCTACTTTAAAATTTCCAGAAAAACTTATTTTCTGCGAATACTTTAATTAATTAATTTATTTACATACTTGTGTTCTTAATAATAATTTATATAATAATTTGTTTCAAATGTAAATAATAATAATAGCATATGTTTATATTTTATTGCAATTTTATAAATCATTATGTTCAGTATGTGTTGCAATAGACGAGCTGTATTAGTCCATCTAATTTGCTAGATCTTTAAAAAAAAATTGATGCAGGTCTTGCGCGAGAATCTTGAAAATTTATAAATTTATACACACACGAATACAGTTAGATCTTATATGGTGGTTGGGGGGGAGGAATACGGTGCAAACAGAGAATTTCAGGAATTGATTGTAATCTATAATAATATAATAAGAATAGTTACTTATGCGATTATGATCTTTAAAATCATACCCTTAAGACATACGACTTTTTTTTCATAAAAGATATATCTTTTAAAATACTCTTCATTAATAAGTTATAACATTAAATTTTTGAGCATAACTTTGAAAGAAATGGGGGAAGAAAAAAACGAGGGTCGTTCAATAAGTATTTAAAAATTCCAAGAGATGGCGCTCGCAGCATCGGAAAAAGCTTGTAAGCATTATGACTCGCCATATAGCTGTCTGAGTCTCAGTTAGTCGATTCATGTTCACGGCGCCTTTCGCACCTCAAAAATTCTTCGTCATAGCTTTGCCGGCAGATGAGATCATCCTCGCCTGCTTTGGAGCAGATTCACCGAAGCAACAGGTTTTGATTGTTGCTTGGTTGTCGGTGAAAAATGATTAATCCATTTATCATAGACGGGGACAATTCGACGCGAAATGACGTCGACAACTTGACACGGCAGCGATCAAATTTTGATTTGGCAGGAAATGACTATCAAATCAAAACTAACTAATGAATCAATGTAAAATTTGTTTCGGAATCTGTATTTTAGATTTACAAATTCTAATTTTTAAAAATATTTTCGATTAATTTGATGATTTATTCTTGAAAAAGATAATTGAATTGTTATCTATTCCAAGTAAAACTGTTAAAATACGATATTAAAATAACTAAAGATTTTTTTAACATTTTTTTTTTAATAAAGGCGCAAAAAATAACAATATATTAAATATTTAAACTCGAATTAATACATTATATTTGAATTTTATAATCAAAAATATTTTTTAAATAAGAAGCCAATAGCTGATAAAATTACGATATGAAGATATTTATAAATAAAATAATAAATAAAAAAGTAAAAAAAAAGTTCTATGCAAAATTTTGCAAAGAGCAGATATAGCCACCCAAGATGCGCTTTTTTTTATAATTATTATTAAATTACTCAATTAAATATAATAATTAAAGTAAAGGAAGCAATATTGAAAAATGGAAAATAATAAATTTTTCCGATATTAAAATTAAAAGAAACGATAAATTCTTAAATTGAATATTATATCAGCTACGTGTAATTAAAAAAAAAAAAAAAAAAGAAAAGAAAAAAGAAAATTGATCTGGTACGCCAAAAGTGATCCAACTAAAACAATAACCCCTTAGGTGGCTAATAGATAACTAAGATCTTCAGAAAATGTTTCTTTTATATCCTTAATCTTATTAGATAACCTTTTTTTTCCTTATAATTTAACTACAAAAATTTAAATTTTACCCAGAAATCTTTTGGTAGGAACCCTTTTGTTTCTCTTTAGTACGTGCAGTCGTGGCCGAGTGGTTAAGGCGATGGACTAGAAATCCATTGGGATCTTCCCGCGTAGGTTCGAATCCTACCGACTGCGAAGAATAGTTTTACTACAGGAGGTTTTCTCCTGAAAGCATTTACGGTATCTACTGCGACGTTTTATATTCATTAAAAAAAATTATGGTTAAATTTTTGTATGAGTTACTTTTTCTAAAGAATTTTTTATTTTGGAAATTCTAATTAGAAAAGTTTTTTTTTTTTTTTGCATCCCATCTTTTTTTATAAACGATGTGCATATTTTAAAATATTCTCTCTTTTCATTAATAAGTCACAACATTAAATTTTTGAGTATGATTTTGAATGAATCGAATATCTCATTTGTAACGTATTTTCCCTGGTACAAAAATTAATGCTACCATGAAATGATGTATAAACTATTTTTCTGCACAAATAATGCTCACATATTTAACTACTATATTAAAAGCATTCATTAAAAATATAATCAAGTGAGAAAAATTATTTGAAAGTTTGGTTTTTTGAAGCTGATATGTACCTTTTATGACAAAACCAATTTTCTTAGATATAACTTTCTGAAAGAAATTGTCCTTAAAATGTCTAAAATTATCTTAAGAATAAGATAACAATAATTTAATATAAATAATCAAATATAAGAATTTTGCCTAATGTTGTTTTCAAAATAAATCGTTTCCGAACTTTTTAAAAGAGGAATAAAATGCTTTATGGAGTATAATATATAGCATGTAAAAAAAAAAAAAAAATTTAATTTATTGTTTTTTTTTTTTTTTTTATTTTTTTTTTTTTAAAAAATTTTTTTTGTTAATTTTTTTTTTTTTTTTGCTTTTTAAGTTCTCGAAAAAGTAGAATTATTCAAAATAAATATTAATTAGCGTAAAGTCAGAGCACTTCCGAGCCCCAGGCTCCACAGAACCAATCACTATCAAGAAAAGAAATTACCCTCTTAAAATTTCTAGTGAATTTTTATTTTCACAAGCAAAAACATTCTAAAGTACAAAAACGTTGCTAATGTTAACAACAAAAAGAATAAAATAAAAAAAAATAAAAAAAAAAAAAATAAACGAACGATTCTGCCATAAAAATTGATTATTAAATAAAATATTGAAATAAGAGCAAACGATAAATTATTAAAGTATTAAATTAAATATGAGCAATATATGTAAATATTCCTCAATCAAGCTAAATGTAATTATCATAATGCATTATAATGTCAATCTTTTGAATCTAACACCGCGTATCCTTTATTCTATGTCCACGCACTTTTGTTGACGCCATTCTCTTAACACAAATGTCATACAACAACTCACAAAATGATGTCATAAAAGCAAGAGCGCACATCACAAACTCAATGAGAAGTATAAAATACACTCCTGAAAATAGAAACTTTTATTTCTAGTGAAATTAAACGATGGTTAAGGTATACAAGAAGAAAATAAAAGACGAGTTAATAAATAATAAGGTAATAAAGATAGTAAGATGTAATTTTCTTCCTTAGTAGTTTGAAAAACATTTGTGGTCATAATAATAGTTTGAAAACTATTATTATGACCATGCATATTAATAGCTCTGCCTCAAGAAAAATTATTAAGATTTCAAACAATGTGGAAAATAGTATTTTTCTAAAATTCGTCGCATATTCATGCAAAAAAAAAAAAATGCTAATACATTTGCACAATGTATTTCGAACAATTTGTATACAAACTTTGAGAACACAACACTGGAAATAGTTGGATAAAAAGCACTGTGTTAACAATTGCATTTCATTATCCCATCTGCATATAACTCAAATTTATACAAATAATGCTTCTTAAAATAACTATAGAAATGTTTCTCCTTTCATTATTTATTTGTTTATTATTTTGTTGCAAGTCCTAATAAACAGAAGAAGAATTCAATTTATTTGCATGATTACTTGAAATAAAAATGAATCTAAACACCTTTTTTTTCTTCTTTTTTCCCCCATACTTGCAGCAATAAATACAGTGACTCATTTGAAAACATTTAAGATGCAAATGCCAGAATGTCTTTTCAAACAATAGCAGCATTATGTAAGCTTCTAAAGAGTATGCATTTTTTTTTCAAACAATTATAAGAGAAGTAATTCTCTCTCTCTCTCTTTTTTTGGTGACATTGACTTTTATGCTTAATTAGAATGGAACAGGTGCGGTTATAGATGAAATAAAGGTAATAAAATATTATAATCCTTTATTAAAGAGACTAAACTCTCTGCAGCTGCGAGACGAAAAGCAATATTTTGTTACAATCTTCAACCTTTTACAATCTTTTAAAACAATATAAGTTTCGAGAAATTAGAAATAAAGGATTGTAATCTTGAGTTCGACAGTAATCCAAAATGTAAATTCTTCAGCGTTTTTGACCCAATAGTTTACGTAAAAACTTTTTGGATCGATGGCAGGTAGGCATAATGGAATCATAATATACACTGAAATCAAAATAAAATGCCAATAATCGTTATAATTGTTTTGAAATTCTAAAGTGTAAAGAACATTCTTACAATTCATTAAGGAGCTACAATTCTTTATTTTAACTGTCTTAAATCGTAGAATACTAAAACGAAATCTTTGATTCATTCAATAATTTAAACATATTTAGATAGAAAAAAAAATATTTTAAACTACATACATAGTCAGGAAAAAATGTTCTTAAATCGAAAATTTTCTGTTAGACATTCAAATTATTTTCTGTTTTAGCAGAAGCATGTGTTCTTTTGTCTTCCTTTTCAATTTGACAATAAGTATAAGTATGGTAATAATTCTAATCAAACAAAATACTTCGAATGATTGCTCTCACAAAAGTGAAGAAATAATCCTTGATAACAGAAGCATTTCAACTAATTTATACAGAAATCAAATTGCAGATTAAAGTATTGAGAAGTCGAAGCATTTTAATAATAAGTACTCGAAGCTAATATCCCCAGTGCAAATAATATGGCCATTTTACGGTTTCAGTGTTATTAATTTCAGAGTTAACCAATATATATGACTCTTACTGCTTTGAAAATGAAGTTAAGAAGATATAGGAATACGCCCAGCGGATTCTTCTGAGGACGAGGTTATCATTGTCTGCATTGCTTCCCAGGATAATCGTTGCTATTTTGATATGGTTAAAGTTACCTTTTTTGAGTTTGGAATAGGAGAAATCCAGAGTATTGATTCTGTTAGGTTTTAAAATGCTCTTCAAAAATATGTGATGAATTTGCTCAAATCGCTTATGATTCATTCATGAATCATAGTGATTACGGAATACTATAGCTATTGGTAATATGGCCACTGACAGTTATATTACCTTCACTAGTGACTGTAATATCTCCATGCCAACTTTTTTTGTTTCATATTTTTATTATATTTATATTTAATATTATGTTTAATCTGCTTTTTCTTATTACACATTTTTTATTATCGCTTGGTCAACACATCATCATAGGACTAGGAGGAGAGTGATTGTTTATTAAAGTCGCATTGAGAATCAACGCGGGGTCTATTGGCGACGGACCTCGCAATTTTGAACCCTTCATGTGAAAAGGACGAGAAGTTAGTTAGAACCTGACCTTCCAAGCATCCACACCACGGCAACGGCAGGACTCGAAACCTCGGACATACTTAACGTGCATCATCCCCGCAAAACGGTGTGTATTTAGTGAATTCGAGGCTCCAACTCAAGACAACGAAAATAACGCCGGCAGCTAGTCCGCGACCATGACTGTGGCCAGAGGATTTGTGGGGACTAGAGTGAAGAGAATATAGGCTTATCTTCTTTTCTTATTTACTTTTGATTCGTTTCAAATAGAAATGAGCTTGTATTCAAAACAATCATAATATTGGATCTTTTTTGATGGCTTCCTCCCCCCCCCTTAAGCTCCCACCTCGCCTCCTCACCCCACAAGTCTCCAACTTTCAATTGCTTCGGTGAAATCACGCTTTAAATTCCAAAAAATTTCAAGTTTCTTCGCAGCTTTACTGAATCGGGCCTTAGGCCTGCTCCTCAGGCCTCACGTTGAAAGTTCCATAGTTTTTTTTTTTTTTTTGCTTAAGTCAAGTAAAGCTTAATAAAAATGGATTTGACGTCAAAAACAAGAAAATAGCTTTATTAATTTCACAGGTCACATTATCGACAAAAAGAAGTATTTTGAAAAATATTACATTTTAAATTGAGAATTTAAGGTTAAATCTTAAATTCTTTAAGAACTGAAAGAGGACAAAACAGTTCAAATACCACATGATTTCCATTTTTTTTTTTTTTTCAACACACTTCATTAAATTCATCCCCATTTCACTTTGAAATAAGACAGTGGCCGTATTATTCAGAGGGGATTTATTTTTAAATCACTATTTTAATACCAGTCAAAGGCAACAGACATGAATGATTCATTTTTGTCCCATTCCAATGAATCGCAAAAGGCCGCTATTCGACTTGGCAAGCCACATATAAAACGAACGACCAAAAATTCCCCCAAAAAGTTTTATAGAAATCACCTGACTCCCACAACAGCAAAGGAATTCGAGATTGCTTCAGACGATATAGGGAGCGAAAAAAAGGGAAAAAGAACGATCTTTGGAAAAAGGAAGTGACATCCTCCCACCAACTTCAAGTGCCTGAAGCCATGAAGGTCTGTTTTACAGCGTGTGTGGCGATAAAGACGATTTTTTTCGGTCCATACTATCTCGAGTTCCCTCTTTCTTCGCCATATTTTCAGATACTCTTCAGAGGACGTTGATAAATAGTGAATTTGTAGTCATTCAGTTTCTTTTTACGCCGGAACATTTATAACAGATTACGTAACCGCACCTGTTCGTGAACTCTTCACTCCTCCGTGAGAATTTGTGATGTGCACTTAAGGTAGTACAGAAGCCGCACATTTATCAAAGAAAACATTCAGTGTCTTCATAACGATGAGGAACATGTGAAATTTTGGAAAGAAACAATTCTGTGAACATTTCTGTATTTTCCAGGGTGCTCTACTGATAGGAATTCAAATTTGAAATTTTTTGATGCATTCAGAATAGCTCCATGAAGCAGTCACATTCTTATATAAACTTTAAAAAAAATTGGAAAAATCAGGTTTTTGTGTGTGTATGTGTGTTATCGATGAAATATAGTATAAATTTCAAAAATAATTCAGCTTTTAAAACATAACATTCGTCAATAAAAAATCTTTAACAAAATCAAAAATTAGAACAACAATGAAGACAAAAATGCTTTCCAAGAGAATTCATCATTCTGGCCATGATAGCTTAGTGGTCATGTTAGAGGAATTGCGACTGGCAGTATTCGTTGGGTCATGGGTTCGAGCCCTGATGCCCACCCACCATATAACCGGGACTGATGCACGTTAAATCTGTTGAGACTCAAAGTCCTCCCATGGCGTGGTGTGGAAGTTTGGAGAGGGAGGTGCCAGGTCAGGTGTCGTCCTTGTCACTTGACCGAGGTACGAAGTCTACCGCCAACAGCCCTCGTGTTGATTCCTGTGCATTATTAATAAAACCAATCAATTAAGATAATTCATCGCTTGAAATAAGTCTGCATTCATGTGAAATATCGAGTAAACGAAAGAAAAAATTTTCAACTTTACATACCCGCCAGTAGCGAAAAGATTTTGGGGATGGTATGCATATGATCTCATTTTTGACAAGGCTATAGAAAATATAAAAAAGTTTAAAAGTTCTAATCAAAGTTTTGCAAAGAACAGATTCAGCCACTCCAGATGCGCTTTTTTTTATAATTATTATTAAATAACTCAAATATAAGAATTAAAATAAACGATGAAATATCGAAACATGAACAATTGTAAGCTTTTCCGATATTAAAATTAAAGGAAACGATAAATTATTAAATTGAATATATTTAAGCTAAATGTAATTAAAACTAAAGCAAACGATAAATTATTAAATTGATTATATTTAAGCTAAATGTAATTGAAATTAAAACAAATGACAAATTATTGAATGGAATATTACATCAGCTACATGTAATTAAAAATCAAGCAAACGATAAATAATTAAATTGAAAATATTTAAGCTAAATGTAATTAAAATTGAAGCAAACGATGGGGAAAAAATTGATAAGTGATCTGGTACGCCAAAACGCCCTACCTAAAACAATAGCCCCTTAGGTGGCTAATAGCATAGTAAATCAATATTAAAATCACTTGACCCCAAAGCATTTTAAGAAGAAAGCCAAACTAAAAAGATGTAGTTCGAAATTCTTGAGACAAAAAAAAAAGGGGGGGGGGGCTGCCTCACACTTTAAAATTCTGAATAATGTTATTTATTTTCAGTCATATCTTGATTCCAGTTAACATATGATTTAAGGAAATACACAAATCGTTAAGTAAAATACTTAATTTTATATTTGTTTCACTTCAATCTAATAAAAATATTGGAGGAAATTTATTACGACATATTTTTGAAAATTGAGTTCATTAGTAGTGAAAGTAGGCATCAGAAATATATTGCATGTATTTTATTTCAATCCAATAAAAAAAAATAACGGAGAAATTTGTTATGACGTATTTGTAAAAATTAAGTTCGTTACTGACGAAAGCAGACATAAAAAATATAAGCAAAAACAAGATAAATTTTTGAAAAGTAGTCAGGTAACTACATTTTATGTTAACTAAAACAATAGCCATTGGGTGGCTAATATAATAAAAATAAAACTTAAAATATAAACCTATCTTCCGATATATCTCTCAATCTTTCAATCTCTGTTGTATTTTTGAAATTCAGTCTAAATTTTCGTTGTATATGATATGATGAAATTTGTCAAAGGTGATAAGCTTTTTTTATTCATAACGTGGCATTAACGCTTTATTTCCTTATCACCAATTAAACCTAGATTAATAATTCAATACAGTATGTTCGCTGAATTACCTAACGAAATGAAAACTTTGATTATATCAAAGTTGTAAGGAATAGTGCAGAAAACATTTCAGACTATAGTTATTTTTTTCTCAAATTAATTTACGCAGGAAAGACAAAATCTTTTTAAAAATCGTTGAAGATGTACATTTATTCTCCGTGTTTTTTTATTTGTAATTTCTCTGAGAAGTGAATCTGTTCTATTCATTTGATTTACCTATTAGTCACAGACAGAATCTTGCACAATGTATGTGAATTTAAGCTATTCAGCTCTGTTCAAAAGTCAGGAACATAAAAGAACGAGGAAACACCCATTACAATTGAAGATTTCTGAATTAGTTTATTAGGTAAATAACAAGAATAAATCTCGATGTCAATGCTATATTTACCTAATATTGATGGCTCGTAGTATAAAAGAACTGCATGCTTTTATTTTCTACTTTGGAACAAAGCCCAAAAACTAGTTCATATATATTACATCCCCTCTCACCTGACAAGATACAAGTAATTTTATGCAGACTAGTCTTGTCACGTTTTTATCAGTGAATAAATGGTACTAGTTGCGGAATTTACGAAGTCTACAACACCGCGATGGAGAGCGACGTAGAATGAATGGTGCTTTGGATGGCTTCCCGATTTACTGTGGATGGTTCTGAAAAAAAAAGTCTGGATTTAGGTCAAATACGCTCGCTTTTGCTAAATTATTTTCATTCATTCGTCTAGTTGGTATTTGAGGAAGACCTATATATTGCTTTTGTTTTTTCGGTTTTTTTTTTTTTTTTTTGCTTGCTTTTTTCTGGATGGTATCCAATAATGTCATGGAACTACTGTGCAGCTCTACTGTGCAGCTACTGTTTTTTTTTTTTTTTTAAAAAAAAAAAAAATTTCAAAAAAAAGGAAATTAAAAAAAAAAAAGATATGTTTTCTCTCACACGTGCACCCGCTAAAAACTCGCACGTGCCAGTCGGAACAAGGCCCTCGAACTAACTAGAAGTATTTTCTCGCAGAAAGTGTTTGTTCTTTATTTTATTCCCTTCTTCAGCTGTAGTCTCGATTTCAAAAAAGGCGGGAGGGAGAAGGAAGAGACATGCAGGTCAGGGATGAACTCAGAAAAAAAATTGAAAGAATTGGGCATGTGAAAAGAACACCCTTTTTTTAAACTTAAATAATTTCTTTGCAGAAGATTTCACGTATATTTTGAGAATTAACCGGTTGTTTGTTCTTTTTTTACGCGAACAGCCTTCGGCGATCAGTCAAATCTTGCACCTCGGAGGCTCAACCCAGATATTTTCGCTCTACAGTTGATAGATTCCACAAAACATTTTTTTTTTACTCCCGCAGTAAGATAAAAAAAAATTGTAAAGTCATGAATATATAAACAGGCTTTCCATTGATGAAGAGCAGAGAGAATGGCGTTAATCAAAACGGTCTGATCTTGAGAATAAAACCCCAAGAGCCATGGATAAAGGGTAAATAATAAGAAAAAACTTTATTTTAGAAAAAAAAACCTTTTGCCGTACATATATATTATATTATTTGCATTTTTTAACACGCGTATTATAACGATTCATTCATAATAAAGTGTTATATTACAAAGTTTATTAATATTATTATATCGTTCTTTGCAACACCACTTGTTCTTTCTTTCCTTTTTTTTTCTTAAATTTATTCCTACAGAAATTTCTTTCAAAATAATGATACACAAAAATTAAATGTGAACCCATTTTTATACAAATACTCTTATCACTAAAACTGTTTAATTTCAAGAAGCTTTTCAAATAAATTAGATGTGCAAATCGGAATTTGAAGAAAAACAATGTGTTCACATTTATCAGAAAAGTTTCGTAGTCAATCCCTCTTTTTTCATCGCTTAGCTTTTAAGATATATTTCATATATTCCACGCTCAAAAGAAAATAATTTCAATTCATTTTTTGTCTTTTTTTTTTTCACTTAAAAACATCGACATGACTATTGAACACTTTAAAAAAATTACAATGCCGTTAAAACCTTCGAAATTTACCATCTCAGAGACAAACTGTTTTTAGATGTCAATTCCGATTGTTAAATTAGACACTTAAAACTTTTTTTGGATACCATGTATTGCAGCTAAGGATTTGATATTTTTACGTTTTGATAAAACAGATTTGCTCACAGTTATATTATTCATTGAATTATTTAAAAATTCGTTGTATTCCAAAATTACTAAAAGTTGAAAATTAATGACTATTCGTTTTCAAAAACCATTTATTTCTATTCATTACAAGAAAATAACTTCCAAGAGAAGAAAAAAACTTCAACCGCAGTCGGTAGGATTCGAACCTACGCGGGAAGATCCCAATGGATTTCTAGTCCATCGCCTTAACCACTCGGCCACGACTGCGCGCACAATGTATCCGGAAATGAAATACCAAAATTAACAGATTAGTATTTAAAATGTTAGTAATAAGAAGCATTGTTCAAGTTCGAAATATTTGAAATAAGTTGTGATGTGTAAAATTCGTATTAAAATAAAATAAATTTCGTTTTAATGTAATCAAAAGTTTTATGTAAGGGTTCAATAATTTTAAGTTGTTAAAATTATTTATTTCTAAGTATGTTGCATGTATACACAGTCGGACCCCGTTAAGTCACGGTAGTCAGGGGTCTACGGTTAATAAACCGCGAATTAAATGAAAGGCAAATTACACTATTAATATAAATTGAGCGATAATATAAATTCCAACTTTAATATCAACTTTCTGCGTTGCGTTAACAACCTTTCAACATTATTTTAATCATCACGGAAAACACTTATGCAAGAAAAAAAATCCTTACAACTCTTAAAAATTTGGCATTTCGACCAAAATTTAGTTGAATGTACAGCTAAGTTTACTGATCGATAGATCTTCAAAATTGTACCTTTAAAAAACTAAAAATTGAAACACTTCCCTTTTAAAGAAATAGTGTCTTATTTCCAATCCAAAACATTCAAACCCCAAAAAGATAAATAAAAAAATATTAAATTGGTCGAACCTCTCCCACAAAAAACTTAAAAGACTGTGCTTGAAAGACAAACTTTTGTTCGTCTCCACATAGTCGGATTTTTATCGATTCTTTTTTTGTGTCGAAAATCACCGCCTGCACTTTACGATCAGGGGTTTGTGATCCTTCGTCACTCATCCTCTTGCCTCAGACATAAAGAATCCCCCTTTTTTATTTTATTCTCGTTAATTTATCGCCTCTTTATTTGGACAGCGATCCGATTTTACAATTGCCGACTGGTTTTTTGTTTCACACGTTTCGGACTTCTTTGAAATTCCACCTGCTCTCTTGAATTTTTGTTATCTTTTTTTTTTTTTTTCAGCTTTTGTTTCGTTGCCGCGTCTCTTCCAAAATTAGTTATAGGTTTCGTTTCATCGCCCTTCTCTTTTTGACTCAAGTCTCTACTCATCTATTTTCGGTTGCTTTTTACGATTTTCCCTCCTGTATCAATTTTGTTGATTTACTTCTTTTAGTTCTGCTTCCTTAAAAAAGTCTTACTCTACCCCTGAGCTTCTCTTTTGCTCTAATTAGAACCATAAGCACCTTTTGACTAATTTCTTTGTGTCGTAACTAATTTTTCATTTGTTACAAATGAAAAAGTGTGTGTGCGTGTGTTTACACACACACGCACACACATATATATAATCAGATTTATCATTAACTTACAAATGCCCTCTAGAGATTACTTGAAACCAGTTTTCTAGTTAGGTACACTTAGGTAAATGTTCTGAGTGAGTATTTAATTTAAAAATTAGTTGTTAAAAATATTAACTACTACTTTGTGTTCAAATTCAGGAGTTCGTAAAAAAAAGTTCAACTCGAGAGGAAGGGAGTACAAAGGCCTCGATGCATGTGTAGTTGTAATGTCCGATTAATAAGCGATTAGTTTAGTTTTTATTAACGTCGCACTAGAAGCAACACAAGGGCTATTGGCGACGGACCTCGTAATTTTGAACCACGGTCAAGTGATAAGGACGACACCAGAGCTGGCACCCCCTCTCCAAACATCCACACCACCCCAACGCCGATTAATTAGCGAATTGAGAAAAACTATTCTTATGAGCTTTATTGTGAAAAAAATATATTCTATCACAGTCGACCATGTTGAGCGCTTTTGGAAGATTTAAAATTATTCCATTCTCTTAACCAAACAAATCAATTTGATAAGTTTTAGAATTGTAAGCAGATGGGAAAAAATGACGGCTCAATTGATATTTTACAGCAAATCACCCTATTCCTAAAAAAAGAAGAAAAAAGTTAGTCGAAATAGCGATTACTATACGATATTTAAACCACAAAGATATTATAATGTATATCGTTATTTTTTCTCCTATTTGTTTAATTTTGCATTTTTTTTCAAGTCTTATTCGGAATGAAAAATAATCATAAGAACTACAATAAAAAAAATCTCAACCGGATTTATTCAACCAAGCAATTTTAGTCACATTTTATGTTTTGCCACTTTTAGAAAGGAAATAAAATGCTAAAACAACATGCACAGAAATAAATAATTTCAACATAATTTAATAATTATATATATATTTCGAACTTAAAATTACACATACTAGCGCATTAAATGCTAACCCTTTCATTTAGGTAATTCATTTCCCGACAGAGTGTGTGTGCAGTCGTGGCCGAGTGGTTAAGGCGATGGACTAGAAATCCATTGGGATCTTCCCGCGTAGGTTCGAATCCTACCGACTGCGGATGTAATTTTTTCTCGTCTAAAAGTTTTCTTGCAATGAATGGAAATAAATGGTTTTTGAGTTTAGTTTTTACAACGTTTTTCTGAATTTCACTTGGTGTGTGTGTGTCATCAAATTTTCGATCGTTAATTTAACCAACTTCCCATTAAGCTAGATCTTTGAAATTTTGGGAATCGTTCGTACTCGACTAACAATGCAATATTTAGAAGTTTTCGACAAGTTTTAACTAATATTTCAATAATTTTAATAAGTCAAAATATTCTTTCCTCTCTGCGCTTTTAGGATTGAGGAAAAAATTTCTTTCCCTCTCTGGGAGCACCGGGCACTCCCCACGCAGCATGAGGTATCGTAAACCTTTTGTACTCACAAAGGGGAGATACTATCTCCCCTTTACTATCTCCGAGATAGTAAGGGTTGCTGACTTTTAGTCAGTAATCATTCGCAAGAAAGAAAGTTTCCAATATTTGGCGCCATGTCTTATCACAATAATTTTTTCTGCATTCTGGTTCCCATTCTTTTTTTAATAGAATGACTTACAAACTTTCAAATGCATGTTTTCATTTTATGAGTATTATGATTTTCTTAATACTCTCACAAATGCCTCTTTTTAAGTAAATTTTAAAGTTAAAAATAACTAACAGTTTTAACTAATATTTCAATAATTTTCTCTAATAAACTTTGCCACCATATAAAAACGTTGTTTTTAAAAACGTTGGTTTTTATATCGAATTATTTAGTTTTATGTTAACGCCGCACTAGAAGCAACAAGAGGGCTATTGGCGACGGACCTCGTAATTTTGAACCTCGTTTTAAAAATATTTTTAAGGTTTCCGAAACAACCTTTTATTGGAGACGTAGAGTATCCATACCCGTACCTCTCGCACGCGAAGCGAGCGCTCTACCATCTGAGCTACGCCCCCACGTGGTTTTTGAGAATGAATAGTCATTAATCTTCAATTTTCATTATTTGTGGAATGCAATACACACTTAGAATCAGTTAAAAAACATTTCAAATTCACACAATGTATGATATGAATGATCAAATAATAAAAATGAGTGTACATACTTTGAAAACTTAAAAATATAATAATATAAAATAAACTTAAGCGTCTAACTCAACCAAGATTGAATCGAAAACCGGTTTGTTTCACAACCAAATATTATTGTCGAAATTAATATCAAATTGAAAAATTACATGTGCTTTTTATTTCAATTTTAATTTCGATTTAATATAATTTTAAATTCAAAAGTCTTCCGATCGTTATCCAAATTATTAATATAAATTTACTAAAGAAGATTGCAAAATTACACATCAATATTCTCGATTGTTCTTGTGTCCTCAAAAGAACAAGGGATCGCTTATATATAAAAATAGGGAGAGAGTGGGAAATTTAACGCTTCCCCCTCAGCGTATATTAAATGATTTATTTAATATATTTTAAAGTAAATGTTAGGATAAATATTTTAACTAAAATCGAGTTTAAAAAGTGAGATATTTAAAAAAAAAAATAGTTATTATAATTCGATTGATTGCTTTACTTTTATTAATGTCGCACTAGAAGCAATAAGAAGGCTATTTATAATTCGATTGAAAAAATGTGACAAATTATCTGAAACTAAATATGAAATTATCCCTGTCATTCTAACAGTTTTGAAACTATTATGATTATTGATTACAATTGATTAATGTATAAAATAAAAGTCAAAAAAGAGAAGAAAAAAAAAATGGCGAAGATATTATTTTCACGGAAATGGCTACTACAATAAGCTTACAAAAAATAAGCACTCAGTAAAAAGTTTAAAGGTGTTTAAACTTTTAGAAACAAAATAAAAATTTGACGTCACGTTCAAGGTAACTGTTACGATAAAACTGGCAGTTAGTCAAGACAAAAACAAATTAATTCAAGAAATTATACCACTTTTTTTTTTTAAAGTAACCGATTGTTTTGGAAGGTAAAACGTTTGTAAATAGCAGTTCCATTCCATCTGCTATAAGGAAAACTGTCAGTGAATTCACTTATCTACATAATGCGATGAGGATTCCGAAGAAAATAATTACGTTCCTTGAGTAATCGGCTTGACATGAATTGAAAATGAGAATTTAAATGAATGGAAAACTCATTAAGACAACATACTGAAGCAACTCATCTTTTTGAATATCAAAAACAACAACAACAAAAAAATCAGATAATGCCATTTACTTTTTAAATACTAATTAAGAAGAGATATCTTCCTTTAAAATATATATAAACTAGTTAAAATGCAAATTATTAATGTTAAGCGCATGAATATGAAATGCATTATTTTTTTTTTTAAATAAATTTATTTGCAAAACTCCTAATGCTCCACATTGCATAATATGAGGCTTACAGACGTAAGTGGTAACAACATGACACAATAATAATAATAAAATTTAAAAAATAAAACATAATTAAGAGGAAAAAAAACACAAAAGAGACAAATATAAATAAAAGGAAAGGAGGAAATATATAAAGAAAGGAAGGTAACTATAAATTTTAAAAATTTGTACAGTAAACAAATTTTCTCAAGATATTAATGCTTTCAGAACAATTGACGAACAAAGGCAAAATAAGTGGCCAGGATATACCTAAGCGTTTTAACTCCTTCTTAAAATTTTCTGTTTTACAAAAATATAAATTACAATACAAGACATGTTCCGCAGTTTCAGCGGAACATGCATTAATTGAACTTTCTTTTCAGATTTCAATTTCAGAAGCAAATATTTTTATAAAAATATTAAAGCTGTTTCCTCCAAAATAGCTGGACCCAAGCTCAGAACAAATTTTTTGTTAGAAAAGTCTCCAACGGTCATATCATATTATTATAATACGTATAATAGTTTAATATATAAGATCCTTAAAAAGTTTAGAAATATTCATTACACACTTTTTCTTAAAATTTAATGTTGAGAATCAATTTGTAATAAAGTATTGAATACGGAATCTTGCACGCATTTCATACAGGAAGAACTAGAATGATTCCAATAGAAATTCATAAAATATTTTTAAAAAATACTAATCTCTGTTCGATCAGAGAATCCGAATACCGTAAAAATATTGGAGAGTTTTTTTACTTGATAAAGCATCTCGAATTTAGGACCTATTCTTAAAAATTGTAAGACAAATCCTAATATCAAAAATGCCTAAAATTATGTCTAGAACTTAAAAGCTAGAAACCACTGGAGTTAACAAATGTCTAGAAAACAACACCTGCGCATTTAGAGAGCTTAAAAAGAAAAATAAATATTTCATCAAACATTCTTTTATGGTTATTGGTTCTTCACAATAATTATATGATCGATACAATATTGTCGCTTCTAATGTATATTTATTATAGATTTTCATTAGGAAATATATATATATATATGTAATGAAAATATGTATATTTTTTATACATAAAATATTTGTATATTATATATTTTTATTAGGTTCATAACAGAGTGATTTATTTTAGATGGAATACTCTTTACTGACAAAAGAGATTCACGAAGCAAAACAGATTGAGATCAGGGATTGAAAAACTGTTCTTTGATTCTTAAAGCGCGTGCAAGTCTTAATTCTTTTGCATTCCGGATAAGCTCGGTTATATTAAATTAGTGAAAAATATAAACAATTATTTAACGTTGAATTAAAATTTTTAAACAGCAATGGATTAAATTGAAGTATGCAGATAATATAACTTTCAACAGTATCAAATTAGTTACGGAGCACAACTTACACGCAAAGTATCAAGACTAATGGAAATAACAAATATTTATAATTTATCATCAATTTTATTCTTATTTGTGTTCAAAATATAATGCATAAAAAAGAGAATCCTCTTCAACATGAGATACAACTACAATCTGTGAATACGAAGAAAATAACGCAGCTAAAAGTAAAAGGGGATGGGGAATTGAGGTCGGACGAACTGTCAATCAGTAAATTTAGAAATTGCGGCTGATATTGAATATAATTTAATAAATCGAATACTAAGTGGTTTCAATCAATTCAGAAGACATAAAAAGGCATCTGCAAGCAAGAACATTGAAATTAATTAATCTGGAGTAGCCAAGTATGGGTGTGACACACACGGCGTATCTTTAAAAATGCATCTTATAAGTCATTGACAGGAAACACGACCCCGCCTTTTTAGAGAAGTTTTCAATTTCACTTCTAACTTTCAAACAGGTTGCCGAAGTAACGATAAAGGACCGGGAAATTATGTTTCACATGTTCAGTTTCATTATCGGTTCACTGAACATGCAGATAAGACTGATGCCTCGTAATTATTCACCAAAGAATATTTTTCCTTTTTTATTTTGCAGACAATGTTATTATTGAGAATATAATGCATGAAATTTTAGCGTATTCAACATAGCGAATAGTGGAAAAATGTTCGCATTCAATGCGACAAATATTGTGAAGAAAATGTAGCATCGGAAATATTTATAATTATCGGAGAGTTTTTCACATTCAAGTCACAAGTAGAGTTGTACAATGATCTATTGATAATGGACCTCCGTCCATTCTCATCCATAGTCGAACGATAAAGATGACTTCATCTCATTCGTTCGCACTAATACAATGTGAGAATACAGAAATCGCATAAAATTTAATAAATAATAGCCACTAACTTTCAGCGCTTGACACATACTTAAAAAAGCAGAAACATATTTAAGAAATTAGTAAGAGACGTTGAATAAAGAAATGATATTCTGTACATGTTTGGTCAGAAAAAACTAGGCATTCTTTGCTATGCAAACTGTTATAAATCTCACCAAATCGAAAAAGAGATTGAAACAAAACAGAAGGAAAAAAAACAATGAATTTTTTTAAGCGATCACAAAAAAATCTCGTTTCCGTTTAAATAAGGACAGATACGAGTACTTAAAAATAAAATTTTTCAATGGCAAAGTCTCCCCCGAACACTGCTGTAAAATTTACCATCTCTTATGTATGCATTAAACAGTTAAAGAGGGCTATGGAAATCTCGTCATTTAGGGTGATTTTCGTAGAGGGTGATTTTTTTGATAACAAACGTCAGACCAGTTCATTCCAGGCATACTCTGTGGATTTTAAGCCCAGGAATATGCAGACCATGTCATGCGCTTCATTCTTTTAGTTATAGTTCTTTGGATATTTCAGCTGTAACAAGTAAGCACGCATTTGCACTCATGATCAGAAACTCTCGAAAAACTACATTAAGGGAAAAACAAACATGAACCAGAATAACCTTGGTGTTCTTAGAATAACCTTGGTGGATACCCTTATAATATCATTCCATCTACATCAAAGACGTGAAGCAATGTCCTGCATTGTAGATAATACGCTCCCACACCATTTTCAACAATCATACGCACCTACACTCTCATCAATTAAAGAGTATTTTAATGATTATAACGAGTTCTCTTCTTTCTTCACACTAGCTGCTGTTCAGAATTATTCCTGATGCAGAATCAGAATTCGTCAGAGGACGCCTCTTTGAATAACTGTTCCTGACCCCAACGAATGTGGTCATTATACTAGTCCAGAGAAAGACGTGCTCGTAGTGAAATGCACGTAGCAGGATTTTGTACATATATGCAAATATTATTTAATCGCCCAGAAATAGTTCTGGCTATGCACAATTGCCTGTAGCATTTGTAAGTTCTGAAGCTATCTGGCTGTCCTTCATTTGGCTACTTGTAATGTTCTTAAGATATGATGCTCCTTTTATAACCTTCGGTAAGCTTCCCCAATCAGTGAATATTTTTAATGGAGGGATTACCAATCGTTGTAACTTTGACATATACCTATAATTGTAACTCTTCATTGATCAGAATGCTCTACTGCTCAATCACGATCACAGATAATCAAATTATGTTCTAAAGACATTCAGCACTCATCTGTAAAAAACGGGAATGCACAACACTATCTTCAGAAATCGACAACTTGACCTTGAGTCTTGATCCTATCATAGACCACCGATTTGAATAATTAAGATAGAGGTTTACAACACTAGTTATTAAAAGTCGAAAGGTTGAGAAAAATTGCAGAATGCTAAGTTAGCTCTATGTTGATATTCATTTTAACTAGATATAGTTTAGAATTAAGAATTTTATATCAGTAAACTACACTACCTGGCTCTAATAAAAACAAATCTAAACTAAATAAAGTCTCTAGAAATGCGACTACTATACAATTCTTATTCATAGCTAAACTTGTTAGGAATTCATTTTAACAGGGTAATTTTCGTTAGTCAAATGAAGGGACAAGTTGCTATAATTTCATTTGGCAATTTGATTTACAAAAGAAACTGTAAATATTCGCCAAAAATAAGCATTCCTAGATAAGAGTACGTTTTTCGGAAGAAAAATATATATCCTGGCACCGCCTGTTCCTGAGAGTTCGAAATACGTCAATAATTGACAAAAATTAATTTGAAATTTTAAAAAATTGATTAATAATGACACAAAACTGTATTCTGATTACGCTATTCTGTAGAGAAAAGCGTATATTTCCGACTCATTTAATTCTGCTTGAAACAATCGATTTTTTTTCTTGTAAAAATGCGCTCGATTATGTTGTATCCTATACATTAACACGGAAAATTAAACATCCGTTTTATATAACGACGAATAATTGCATATTTTTTTAAAAATTTCAACAATCTTAAAACTCTATTTAATTTAATAAACAATTATACATGTTATATCCAAGAATTTTATATTAAAATAGGTGCATTTCTTCTACCTAAAAATAATGTCGAATTTTGGGCCTTATTCTTCAACATTAGCCGAAGTCAGCCTCAATATTGAAACCATCAGTTCGATCAATTTCGAAGCATTGGATAGAGACAGTATGTTAAACTTCTGCTTTTGTCAAATGTATTGATCTGAATGAAAATTTTAAGTTGATTGGAAATGTAAGAAAAGAGGCATTCTTCATAATCTTATATATATATATTGTTTAATTATTGCACAATAAGGTTTTATTTAAACTCATGCTAATGCAAAATTATTTTAGAATAATTTAATAATGTTCATAAAGCATTAAATATTGTGATTGGTGCTCGATTTTTTCTTTTGAATTAAATTCCTCGACTTCGGACCGAATTCCGTTCTGAAGTTGAATTGGTCATAAATAGGGGATTAACATTTTTACCACCATTTTCATCGAAACAGATTATAAAAACTGTACCAAAAAAAGACGCCCCCCCCCAAAAAAAAAAAAAAAAAAAAAAAAAAATCTATCTATGTTTGTATAATTAGTATACATAATGTGAAAAATGCATACTGTGAATTTTTGTTTTATTTACATTAAAAAAAAGTACAATCTCAAATTACTAAATCTTTAGTGGTCGTAAAAATGAAAATGGTCGGAAGTCGCATAGGTCACAAGCCGAAGAGCAGAAATAATCTAAAGTCAAACAAAATAATCACATCAAAAATCCTTTGAAAAATATTAAAAATATCTCAAAAAATAGATGAAAATTGAACAAGAGAAATGGCTAACATATTCACGAAAATTAATGTTCACGACAATCTCACTATTCGATATCAATCATATCATTTAAGCACGTTCTCAAATGTTTATTTGATACTATACGATCGTAAACATTGCGTAACAAGAGCCCATTCGTATATTTTCATATGCGAAGGTGTATTTCCCTTGAAAAAGATGCACAAATCAATTCTCAGACTTATTCATATACTGACAAACATAATTTTAAAAGATTTTTTTTCCTCCTATTCTCAAGGTAAAAATCAAAATCTTGACTTAAAAGTATGTATCAGCAAATATTTCAACTCGCTGACTTTTTCAGAGATAGACTGAGTCATCCCCAACTGGCGTGGGTAGAATTTTATTAGCACTTCTCACTTGAGCCCATAAAGATGTCACTTAGAAGAGGACCGAACAGATGTGGATTAAACGGCTCAGTGCCCACACTCTTGTAGTGCCGGCGGGAAATATCCCCTGCCTTGCTAAATGCTCCAATTAGGCCCTAATCGACATCAAATTGCAACCGCTAAGTGTAAGTGTATCGAGGAGCCCTGTCCATAAAGGGATCATCACAATGTAACGTATTGTTATTTTGCTTTGTAAAAAATCGCCTTGAAATGTGATTTCATTAGCATTCGTAGCTTGTTATTCCTCCTAAAGAAAAAATAAATAAATAAAAATACCGATTTTTTTTAAAAAAAAAATTAAGTTGAATTTTTTCGGCTGTAAAATTTATATAGTACACATATTTAATACAACTTTTTGAATTTGACTACTAAGGGAATGTAACAAAATTGTCAATATACGGAAATAAATTGACTACCAAGGGAATGTAACAAAATTGTCAAAATACAGAAATGAATCGACTACCCTGGGAAGTAACAAAAGTGTCAATATACGGAAATGAATCTATTGCACGAATTTATATACAAACAACTTAATTTTTCCTTACAAGTTAAAGAAGCAAAAACGAAAACTTACATAACCGAAAATAGTAAATACAAACGTGATTAAAGCTCTCACAAATTATTTTAAACTCTACGAGAGAAATCAAATGTACGAGAATGGCAATACAATAAGTTTTTAAACACAAATTACGATAATTATACATACAAGGTGTGTCTATTAAATAACAAGACTGACCCTATAAAACATTTTACATTTTGATTTCATATATTTACTTACTATCTCCTTCCATATCAGTGCTGGATATCTTCTGTCAGCTCCTTCAAGACGCATGTCGCTTTCTCTTTTGGGGGCCGCAGTAGCCTGGTGGTCAAGGTCGTGGACTAGCGACCGGCGGTTTTCGTTCAGTCGCGGGTTCGATCCTTGGCCGCCAAAGACCTGCCGTGTAGCCGGGGCTGATGCACATTAAATCTGTTCGGGGCCCAAAGTCCTCCCATTGGCGTGGTGTGGATGTTAGGAGAGGGGAGTGCCAGCTCAGGTGTCGTCCTCGTCACTTGACCGTGGTTCAAAATTACGAGGCCCGTCGCTAATAGCCCTCGTGTTGCTTCTAGTGCGACGTTAATAAAAACTAAACTAAACTAAGCTTTCTCTTTTACAGCTTCAAGGACTCAAATCTTATTCCTTTTAATGACTATTTCACCTCAGGAAACAGGTCCAAGTCGCATGGCTCAAGATACATCGAATAAGGCGGATGGTCTAACACTGGGATGCAGTATTTGGCTAGAAACCTCTTGACAGACAATGTGGAATAAGCCGGCGCATTGTCTTGGTAGAAAAATTTGCCGTACGGCTCTATTGTCAATTCCTTCAGTCCCAGCAATCGCACGAATACTTAACCGACGGTCAGATCGAACTAGATTACCAATTGTTTCGATATTGTCATCCGTTTTTGACGCGGGAGGGCGATCCGGTCGGGAATAATCTTCAACATGTTCTAGGCCATCTTGAAAGTGCTTAAACCACTCAAAAACACGTACATGCGACAAACATTCATTGTCATACACTTCTTTCTATAAATTATAAGTTTGAGAAGCGTTTTTTCAAGTTTCATGTGAAACTTCGCAACAATTCGTTGCTCACTTATCATTTTTTTCCCAGCGAAACAAACAAACAAACTTTAATGCGAACGAATGCTACGGCTACACGGATTTGCTTACAGAAACGAAAAGCACTGCATTTGAAAGAGAAGGCTTCACGCTAAACAGCTGTCGATCGCAGGTATTTGATTCGTACTTCTCCTGTAGCAGCGTCAGTCTCGTTATTTAATTGCCACACCTCGTATATAAGATATGATCTCGTATTCTATAGGGCCCGACAGCTGCAGATAAATATATGTTTGAAACGATATGTACTCGCAATTGCTCAATAATAAGACCAGAACATATCCGCGTACGTTTCTTTTCACCTTTTAATAAAAGAAAACATCACCGTATGATTTCCATTTACCTCTAATACGCTCTTTTAATAACGTCATTACGAGGTTTCATAGTTCAAGTATATGTTCTGAAGACTATTGAAAAATTAAAGGAGAATAGAGTTGTGCCTAGAATGAGAATGAAAACAAAACAAAAAAAGAAAGCCTTATGCAAACGACTTAATAGCTTATTCTCATAAATAAAGTAGATTCAGCCACTCCCATTTGAGCCCGTCAAACCAGACACATCTTTATTTTCATCACAACGGTTGAGTTGAACGACTTATTTTCAAAGTGGTGAAGACCAATACAACCGAGGGGGTATGAAAAAAAAGTTTTAAAGAAATGAAATATATTCATATATTAATTAATAGGTCATGTTGCGGAATAATCCATCACTAGAGTGCTGAAATTCATGCTACAGTTAGTTGGCAAAGCTTGCACAGAGCTCTCTTCGGAGGTACTTCGGCTGATCGTAGCAGAAATGAATTTTATGTAAAAATAATCTACATTTTTATTTATCGTTGCAAAATGATGTGCCATAAAAGTGATAAAAAAAATATCTGACCATAGATAACAAAATAGACGACTAGATGGAAATAGCAGTAATATGTTTGAAAAATGATTCTGAAATGTTATGCTCTAGTGTGATCTAAATCGTCATATTTAAATGTGGGTTAAATGTATTTTTTATGGGTCTCTCAAAATAATTTGTTAATATGACAATACAGGTAATAAATATAAACATAGATAAAACCTCCAATTAAAAAAAAGAATACTATTCGAGGCTGGATGGGAAAGTAATGTTTCCATGACCGTTATTTTTAAAAATTTCTAATCCGATATTGAAATTCTTGTTATACCTGAGAACTGCCTGTATCCTCCCAAACGGTGATGAGTTTGAAGCTGAAAGGCGTCATAGCATCCGTCATAGCTTGAGAATTTCACTTCTTTCCAAAGATGTAAGAACCTTAAAGGACATCAATTTCAATTTTATGACGAAGTGAAAGCTGGCATTAAAGTCTGGTGTCGACAACAACCACTGGAATTCTCCGACAGGTTTATGCAATCAGTTACGTGTTGCTGTAAAAGCGCAGAAAGGGATAGAGACTATATCAGGAACTGAATAATGCATTATATATAGATTTCATACGGCTTTGGCCATGGAGACATCACGCCTTGTACTATCTATTACCTAATGAGGTGTATACCTTGTAACGTTCAGCTATTTGCGATTTTCTCTACACTAACCCCGAGGACACTATGACATCTTGAATTGCATAAAATTACAATTTCTTTCAAAGCAAAATGAAACGTGATTAGATAAATTGGACGAAGACAAAAATAAAGTAGAGATAATGATGTATAAATGAAATAGATTGAAAGGAAAATGGAGGGGAGATAGAGGATAACAACTTGGTGAAAGAGATTTACAATTTGGTTTGAAACTCTTCAATTAGTTTTGTGGATTGAAAAGAATTCTATCTGAAGTATTCAGATAAGAATCAGGTGTTTGTAAGAAGTGATTGAATCATACGAGTGAATTGGTAAGCTAAGATTATTAGTTGATTCTAATTTAGAATTGATAAATTAAGTTGGAATTGGAGAGAGAGCGACATTAGCTATATATATTCTACAGTGATAATCAATTAAGAGTGTTAGTTTGTTTTTACACGTAGTAAATTGGAGTTCGGTCAATATTGCTTAATATATTTTATTTTATCAAAGCACAAGGAAAGAGTAATGAAGATAGTCGCTACAACCTTACAATAATGGCTTTTATTCTTCCTTAAAATTTAGCTATTGCAATGAGCATTTAGAATTCCTTCTGTGTTTGCAAAACTAGGATATAAATATTTTTTTTGCGGATTTCTTAAACTAAACGTCTCTTGAGAATTGATTATTCATGCATCATTTCCCTACATCATATACACGAAAAAGAACATGCCTCAAAATTAGAAAATAATGATCGATAACGCGAGATGAGAAATTTAGGGTAATTGACACAAATGCAACATGATAGGTTTTTAATTATAGTCGCATTTGACTATTACAGGCCGCAACTAAGATTTCTCAATATTACAAAAATGAACTAACAATAAGGATAAATCTGAGATCCTTCTGCATTCACCTGTATCCCGTATTTTTTCACATAAGGGCGTCGATTTTTAGCAAGATTTAATGAACAGAGCCTCGATTTCAGGTTTAAATTTCAGTGACTTATGTTATCACTCTTTGAAGGCGGGGGTAGTAGATTGACTTTGAGTGATGGCGTTTGATTCGGTCTGGAGAAAGCTCGAAAGGTTTTCTTTTGAAGAGCCTTTAACAACAAAGCCAAAAGGGATTCCCCCTTCGAATTAGTTATTGAGGCCTTTTAACTTCTGTCATCATTGTTGAAGCACCGCATACTCCCCGTCCAGTATTATCTTAATGATACAAAGAGAATCTTTCTGTATGATGAATTTAGTTGCATTTTCCAATAATTACAGAAATTGAAAGACATCCTTTCCCTAGTGTGTTGAGTGTCGTTTTTTTTTTTTTTTTTTTTTTTTAATTATTATTTTTAAATAATTTCAGTTGTATGTGATTAGCTGTCTCTAGTTCAAACAGTGGGTCTGGGCTGCCTTTTAGTGTACAAGTCCTCTGTCAACCCTCTGCGACTTATATTTTCCTCCCTTTGGACAATAGTTTTTCACCCCGTAAAAGGAGGTCGATTGACCTTGTGTGACGACGGCGATTGAAACCTCTATCTATCGGTACAGAGAAAGCTATCCTTTTTATTCTGCAGAATCTTTAATAACTAAGCCAAAAGGAATTTTCCCTCGCTTTATTTTTTAACTCAGTTGAACTTATGTTGCTGTTGATGAAGAAGTTTAAGCCATGAAGTAAAAGTAATTTATCTTATGTATTATTATTTTTATCTTATATAACAAGATAAACATTTAGAAATCTCTAAGCTATGCATAGTTTTATACCAGATGAAAGAATTATTACAGATATTACAATCATAATGTTTATCCAACAAAAAAGTACAGCTGTACCTTTTTTCCAAATATCCACCTTCAACTTTATTTGTTGTACTATTAATTCATTAGAATTTGATTAGAAGTACATTTAAATAAATTATTCTATTGATCTAATGAAAATTTAGTAAATTTATCCAAAGAAAACCATGTATGTTAAGTATAAATATGGAAGTTTTATTGTTGATAATGATTATTGCATAACATCTGAATGTCAAAAAATATATATAGGAGTGATTTACGATTAACTTAGAATATCTAAGATCTTAAAAAAATTAAAAGCACGACTCATATGAAATAACTACATCAGGAAAAAATTTAGACACGCTTAAATAATCAGCTTATGGTAAAGAACTATTGTACAACAATTTAGATAACGAATGAATACTCTAGTAGGCTAGATGGAATTTCAGATAAGTTTGTTCGCTGCTTGTTTTTGATCGGGAAAATGGATAAAGGTATTCAAAATTTGTAAGAAAACCTTTCCTCTTTTAGATAATGCATGGATAATTTAAACAAGATTTATTTATTTTATAGGCACGTTTGTCCATTTTAGACTCGTTTAACTTCCAGTTTGCTTGATTTTAAACTAAAAAATATGTTCACTTTTTTTTGTTGCTGTTGTAATGTAAGTATAATCGAAGAATTTCAGAACTAATTTTTTTTTTTTTTTTGGTCACGATCACAGCAATGCAGTTCAAATTAATTCGACTATTTCAGTAAAACTCTTCTCAAAAATTTAACGATGAACAATCTAGTCATCTAAAAAGTTGTATCCATACTATTTATTTATTTTTCTAACGTGAAAAGTAAAGTACACACATCTCTCTTTTTTTTATCAGATGTAATCCAATTTAATAGGCTCGCAATTTTTAAAATTATGATTCATATTCTTACACATGATCGCTTATTCGAAAACTGATTTAACAAAAAAGAAAAAAAAAAAAAAAACTGTCCGAATGATAAAAATTTAACTCTAGTTAAGAAAAGTTAGACTGAATAGTAAATTAGAAGAGAACATCAAAAATATTAATTCTAATAATAATTTTAAAATGTAAAAACTTTGAAGAATAAATTTTGAAATAGACAAAAAATTCAAAATAAAATGTATCATAAAATCAGAGTTTGGCAAAAGAGCGCACATAGCTCATTTCATATGTGTCTTCCAGCCTTCTTTATTACCCAACGCTTCGACAGTTACCATTGATTAGCGAATCATTGTATTTCTAGATGATCTCAAGTTATACCTACACATAAATATCTCTATCTTAGAAAGAGAGTTTGTCAATTGTTTTTATGACATTTTGTGTGCTCCAATTTCTTTACATAATAAGAGTTCTAGTAATTGAATAATTTCTCCGTTTAACAAAATAGAATAACTCGTAACAATTTCATCCGAGAGCATAAAGTTTGGTTTTTCTTTAAGTTTCAGTATTGATGAAGTATTTGAGAGTGACCCACATCTTAGACGTTATTTTGGCTAGATATATTTTCCCCCCTTATATATATATATATATATATATATATATATATTGTAGAAAAGATCATTATAATAAAATTGATATTCATCTATAGAAAAAGCATTACATTTTGTGTTTTTAATATAGTCTGTATTGTTGCTATAGTAATTTTTTGTTTTATTTTCAACTACTTATAAATTTTTAAAAATGATTGCTTTGCGATTAACCAAAAATATTTTTCAATGCTCGTGTAATTAAGATTAATGGGAAAATTACTTATAGATGCACGTTAAAACAATTCTTTAATGATTAGATATATAATTGCAACTATATCCTCAATTTCAATAATTCAGAAGATGAATTGCAAGTGAATATTTGAGTGAAGTGAATTTTGCAAGTGAATTATGTGCATAACATTTTCTTGTAATTTTATTTAATTTGATTTTGTTTTATTTACCGCATGCATTTTTAATTTTGAATACCTACATAATAAATCTATATCTTGCAGGAATATACAAATTTAAAAAAGCAGTTTTATTTTCTTATTTATTACATTTATTATTAGTAAATTAAATTAGCAGAATGATTTATATTTTTAAGAATTAAACTATGCTACCTCGATTATTTTTTTAAATTTCCTGAAACCAAATAAATCAATATTAATAGCTACAACTGAATATATATATAGAGAGATAAATTAATATAAGGAATAAACTTTATCCAGATATTTTGGTTATTTCCTTGCAATAATTAAACCTTTACGATAACCCTTCGTATATACTCAATAAGAAGATTAATTAATGAATAACATTAAGCGATATTAAATAAATTCATACTTACGACTCCCATCTATCAACTATTTTGATTTAGTGAACGTAATGTTAATCCTATGGAATTACTACTACCCTCCTCAGATCTTTACTATTTCGTCTATTTGAATGCAAAAAAGTGCGTCTGAAAAAGCAAAAAGTACTGACAGTTTATCTGGAATTGCAACACCCCCTCTCCGATTTTTGGAAAATATTTTAAATATTTTTAAGGACCAGAAAACCCACAAAAGAATAATTAAAAAAGGGGTTACAAATATTTTTCAGAATCGGAGAGAAAATACAATTACGCAGAAACTTTCATTATTCTTTTGCTTTTCCGAATGCACATTTTTCTCATTCAAATAGATAAAACAGTTTATATTTGAGGACGGTACTGGAGATTCCATAGGATTAACATTATGTTCACGAAATCAAAATGGCCGTTAGACGGGAGCCTTAAACACTTCCTTAGCGACAATTCCAACTAATATACAAATGCTCTTCCTCTTAAAATATGTCTGCTTCCTTATATACTTTCTACGTCAACCATGACAGGTTGCTTTCATTTGATGTTCAACGGAAGGATCGGTAAAATTAATAGATCGAGAGCATCCAAAGCATTTCCTCACCCCCATCTGAAAACTCATTTGCACACATTTTTCTCATTACGTATCACTTACATACCTCACTATTCATAGCAGCTGTTAACAAAAAAAAGTACCATCCCATCTAGCACCTTTTTCGCGACACGATTTTCACGCTTACTAGTATCTCGATGTCAAGAACCTCTTCTCCCTTATTTCAGTCGTCTGCGAATTCAATTCGAACAACCCCTTGCTGCCGGATGTGGGGGCGAGCTTCTCTCATCAAGGCGAGTGGGTGTTCTTCTCCCAGACCCCACGGAGGCCTCTTTGTAAGAAGGCATGTGTCACCAATTCGCCCCGACCCTCTTCCATCACCGAGGGTTGATTCGAATACAGACATCGCGCAGTTGACAGTGGGAAAAAAAAATTAATGAACGAGTGGAATAATTGACAAACTGATAAAAGAGCACTGGAAAACGCTGTTAAGTCCGAGTGTTGACACACGCTGAAAGGATTGGATTCCCTTTCTTCGCGTTCTTTTTAGATACAATTCCCTATTGGACGAAATTTTTAGCTTCTGTATTTTCTTTTAAGATGGGAATGTAGGGTTGAAAAAAATTTGACAGTAAATGCAACAATGTATTCTAAAAATAAGCCCGTACATGCATGGATATAAATGGCAGAATTTAACTTTTTATTAAGGGTATTATTTTACAGAAGGTTAGATATAATTTCAAATCGCTTCATAAGCTTTTGGTACATGTGTAAAATCCCGTCGACCTATTTCGCCAAGCCAGAAAAACGTCGCCAAAGAATGACTGGAGTGGTATAATAATATAGGAAATTATTAGTGTATGCTTGTCTGGAATTCATTAAATTAACGAAATTTTAGTCATGTATAAATTAATTAATAACGAATTTTTTTTTTGAAAAAGAAACCAATTGCTGTTGTATTAAAAAGTTGGGCATAAACAGAAAATTATTTTGAGATGTCGGACTATTATTTAAGGCAATTTCCGCAAAATGTTAAGGAGTAGAACTTGAAATTTGAATATTTCTTCCTGTAACAAAACGTTCGAACATTAATTTAACATTCTGACTTCGCTATATTTTAGAGAGTAGCGTATTTTATATTACTTATTTCTATCTGATGTAAAATATGATCCCGGTTTCGTTTTCCTTACAGTAATGTTAAATGAGTTTTGAAATTTGCGTGTCCAAGAAAAAATGGCGTATTTTGGAATGTTCTTAAATTTTAAAAGAGTTCTGCGACATAAATGGATGCACGTGTTACAACGTTACAAACTTTCATGAAAACTGAAACATTTTTTTTGTCTGGAAATGTGTTCCAAGTTCCAACTGGGCTCGATCAAGTTTCGATCGGGCTGTTTGACAATAGACGATGACAGCCTTAAAAGAACAATTAATGCGCCACATAATTAGTGTGATTTTATTGAATTCATTTACTTTTAACATGTTAGAATTTTATAAATGGCTGCTCACAAATAACTGCATAAGCTATTTAAAAAAAAATAAAGAACTAATATTCATAAATACAGAATTTCTGTAAATTGATTATCCATGAGGCAAGAACAAACCAAAGGACATATAAATCTGGATTCATTTTATTGTTTTATTAATGTACTTTGCTTTCACAATTTTCAAGTCCTTCACCGAAAAAAAAATATCAACTCGTGGTAAACAGTAAGATGTCAAATTAAATTCAACACGAGAGAAGAAATTATAATTAAAAAACAAATTAACACGATCAAAGTAGCTGAATTCAAACCTTCTTCACCTTTGGTAGTATAGAGTGGATTAAACGAACAGAACTATAAATTTTACAGTTAACTTATGGGTTAATTAAGTATTGTATGTCACATATTCCAAGTGGGCAATAAAGAACTTTCAGAAGCTGAAAATTTCGAAACTGATCTTGAATGTCAAACCCGAAATGATCGTCAGTTGAAGATCTTGACTGTCAATTGAATACGATGTGATAAGATCTGGACTGTATTAGAAAAATCGATCAATATAGAGAGGTGGTCAACATGAAAGGTACAGATATAGAGTTTTGTTTAGACCCGAAATATAATTCCTAACACTTATCAAAAACTTGTTCGAAAGAATTTCAGTAATTTAGGATACGCGTGGTATATCAGGGTCATAAATAATTATTTCGTCAGATTTCAAATTATAATGCATTTTTTTTTCCAAAAAAAGTTTGGTAAAATACCTGAATTGCATATTTTTGAAGAATTCTAATAAGTAACGTGCCAAATTCGCATACCAGTTATAATATGAAATATAATTTCTAGAGTAAGAAACCTCAAAATAAAATCAAGATTTATCAAATAAAAAATCAAAATACATTAACTTTTATAGTTAAATTGTGTTGATATTGCTAATCTAAACTCAAAACCAATTTGATCAATGATTTTCAAAAACAGTTTTGTATCTTTAAAAAGTGAGATTTGTCAGATCGATTTCTAAAAAATTTAGGTAATAAACAAATTAAGAAAAACAACAACAGAAAAAAATCTCTTTAATATTACAATAATTAATTTTTTTCCCTTCTCCATGAGCTCTTTTGTCTAAATTGTTCAAAAATTTTCATTCCCCGAAGAAGAAACCAGAGAGATAAATAGATTTATATAAAGAACTGATATTTTTTGTTTCAGAAAATAATTTTTTTCCTACTGCTTCATTTTCTTAAAATTAAATGAGCGTTTTACATTAGCATACTGAATTATAAGAATTCATTGTAGCATAACATATATCTCTATATATTGAAGTTTAAAATTATCATGCCCTTATTGCAAAATGCATAGCATGTTGAGAGGCCTTCACGTAACATTTCGTGCTTTGGTGTCGTATTTACCACAGTTTATCAACGATACCTTCTCCTGGTTGTTGATTATTCATGTGTTATTCCTCAACCACAAATCTTACAAATCGTAAAACTCAAAGCCAATGCAATATTTTGGAATATTAGCATATCGCTCTACTTTAAAGTATTATAGATAAGCAGGTATATGCTTTAAGAGTAGGACCGAAACATGCATGATTTAAGGAGTGAAATACAGGAATTTTATTGAAAATATTTAGTTGATATTTTACTATATAGTATTTCACTGAATTCTTAAACATAAGTTTCGGAATAGCTTCTGAAAGATATCTTCCATGACATTCCACCAATTTTCCTATTTTCAAAGTTAGCAAAAATACATAAAAACGATTTTTGTACAATTGTGTTTGCTTATTTAAGTAAATAATTCGATGTTATCAATGTTTCCAAATTATTCATAATAAAATGTTTGGTAAAATTATTGGAAATATTAAAAAAAAAATAATTAGTACTAATTTTTTTTTTCATTTACATTCAATATGATACCGTTGTATAGTAAGAAAAAAATATCTATTACTAACATTTTGATACTTTGTAAAAGAATTCGAGTTGGAGTTGTAATGCAACATTAAAAAATATTAAATTCTAATTCTGTTCGCAAAAGTCATGTTTTATATTTTCAATTAAGAGAAATTCCATTAATTTAAAAGCAAACTATTTCAAAATACATTAAGATGAAATACATTTCCAAAAGATTAGTAAAAATATTCGCACAAAATAAAATGGGAAAAAAAAAAAAAAAAAGGAGAATATATAAGTTATTAGAATTTCATTTTGACTAATGTTGTGTTCCATGAAAGCTTTAAAAAATGGCGCACAGAAATAGAAAAAATAATCATCCCTCACCCAGAAGAAACATATATTGTACAGGAACAAGTGCGTCTTATATGATGTATGGAGAATCATTTTAATTTCTTATTTCGATTAAATTTACTTGATTAACATTGAACAAATGCTACTCTATCGAATAGAAGCGACTCTACCCCCACAATTTTCATATTAATCCTTCTCTCCCCAGCAGGATAAACAAATTATAAAAATGTAAATCAACATCTAAGTTAATTGATCATATAGTTTCATTAAAATAATAATAGACAGAACTTTCTATCTTCTAATGTAATTAATTCTGTAGCTATATAAGGTCAAAGTTCAAACTGGGTATAGCTCATTATACAGATAGATTTCTCTTCATGTTCAATTCATCTTTTTTTTCGTACACATAATGTGCATATTCATCTTCAACCGGAAAAAGTTTTATGCACAATTTTCGCTTTAATTGGTGTCAGGAGGTCTTCAATTTAAATTTCGTTAAAGTTTTTTCTTTTAATTTTTTAAATTTCAGTTAAACAAATCTACGATCTTATTTAATTTTAAAGTTCAATTTTGAAGCACTGTAAAAGTATTAATTGACGCTATTATTCATCGCAAGTTAGAATAACTGCAATACGATCTTCTAACAAGACCAAAAATTCAATTCATTTCATCCAAGACAATGCAATACTTTTTCCAAGATTTCCCAAACAAAATATCGAGGATAGAAAAAGATAAGAGAAAGCACGACTCGGAATTGAAATCGATAACTTTTAAGGATATTAAAGTTTTCAATTTTTCTTTGGAATTAATACTCTAAAGATGTTTTAATAAAAAGTTTGCTAAGATTCTATGAATTCTTGAATCCCGAATATTAAACCGAGGTTTAAATATTTTAGACGGTTCATCAATATTTGTGAAACTAAAGCTAACGTTCGATAAAAGTTTTGCTACGAAGTTGCGCAGTAAAGTCTGAAAAAACAAATTTTCTTTATCGCATTTCGGGTAAGGGAAAAAGTGAACTGGTTTTTGCTCTGAAATTGAAGTATTCTAAATCAGACGTGATTTAACTGTATAGGTTTAAATTATTTAACACATGGATCAATAAGTCCCGAGACTGTGCGGTCGTTTTTTTGCGATTTCTCCTTCAAACGCACCAGCAAGTCAATATAATAATCACTGTTGATCGATTTACCTTTTTCGAGGTAGTCAATGAAAATCACGCCATGCGTATCCCAAAAAACTGACGCCATGACTTTGCCAGCTGACTGCTGCGTTTTCGGACGGCTTTCGCAGCTGTGCGCCACTCAGATGACTGCCGCTTCGACTCTGGAGTGTAGTGATGTATCCATGTTTCATCCATGGTCACGTAACGACGCAAGAAATCTTTTTTGTTGCGAGTAAATAGCGATAAACAGCTTTCTGAATCATCGACTCGTTGCTGTTTTTGTTCCATCGAAAGCAATCGCGGCACCCACTTGGAAAAAAACTTTTTCACTTCACTTCAAAAAACCTTTTTCAGTAAATACACTTCCATATGATATCTGTGTCATCTCAGCAATCTCACGGAGCTTCACTTTACGATCTTTCATTATAATTTTTGTCACTTCACTCACATTTTCCGGTGTAACGGCTTCCACAGGTCTACCCGAGCGTTCCGCGTCATTTGTGTCGGTACGACCACGTTTAAACTCGACAAACCACCGACAAATCGTTGCTTTTGATGGACAAGAGTCCGGGTAACATTTTTCAATCCATTGTTTCGCTTGCACGGTGTTTTTACCCATTAAAAAACAATGTTTTATCAGAACACGAAACTCGGTTTTTTCCATTTTTTAAACAAACTACAAAACGACTTTACTCCAACCTCGATAACTCAGCTGTTTCTGGTCCGATCGACTTAAAATCTTGACACCTTTTAAGCAAAGGTTAGTACTCTAGAAAGACCTGGTTATTGGTTTACTAAGAGCGCCATCTCTGGGTTAGTCTCGGAACTTATTGATCCATGTGTTACCATGCATTATATTAAGTAGGCTTCGCTTTGATTGTATATTTACACGATTAAGGGACAGATTATTTATTAACTTCGCGGAGAGAAGCAACATGATGGCTATTGGCGACGGACTTCGTAATTTTGAGGCTTGACGAGGATGACACCGGAACTGGCACCTTCCTCTCCGAAATTCCATACCTCACCAGTGGGAAGACGAAGTAGATTTAAACCGCGTAAACTCCGTTACTCGGCGGGTCTTTGTTGGCATCAAGACTCGAACCCATAACTCGACGAAAACAAAGTCGTCTGCGACTATGACCACAGGGTAGCGGTAATGTGATTGATTGAACAGTGCTTGATTTACTTATGTAAATTTTCTATTAATGTCTAGTAATAAGATGAATGCACGATTAAGGTTTGGATATTGTTAGGCTTACTTAAAATTTTGCAACAACCAAGGATTTGATACATTATCTATCTAACTTCGATGTTGAAGCCCACGCGATTTTTTTGGCTGTAACCAATCTAGAATGGGATCTTTTGAAAAGGTCGTTATTCTTGTCGATTCTAGATCAATCTTAGAGACAATTGCACTCTAGCATCTCTCAGAATCTTTAATCGTGAATGAATAAAACAAGTTATTCGGGAACTAATTATGAACGGCAAAATTGTAGAATTCCAATGGATACTATTACATAGATGGTTACGAAAGAGCGGACCTACTGGCTAAGAGAGGCACAAAATCACATATGGAAAAGGTTGTTATTCCTTTGGATTTCCTTAAAAGATGCATACGTGAGAAAATCATGTTTAAATACAACATGGATCTGTCTAATAAATCCAGAGATAAATCTTGGGAAAATATTGCAAATGATTGGAAAGAATTCAGTCATAGATCACGTAAAGAGGCGATGGACAATGTTAGATTAAAAACTAGACATAACTGCCTAGCAGAACATCTTAAGATAATAGGTACATTGATTTATAGTTTATGTCCTATCTGCAAAACAGGTACTATGAATAGAGAACACTTACTCGTTTGCTCGGGCCTTGACCGCATAATACAACTTAGAGGTGATGCTTGCCTACTTCACTGGAGAGAAAGGGATCTCATGTCCTGAACACTTGAATACTCTGCCTCTATGACTTTTTAGAGTTTTTATAGATGTTTTAATTTTTAAATTTATTATTTTTAATAACGATTTTATAGATGTTCTTATTTTTGAATTTTGTCTTTTTAATGATGATTTTTTTGGTCGTACTTTAAGTGTATTTGTAATTCATTTTTGATGTTTGTACGAGTAGCCAGATGTTTATGGATTGATTTCCTTTTGAGCCATATGTAACAACAACAGCAACTAATCTAGTTGTCGGTATTTTAAAATTGTTCTATGTTACATATCTATCATTCTAAAAAGGAAGTACTTTAAGTAAATAGGCTAAAGGGGTTTCCCTAATATAAATATCCTATTGTGCAATTATAGAACATAGTTTTCTTATTATATACAATTTTCAACATGTTATTGCAAAGCAGCAATAATAAAAATAATAATAAACAATAATAATAAGCAAAAAAGCAGCAATAATAATAAGCAAAAACTTAATAAACAGGAAAGGATGAATCCTTATTTTGGTTCTCCAACTTTACCGAGTGTAAGAAAATTAAATTAAACACATGGGGGAAAAGGAGAGGGAAAAGTACCGACATATAGCAATTCCACTTCTGTCTCTTTTACTGCAAGATAATGTTATTCCCTCTAAATGAATAGCACCCATTTTTTTTTAACGAAACTGAAACAACATTTTTTTTTCTTCTTGGCCATAAAAAATGAAGAATATGGAATCTCCCAAGATCCAAGATAGCATCAAAGCGTGAGCCATGCGGTAAAAAAAAATTCCGGTTAGGAGAAAGATGCACGAGATCCGTTTTTTCAGCGATGACAGAGGCTGATTGAAAGTGAGGAAAATCGTCATCTCCAACAACGTTCTCTGTGAAGATTCTTTGTTGATTCTATTTTAAATTGCAGCAAGAAAAATAATGATAATTATGAAAATAAAGAGCCACAAAATTCCTTTTTTTTATACATCAAAATATTTATTTGATCCTCTATTTTTTTTTTTTTTTTTGCTCATTTTTGAGGCATGAAATATATTTTAGTCATGGGTAATTAAGTTAAAATCACCACAAAGATTTATAATATATATATATATATATATAGAGAGAGAGAGAGAGAAACATGGTTATTCAAAATTAATTATTCGATTTCATAATGCTCTATTTTCATTAATAAACGACACAAAATAATACGTATACATAAGTGAAAAGCGAAATTATTGAAGTTTTTTTACAAGTTTTCGATATTGCTTCCTTTAGTTACACGTATAGAGTTGATTCGATATGTAAATTCCTGCCAACCACGTTGTAAAGTGTCAGACGTAATTGACTCTACAGTAGCAGAAATCTGTTGTTTTAACCCAAATAAATTTGTGGGTAATAGTTGCGCATTCACTTTATTGTTTACCAGCCCCCAAATTAAGAAATTGTATGGGGCCATATCAAGATGGCCAATCATGTAACATCAAGTCATCTGATCCACTTGCACCCATCGAACTTCAAGGTAGTTTCGTGAAATATTCTTGAACAACTTTTGTGAAATAGCTTCACGAAGAACATACGAGAGCCACCTATTTTTTTGCAATATAAAACTTCAACATGTTCGCTTCGTATTCATGTATTATTCTGTGTTGATTATTTTTGAAAATATGGAATTTTAATATCGAATTTGAATAACCCTGTATATATATTTCAATCTATGCATCGAAAATCCCCATAAATCGAATGTTATTGAGGAAGCTTGAACCTTCACTATAAAAACAATTTCAGTACTTCCAAAACAAAATACCTATATTTCGAAAAAACTTCGAATTCAAGCAATTTTTACACATGGACAAGAAATTAACTGAGCCTGGTTACTTCACCTACCCGGACACACATATTGGGTGACTGCTTTGATCAAGATGAAACCGAAGATGAAAATGACAGCGAAGATAAATTCATTAAAAAATCGACATGAAAACAAGTAACGGGAGCATTTCAAGCTGTCAGATACGGCTTGAGATTTATTCCTAACAATCCAGAAGAAATTTTTACCTCCCTGAATAACAGTGAATATTACTTTCAAATGGTTTCATTAAAAATTATGTTCAAAAAGACATCAGGAATAACTTAATCCAAAAATAAGCAAAACTTTTGTATACAAACATTCATTTTTAGCACATCTTTAAAAAATTTGTAATTCCTTTCTAGCACTATTTTCATTCAACGCTTTATAAAATTGAATATAAAATACAAAAAAAAAATTTACGTATGTATGATTACTATATATAACGTACAAAAAAAAATATTGTACGTACTGTAAACAAAAATACAACTTTTCGTAAATTCGGACGGTCGTAATTCAAGAATATATATATATATATATATATATATATATATTCTTGAATTACCTTGCTTTGAATTTATATGGAGATATTTCTTTAGACCATGTGACACTCACGCTCACATGATGGGATTTTTCAGGCACATTGGCTGCAGACACAGTCTTATTTGTAGATTATCTCTACAGATCTGCGATCGAGGGAAAATTGATTTAGCAGATCTTACGAGTGCTTGATCGCATAAATTAAATAATAAGAAACGAACTCTTAACTGTGAGTTATAGAATGAGAAAAATTAGAAAGTTATATTATTTTTAAGTAAAATCATTAAATTTATAAATCATATTCAGGATATAAATATATATATATATATATATATATCCTGAATTTTAAATATTTACCAAATAATATATTATTTTTAATATTTTATTTATATATTTGTTTCTCTTCTTTTACTTTACTAGAGATAAAATATGAATTTATTGAGAATAACGATTTGGTTTATCGAATGAATCTAAAAACAATGAATGAAAACAAATTTGTATTCCATTACTAAACGTAATTTGATATCAACATAAAGATATGAAAGCTTGTTTTATATAGCTCATAAAAATACATAAATATTAAAATGTAGAACTTTGTAATACCTTTAAAATTGTATTAGCAATTTATAAGTATGCACGGAAGCTCTTAGTGATTATTTCTTTCAGCGTATTTTACATGAAATGTAATACTGCTTGATGCGAGTTCTATGACAGCACACACCCATTTACATTTCCTCATGCAACAAAGGATTGCAAATATTAAAAATTACAACTACTTTTATCTATATCATCAGTTTCACGAAATAGTGTTGAAGGTAATTTCTCGCATAACATCTGTAATTGCTAAGCTATCAAGTTATCTGCTGACATAGCTCGTTCACACCTTACTGGAAAGAAAACTCTATGTATACAAAACATTATCGCATGTGTTTTTTTATTCTTCGGGTTACACCTGGGGGTTTTAATTAAAAACTGAATTAATATATGCCTGCGAGATGGGGGATAGATTATTTCGTCTGTCTTAAACAGCTGCACCCACAAAATCGCGTAGATATATAAAAGAAAATCTAAATAATGCATTAGCTTACTATGATTATTTTTCTATTACGTTTAATGGAATTTCCTAGTTTTTACATCCGCCTACACTTAAATGAATAACAGGCCCGCGAAACAGCTGAATCCGAAGTAGGTATTTTAAAATCCATACATCCCCTATATAATCTTCTAACGAATTATCATAACCATATAAAAACAACCGATTAAATTTAGTTATCGATAACATCTATTCAATCAAACCTTATTAAGTCATTAGTGGCCTTTGCCACCCTCAGTGCAAACATCTGCGTCCTAGAAATTAACCCGTGTTTTATCTGCAACTGTAATCGACACGACCGGCATATGGAAGACAGCTCGCGAGACTGACAAGATGGCAGGAACGAAAAAAAGAAAATTCTTCGGAAATCAAATCCTCGCCATCAAACGAAAATTGTTTGGTTCTCCTCATCTGATTCGGAAAAGGTCGGATCACCTTAACGGAGCGAACCATCAAATTCGTAAATTCTTCGACCTTCGAGAGCTCTTGTGTCGTGACTCCACCATTGGGCCGATGTGCCGGCTTGAGGATGACCTCTGGCGAGGGCTTCGGCACCTGCACCAATCACGAGGGGCTGTTGTATGACTTTATAAGCACACATTTTGTTTGGTTTTTTGTGTGGTGCTCAAGACATTAGAAAGTAGGGCGAACATGCACAGAATCGAACACCCACCTGGTGAGGTGAGATAATCAACAAGGCGTCAAACCAATCAACAAGGTCTTTCATTAAGAGGGGTGGTGCGCTCGTGGAAGCAAACAGTGAGGCGTGTGTGGGACATGATGATTAATTTCATTGTACAGTAATTATGAACACATTTTACGTTTCAATCTTGCCATCTTATTAATACAACGTGCAAAATTAACAAAATTTTGTAATGACATTTAATAAAAGGCAGTAATATTGTAAGAGGAATGCACAGAACTCTATATCCAAAGTACTCTCTCGATAATCCAGGAGATATCGGATCAGAGCACCGCCGGATTACCGAAAAGTCGACTTACTAGAAAATGACTAATAATAACGCATTTAAACAGGAAAACTACGTATTATTGTGTGTATAACATTTAATTCGGAACAAGCAAATAAAATATTTAACACACAGATTAACTCAATCTAAAAAAAAGTATTTTTCATTGATGAGCTACATTATTCCATTCAGATGGAAGGCGTAAAATAATTCTTCTCCACAAGCAGTGATATGTCTGCATGCGTAAAAACGCCGTATTGCTGTCAGGCCGGATTGTTGAAATGCCAGATCTTAGATGGTTGTTATTATTTAACATCACACTAGAAGCAACACCAGGGCTACTGGCGACGGACCTCGTAATTTTGAACCTTGGACAAGTGACGAGGACGATACCCGAGCTGGCACCTCCTTCTCCAAACCTCCACACCACACCAGTGGGGAGACTTTGAGCCTCGACAGATTCAACATACGTTAGTTCCGACTACACAGTGGGTCTTCAGTGTCATCAAGATTCGAAGATTCGAACCCACGACTCGACGAAAACCGCCGACTGCGAGTCCGTGATAGTGACCACTAGGCTCTCGTGGCCACCCGGATTATATATGGAGTACTGTACATATTTTTTTTTTTTATAAAAACGATAGTTGTTCTACTAAATAATCAATATTATTAGGTAGTGGACAAAATTTAAATTTACATTGTACAACATCTTTTGTACACTACACTTGTGTGCAGTTCAAAACATCAAATCTTTCATTTTTCAAGCACATTTCAGCTCAATACAAGGACATAAAACACTAGCATTGTCTGGTCCACAGGTTATATGATACTCCAAGATACGTCCAGCTCTTCATAATATAGTAGCTTAAAATAACAGCAAAAAGGACTGGTATACCTTTACTTTCTGGTGTATTTTAGCCCAGTAAACTTTACCGATATCATGGTATTGGCATCAGGTTCTATTGCAACAGAGTTCAAAGAAGAGAACGTTACGTCTTAGTTTTAACAGAAAACATTTTTTGAAGAATGTAATAAAATTTATAAAGAAATCATCATAGATAATTATTGAATCACAAAATGTCATAACGCATACAAATAATAGCATTACAATGAAAAGAAAGAGATTGCTTTTCATGAGTGTAGTGAGTTACAAAACAACAATAAACAAATAATATTTTAGCTATAAAAATGTCTTTGTTTTTGGATACGTATAGCTTTACAAACCGACATTCATTGATTGTTGAGAAATAAATATTATAAATACTGTAAGGAAACGACATGGACGATCTTTCACTCAAGACGAAGAATATGATGCAAACAAAGCAGGAAAGAGTCAGGCGCAATATTGGTTTCTGTTGAAAATACATTTTGGAGATTTGGCATATTTCTCTACCATAACTTTACGCGCAATGCATTTTAATTAAATATTAAGTTATGATATGAGTTCTATCGTGTTTCCCCCTCCAATTTAAGCTTTGCCGACCTTTAGTTGAATTTCTTTGAATTAAAAGTCCCAACCAGAGAATGAAATATGACTTATGTATATTGGATAGGAATTATGAAGAGTAATGCAAAGAACTGAGGAGATGCATATATAAGTAGCGCAGAATTTAAAATTGAAATTGGTGATCGGTAGTTTAATGCATGATAAAGTTTGTGAAAAATAAAGGGAAATATCGGTAGCATAAATGCTTTGAATAAAGAATCTTTGGAGTGAAACAAGACAGGAGTGACGAAGAGTTAGTATTTCGGGCCCTCAAATTTATTTCCTCTAAGGCCTCGAACCCGAGTGGGCTGGTAAGAGCAAGACTAATTTATTATTTAAACGTTAAATTAAGTGCGTACAGATATAATATTGCAAGTTTACAAAACTGTATGTTCACACTTATTCAAAAAAGTTTTAATTTTTCTTCGATTATCTTAAATGTTGATATGTTTTTCAATGTCCCTAATTCAGAAGAAGTATCCAGATCAATGTCAGTTACTGTGATATAGACATTTCCTCTTTTGAACCTATTTTTACGAGTGTAGTTGTTTGTCAACGTCGCACTGAGAAGCAACACGGTGGCTATTGATAACGGATCTCGTAATTTGAACTTCAGTCAAGTGATGAGGACGACACCCGATCTGGTATTTCCCCCTCCAAACTTCTGCATCTCGTCAACGGGAGAGCTTGGGATCTTGGACAGACTTAACGTGCCTCAGCCCCGCTACACGGAGGGGTTTTAGGGGCATCAGGGCTCGAACCCACGACTTGACGAAAGCAGTGTCGACTGTGAGTCCACGACCATGACCACCAGGCTACCGCGGCCCCTATTTCTCCGTCATTTGGTATGTTTCGAAAATAATTCGAATTCACTTGATAACAAATAGGAAAGTCGTAAACTTGACAAGCCCTCTACGTAAAAGAAGAAGTTCACCACACCCTCAAACATTTCATTTTACACCACAACTATAAATTGTATCCGAGGGGAGAAAAAGGTGATTGACTGACATCCATGGCCAATCTAAATTTTATGACTTTTTTTTTGTAACGTATTTGAAAACGAGATAAAGAAAAATTACTCTTCTACAATAAACACCAATTATTGCAGATTTTCCACGGTTAAAAAATCCCGTTTGATAGTTTTTGGTGGGTGTGATAATCTTGAGGCTGTAGTATATTATAGTCTCATGTATTACTAGGAAATTGCAATTGTTGTAATACATGAAAAAATTCGTAGGTTATTCCTGACTTTTAAAGAGCAATACATGTTTCTGCATTGCAGTTTAAAAGTTAAGATTACAGATGTATTTCGAGTAATAGCAAAAATCAAACGAACAAGTTTTCCATTAATATCCATTTCATTTACTGAAAAAAAAAACTTGCTTTCGTTTATAAAATAAATGCTACTTTGAAAATATTTAAAATTTGTTCATTCTTTTAATGAACCTTTGAATCAAAAAATATCTATCACTATAGCGAATTGTTTTCCTAGACAATTTTGAGTGTGTGAATGGAAGACGTCTATAGAAAATTGTTTATGCATCGAATAGTATCTAAGATTAAGATTTGGGAATTACGAAAGAATTTGATTTGATTCCTTAATTTGATTTTGCTTAAGAAGTCCAGGTTATTTGCTGAAATTCATATTGGAATAGGATAAATACATGAAATTAAATAGCAATAGAATTTAGTATTTTTGATTATATAACAAGGTTTTAAAATGTTATACTAATTCTAAAGATCATATATTTTAAAAAACGCGTATTTCATAGATATCAATAAAATATTTTTTAACCTTATTTTGCTGTCTGAAATCACACAAGAATTTAAATATTTCTCATTATTTGTCAATATATTAATGAGAATGTTTTATTTTTATATAAATATACATATGCATGTATATAAATTTTGTTACTCGAAGCTTTTTCTATTAACTTTCTACTTCTTCATAATTCTCAATGCAGATTCTTTTTAAAACTAAAACTGCAGTTTACCAAGGATGAGTTATCTCTTATTTTCTTTCCTTTGTAAAAATACACGAGCAATTCTTATATGTCTCATTTCAAAATTTCCTTCCTTTAAATAAGACTACATTTAAAAGTCTTTACAAAAAAAATTATACAGCATTTTTCCTCAAAAAAAAAAATGCGATAAATATTCTTTGACACAAGAAATTTCACTGAAGCACATGCAATAAACATCTCAACGTCTCACTGGCAATCAGACTCTTTATTTACATCTCTTCCATCTGATTAAATTTATTACAATATAAATCCGACTGCACATAATATTGGGAGGAAATTAAAAAAAAAAGAAGAAGAAGACCAGAATTTGACAGAATCTTTTGACAGAATAATTCCACCACGATCGTTGACGGGAGCGATGCCTTTTTCTAAAAATACAGCAGCAGAGTTATTCCGTCTGAAAAACCCAGCATCTAGACTGTCATGGCAAATCTTTCTTTGGGCGGACGTTACAGTCACATAAAGGAGAATTTATTTGCCACTCTCTTTAAAAGCAAAGGTGGGAACACTTCTCTTCTTCGTCTTTTTTTTTTCTCTATAATTTTTTTTTAAAAAAAGAATTATTTTTTTTTCTCTTCAAGTTTATTTAACATCCGGCTGGTGCGATGCTAGCAATTCTCCTTCAGAACCGTATATAGCTCAGGGAGATAATCTCTCTTTCCGATTCCATTCGTACGCGAAGAGAGTAAGATTTTTCACTTTTCCGCCACGAGGCTCGCTGCTATAAGGATACATTCAGTCGTGTTTAACTTATAGCGAATGGCGTAGAATAATAATCAAAAGTGCTTTTAGATGAAGAAAGCAATGTTTGTTTTTACAATGGTTTATTTGTGTGTTCCAGCACTTAAATCATTAGCAGTGTCTGTTCAAACAAGTCTACTTGCGCAACGGGTTGTGCCTGGAGTTGAGAGACATACCAGACGTTTTAAATGTAGCGAAGGGTGGATCAGTTAAGTTTTAAAATGATTCCAGTGCTTATGCTTAATGGGCCATTATGGAACAAAGTAACAGGTTGAGAATTGTAACTTGAGGCAGCAGCGTTTTCGGTGTGGAAGTGAAAAAAACCGCAAAGATTTTCATTCGTTATTCCAAAATGGTTTTCATTTATATGTAAATGAATGTTCATTTCACAATTCGTTGCGCTCTATCTTCCATTATTATCAAATACTTTCCTTCCCTTACAAAAAAAAAATGGGTTCGGACTGTATTATGGAGCAAGGTTAATACAATTACCTGAAAATATAAATTCAGAAAATTTTAGGAAGAATGTTTTTTTTTATAAATACAATTTTTGAAAGTATCGTAGACCACTTAACTGAAGATATGGTTGTCTCTCTATTTATGAAATAATTAATCGCCGTACGTAAATAGAAACATGAAAAGTCGTTTAAAATTAATGTTAGTTCCACACTTGTAAATATGAATGTAACTCTTTAAAAAGGTAGAAATATTTCAAAAGCCTAAGAAGCATTTAAAAAATTTACAGGTAAGGAATAAAAACACTGTCGCGGCTGTTGATAGAATGAAGAACCTATTTTTAGTCAATAGTCAGGGCAGGTTCGTTTCTATTTCTCTAGAATAAATTTATATAGTGCACTCAGAGGTTTTAGACTGTATATACAGCCCAATTTTACGATCAGGATCAATACTTAAAATCTTCGAGCGTATTTTTTCTAATAACTCATTGTTGCGACACGTATGCTTTGGTAAAGCTATGGTCTCCGAGGAAAGCGGAGCCGTTATTTGGCGGCCACAATATTGAGGTGGATGACGTCCCTAGAACTTTGTCTATGTCAACTAGATGACGTGGTTTCCTAATGAGCGTTGAATACGAGACTACGTCAATGGTTTTCAGAGATAATGCTTAGGTGAAGTTATCTACCGTAATATTATAGATGCTAGATAACAGAAACGGATTCTTGGGAAACCAAGCTTAATTCAAACACACTCAAGCTGAAACAAATTATCAAGCATATTTCTCTTTAATTTATATTATAGGGTATTTCTATTACGTAGTTTGATTCGAGGGACTCGACTTGTGAATTCAGCTTTGCTGTATAAGGGAGATATTAAGAGAAGGAAGATTTTGCAGATTGTTGGAGAGAACTGAAGTGGTACTGTAGTAAAGAGAGTAAAGCCGGAAGGTTTGAGCCACGAGACTAAATGTGTGCTCATGTGACTCAAGGTTTAGCGTGAAGAGATCACCTGATAACATTTAGTCGGATCCAGCTAACAAGTTTTACTTCTAACTCGGATCCGGTTAATCAGTTGTAAAATAAGCAAAAATTTATAATTTTACGGGAACGTAGCTCTCTGTGAGTAATTTTTTTTAAAGAAATTAGATACTCAAAAGGGTAAAAAATTATTTATCAAAATATGAACACGTGAAATACACATTCCAAAAAAAATTTCAAAATATTTCAATGTCTTACAATTTATATTACTTAAACAAAATTTTAATATTTTAAAACAATGATTCTCCTCAATTCCTTACAAGTGTTTCTCACGATTCTGCGCATGGGTTAAGTTGTGCTAGACTATTTATAGCCTTACAATTTTTTTCTATCAGACACTATGATAAACAGTTAAAGAACTGCTATAACTAATTTTGTGGATTTAAAAAAAAAAAAAACCTATTTATCTAAATCATCATTCCATGCATGGAATTATTAAACACATTATGCAAAATAAATAAATAAATAAAATAAAAATCTAAATTTTATCTTAATTACAAAAAAAAGTCTAAGCATTTTAAGTTCATGATCGTCATAAAAATAAAAAGGTGAGAAAAAGCTGTTTAAAGTTCTGAAGGTCAAGGAAATGACTTACAGTGCTGTGTTAAATAAAATTCGAATAACTCGCCAAATAATATACCCAGAGCTACAAGACATTGTCATGAAATATTATGAACTATGTACATACTGTTATATTTATATTTTGTACATATCGTTATGAACATGTGCAGACGCTTCCTTACCCCATTACTCTTTCAAGGAAAAAAAAGGCCTTTTCAGAGATTTCATCGAATGCCGAGGAAAACTTAAGCAATGGTCCCTCGAAATTGGCGACCATTTCGGCAACAAAATGAAGGTTCACGAAAATATTGGATTCTTGTCACAATCACGATCAAAGGAAAAGTTACGGTTTGTTCCGAAATTTTCTTTGTGATATCACACTCGGCCGAAACAGCTATAAATACGGAAAGATGTAAAGCCTGAGCAAATCGGTTGGGAATTGGAAGTAATTTGTCGAAATCGTCTGAGTGGATCTGCCGAGGAATCTGTAAGTAACGTGGCTAAGTGAATCTTCGGAGAAGCGGCCTGTATCTGCAGGGGAATTTGTCATGATACCAGGAAGCTCTCGGAATCTGTGCAAAGTATTATTTTTGAGATTTGTCTGTAGTGCGAACTAGTAAGCTCTTATTATTATTGAAAGTTCTGTGACTTTTGGTACTACAAGTACTGCTTTGTATCTGTGTTACTGATCAGTACGAATGTTGTTTTCGCACATGTAATGTCCCTACTCTGTACAAGTGCTGAATTTCCTGATTGTGCTGAAAATTTGTCCGAGTTTTACTACCTGTATTCCGCCTTGTCTTGAATACTTATGAATAAAGTTTTATCCTCCGTGTTGGACTGTTTCCAAAGCCCACCCACGAAATCGAATTTTTATAACAATATATTTAGAAAATTCATACAATAAAATGAAGTTTTTTTTTTTTTTTTTTAATTTTGGTAATTTTTAAGATAACGTATTCCTTAATTTTTTTATGTGGAAGCGAGAAAAAAAATCTGCTCCACATTCAAAACACAATACGTATATTGAGTTTTTATTATTCTTAATAATAATAAAACTAAGTTAAAGAATTGACTCTCCGATTATTTAGGCTGACTCTTGCCTGTATTAATTTGCGATGGCTCAAACAAATACTAAGTAATAAACCAGGGGCGTCGCAAAATAATTCGAAAAAGAACACTGTAAATGGTGGGTTTAAAGTTCTAATAAGAGATCACAATATATATAAGTTCTTAGAGTTTATTTTTTATAGATTCAACAGCAAAATCTAACGTAATATTTTTGAAAAAAAAAAATTTCATTCTCTCTTATTTAATTAAAAAAAAATTCGAGGGCCACCGATAATAACATTTTTTCTCCAAGCGATTCTAGTTTTTTTTAAGAATGCTGTACAACTCTTAATTTAAGTTTTAGTTGACGTAGAAGATTGTAGTTGTGTAATATTTCTAAAGAGAATATAATTCAAAAAATTTTAAGAATTCATTACGAAAAGTTTTATATATAATAAATTTTCAACAAAAAATTATTGTACCATAAAATTTCATTCAAAACCAGTTAATTAACACAATTAAGAGATTAAGTTTTTTCTTTCTTACTACACACAGGACTGTGACTAAACGGTCACTGAAAATTATTCGTTCCCCCCCTGTTTTGCTTCTGAAAATGTCACCATTTTATGTTATAATGCAGATAGCTCGTTCGCTTTCATGCAATAGACTTTATAGACATATTTGCGGGATAAGAACATAATATTTACAACATTAATTACTCATACTTTTAAATAATTCAATAAATGATAAATATTATAAATATTACTTTGTAAATTATTAAATTAAAACGTCTAAATAAATACAAACATCTTGAAACATTTACTGATTATATTGACCTAAAAATATTTTTGTATGTGACACACTTTAAAAACACGAAATTCATCTTGCTACTTATTCATCTTCAGAATTATTTAGCATCTGCTTTTGAGCCATTCAGTAACAAACTCCCGCTAAATTACACAAAAATATATATCTAGATCGGCAGTATTTCCCCTCATTGTTCAAAAATTTTCACGGTACCCGTATTACCATTTGTTAGCCTTCAAACCAATTGGATTTTGCTAGTAGGTATCGTTCATAACTCAAACATCGGAAGATAATATAAGCGAACGAACTCAGGTCGTCGTTGAGCATTGAGGAAAAATTTCACTATGTGAGTAGGGTGCAATCATTTTGGTCAGAATCCTTCTTATGACCTGAACTGGCTCATGACGGTCAAAGAGTTAGCATAGGGTCAACACCCAAATCTCAATTTGAACTAATAGCATTTGGGATTGGAATTAGATAATGAGTTTTCTTATAAAATCAGGACATTAGTTTCCTTTTCTATGTAGAAAATTAAAGCTTCCGATGTTTTTTTCATAAAAAAATACTCGTTGCCAAAATTTTGTACCTAAATGAAAAACGATTTACAACTTGTTCGGCTGACGATGGTCAAAGAACATCACAACATACATTTATATCTCGGGTCAGACCGATAAAAAGCTAATTTTGAAATCAAACATGATACATTTTTTTAACACTCTGCACTTGATACGCCGTTCTTATCGGTTACTGATAAGTAATAAATAGACTAACACTCTCGACTGAGCTTCCGAAAGATTACAATAAACACAAATTGACTGATAAAGTTTCGCTTTCATCATCTTTACAATGATTCATGGCGAATTATTTTTTTTCACAGTCTTCTGAGATAATGCAATCAACAGATAAGTAGTTTTCATGCATGTGAGATTGATGGCTTTTAAAACTGCACGTTCAGTCGCAAATCCTCGATACACGGATACAAATACAAGTTTAAAATTAAAACTCATCCAAGTACCCCGTGTCATTTTGTATAAAACGAAGCAATTATAATGTAGGTGATTTAAGAATAATTTGTGTTCTTTTATTTGAAAGAAAAATAGAAAGATTTTGTGTCAACGTTAAAGACAAGAATTTTCACACACGTTGTTTTACACAAAGTTGTCATTTGTAGGCGCAAATTCTATCCCACAGTGTTGCGAGTTTTGTATTTAAAGACAATTTATCGCAAAAAATGTGGTTAAATTGAATTTATGTAGATTTCATTTATTCCTTGTTATGCATAAATTATAAACAAATTAACTGTATACTTCTACTTAAAATCTTCATTCAAATAAATAGAAAAACAGTTTGATGGTATCTGGAAACAAAATTTTGTTTCACTTACTACGTTCATATGAATGCATGCATGTCTTTCCAGAGAGATTTTAAAATTTGTACTCGAATTTTAAACCACTATCCATCATCTGATTGAGCTGAAATTTTGGATACACTTATAATTCCGATACCAAAACAATACTCGTAAAGTACGTTGAAATAGCGGTGAACTAGGGGCCTGGAGCCCGGTTGTTGCACTTAATAACGCCCAATTCAGTTAAAATTTTGCACACAAGTATAGCTCATGCAAAATTGCTTTTTAGTTTCAAATTTCCTAACTAAAAAGAACAAAATAAATATAAGTTAAGGCATATTTTTTAAATCAAGCTTTTATTTAAAGTTGTGATTAATGGCATTAAAATATTTTTTGAATGTAAAAGAATATGTAATTCATAAAAGTTTGAGGGGCGTTAATTCTTCTTTAGACCTCATAAGTAAGTAGCTTTGATACTTAATTTCTCGGTAGTTGTCTAGGATCTTAGTTAAGCACGTCAAGCCTTTTAAAAATATATATTATTTAACAAAAATATTTTTATACTTTTAGCCCATCTTTAAATAAAAGCTTGATTTGGATTTTTTCAAAAAAAAAAAATGTATTGTTGTAAAGTACCATTAGCTCTGTCTAAAGCTGATCATATACTAATAGATAAATTAATTATTATTTGTATTTAAATTTTATAAAATAAATCTGAGAAATGTTATTAACATTTTTAAATTATCATTCGTTTCAAATAATGAAAAAAAAATGAACTTCCTTTCGATTGTCTTTTTTTTTTCCTGATCAATATTTTAAATATTATTTCTCCTGTGCCATTTTTTACTGTTAAAATAATATTCAAAATACTTTAGACGCAATTCAGAGAGAAAATACAATACCTTTGCTCTCTCTTTAACAAAAGAATGTTAAAAAAAATAACAACAAAGTATAAAAATGAGAGGAGAACGCACATTTATTTTTTAACCTTAACATATACACCCATCTATTTTATGACGTTAATGTTGCTTCCTGCTTAAAACGTGCAAAATATTTTGGTTCATTTATAGTAGATATTTATGCAAATATTAACCTTATCTCTACGCCGAAAAAAAAATGTATCTATTTAAATGAATGACAGGAACAGGCCTTCGAGTAGCATTGAACGAAAAACTATTTCTGACATCACAGATAAAAATAATTCCACTGTCCGAAATTACTCAGAATCCGGGTGTGTAGAGCTAGAATTAATCTTCGCAGAGACATTTTTAAATAGATGTGTATTTCTCTCTCTCTTTTTTTTAATACTATTCCTTGCCTGCCTTTTCCAGAATATCGATGGGACCCAAACTATTTTGCTCTGCTTTTTCGCACTACACCTTCCAAAGAGTTGGGTGGAGTTGAGTGATCTTATCTTGGGAGAAGATTCTGTTTTATTTTTTTTATCGTCTGCGGCTATTTTTTTCTCCTAATCGTGTGCTCTTTTTTTTTTCTTTCTTTCTCTTCTCTCTCTTTTTACTTACCATCTCCCTCACAGCAGTGTTCCGTGTGGTCTCCACAATCAAAAACGATATTTCAGTCTGCGCTTTTGGGTTCTGGTTTGCGTCAGAGCAGTGGTTGTCACTTCTTGTTACAGATTTGTCCCCGTTGTTCGGGAAAGAAACACGTGCACCTCGGGAAGTTTTTCCTTTTTTTTTCCCCCTTGAATTTTTTCCCCACTCTCCTTCGATTTTTTTCATTCATTCGGAAGAAACAAAAGAAATAAAATAAAAAAAAACCACTCAAGTTCAATCTGTCAATCTCGGTGGTTTGTCATGTGTCTGCGAACTCAATACGTTTGGAGAGTTAGAATTGTAGAACCAAGAAGTTCACCCCCACGCTAGTTATCGGTTGCTGTTAAAGGCTGTCAGCTCCCAATGAGGGGAGGCGTGTTTGAGATGTTGCTGCAGGCGAAATTCTTCGGAAGATAAGAATATGTTGTGACTGATGTTACACACCATTTTATTAATGTATACGGTTTCTTGAAAGAGAACATCGGAAGTTCCAGTTCAGAACAACGGACACAAAACTATTGTTACCATAAAATTTATAAAAATTACTTAGCGTTTATTTTATTTTTTTTTTTTATCAACAAGGAATAATTTATTTTTTACACGTTCGTCAGTTACATTATTATTGATAAAATACATAAAGTAATTTTAAAATTCAAATGAACATATTTTGAATAAGGCGACACATTAATTTAACAGACGTGTAAGAAACATAATAAATCCACTTAAACAATACAGAAAGAGACATGATTAATATGTTTTTCTTCAAGAAAATAATTAATATTCAAAGTAAAATATCTGTAATTTAAATTTTTTGTAACATTTCGTAAATGTTTGGCTGTGGTTGTCAGCTGGCGTTTACTGAGACAAGCTGGTATTACCATTGCGTGCTGCCATCTGTTAAACGGCGCAAAATCATATTTTATACTCATTTATATGTTAGTTTTGATAGATGCCGCATAACTTGTAATCGTGATTTTGCGTCGAGTGCTCTTCATCGATGAGACTTGGATTCATCATAACAATGGATTACGTCAAAGAAGAAGATTGATTGATTGTTTATCAACTTCTCGGAAGCAACTCGACGGTTGTGGGCAGCTAACCTCATAACTTTAAATCCTGGTCATATAACGAGGACGAACACTTGAATTGCCCCCCCCCCCCTCTAAAATTCTACACCAATGGGAAAATTTGGAGCCTCGACTGAGTTATCACGCATTAGCTCCACTACATGGTGGGTGGCCTCGGGATTCGAAACCACGACTCGAAAGAAAGAACACCGATCGCGAGTTTGCAACCATAACTACTCGGCTATTGCGACTGCTCACAGAAAGGCGAAGACCCGAAAAGTTTGGCCATTGTGTTCCCATTGGCAGAAAAATTAAGGCAACGATTTTTTTGAAGAAAAGAGTGTCATATTAATGAACTTCTTCGAAAAAGAAAAAACGATCGATGGATATTACTACAGTGAGCTCTACCCCGTTTCAATACGTAATATTCCACTTCCGATTCCTAAAACGAGTACTTTTTAAGCGTCTCACATACTCATAAATGAAAAGATATTTTTTCTCATTATATATGCATCTATGCAGTTCTTTTTAAAATTTTAATGCCATTTCTTTCCTAATATAGTCATCATGCATCCATATGGATTTAATGCACACATTCCCAAGAATATTGAAATATAGGTTTTTATTTTAGTGTTGCAATGTATCAAGAACATTATCAATATTACAAAACAACCACAAACAAAAATATGCCTATAGAAATTAATAATATGTTTTACTAAACGACTGAATAATTAACCAAGATAGCAAACAAAGATAAAAAAAAATATTCTAAAAGAAATTATCATTTAACAGCAAATCGTAATTATATTTCAAAGACCTCATTTAAAAATCAAACAAATTGGAAAATCAAGACGCCGCCAAATTTTTACATCATTTATTTTAATTAAGAATAAAAAAAATGTATAAGATAACAAAAAAAGATTTTTTTAAAAAAAAAGAACTCTTAGAAACCAAAGATAAAAACCGCAGAGAGTAAAAAGGACAAAAATCGGTAGTTCTTCGGCGCCTGTCCGGCAAATACGTGACAAAATTCATGTCTTGAACTGTAAATGACACTTCCTAAACCCGAGATGGTGCGAGGAAGGTGGGGTTAGCAGGGGGAAGAAGAAAAATAAGTACCTCATAATTGGAGAGAAATACTGAATCAATTGCAGCCTTAGTAGTGATTATGGAGAAAAATTAAAAAGAGAACATAAGTGAGTCATTTTAAAATGATGTAATCGGTTAATTTGATAAATTAACATTAGTACTTTCGCTTCAAAAGGATTTCTATTTTAAGGCGTGTTTCATGTTACAGGAATTTTGATAATTCTGTTTCAAAATTTCTATTTTTAGAAATGTAACAGCTAGTAAAAATAAAAAATAGAAAATTTCTATTTTTCACTTTTACTAGCTGAATGATTTTTAGCATGGATTCACCATGCGCAAAAAACAACATAAAATGAGTACACGGTAAAGACCATGGCTTTAAAAAAAACGACGCAAAATGTGGGGTAAGTGGCGCGCAAAGCGTCAAGGAATTCATGAAAACCCCCCCCCCCCTTTTTTTTTACGTATAACTTGGGAACAGTACCTCAGCACACAATTACTCTTAAAAACATTAAAAATGTTTGTATTAAAATTCTACAAACAATCGAAATAGGTCCAGCGATTCATTTACTTAGAAATAGGGACTGAAATTATATCTAGTGGGATCGTGGCCTTGAATCCTTTGAGGGGCGCGATGTTATTATCAAATATTTTTAAAAAGGTATACAGGCAAGGGAGGTGTATTGATCATGTTGATATATATATATATATATATATATATATATATAAATTAGCAGTCCCCGGTTCAGAGAGGTTTTTTTTTTGCACAATGCAAACACGAACGGGCACAGTTTTCAAGCTGCAAACATGGGGAAATGCGTTAGCCCAGAGCAAGCAGTGCCCCTGAAAGGGTTAAAACAGCCGTGGTAGCCTTGTCCTCATGGTCGCGAACACGAGACCGGCGTTGCTTACGTCGAGACATGGATTCGACTCCTGATACAACTAAAGACCCACTGTTGGCAGGGTTGATGCACGTTAAATCTGTCGAGGCTCTGTTTCCCCGTAGGCGGGGTGTAGAAGTTTGGAGAGGAAGTTTCCAGTTCAGGTGTCGTCTTCGTCACTTGGCCGAGGTTCAAAATTACGATGTCCGACGCCCATTACCCTCAGATTGCTTCGAAGTGCGATGTTGATAAACAATCAATCAATCACCCAAATCTGCGCCATCTCAGCGGGATCTATGATCCATGGAATTTCTGTAATGCTTATGATTTCCAGAAGTATCAAGTGAGCATTTTCATTTTGTTACGCCATGTAATGACACGAATAGGTGACAAATAAAAGATACGCTTGCTCCAACAATTTTACGATAACTCTGCATTAAAACTGCGTAAAAAATTCGCGTACAAAATATGAAACGTTAAGATTATTCATCCCACCTTGAGCACCCTTCAGTAAATATACTTTTATGAGCCTTAGATGGATGACACAGGTTCTTGTGAAAGTGCACCATTTTCTTTTTTGGCAGGCATACGGCAGCGAAAGCTCAGACAAGCTTGACTCACGCAGACGGTTGGTGAGGTCATGGACTTCAAATATAGAGTGCAAGAGGACTTCCCATGACATTATTGGCTCTGCACCAACAACAGACGCTTTTTGCTTTTACTGGCCGGCAAATGATTTTATGCCCCATTTACACTACCCCAGGATGAATGGGTTACGGGGGAAAACGAACCGTTTTTTCATTTGTGAAAAAGTAATTGGCAACGGGGTTTTTGTTTTTGTTTCTATTTGGAGAAGAAGGAAGGAATCTCTGTTTCGTTTTCACGGTTCGACGATCTAAAAATCTCCACACTCACCATGATTTTTTAAGCTCAGAGTAGGAAGGGATTTGAGTTAGTTTAGATAATTTAGGCTTGTGGTTATGTACGATGTTGTTTGATACTGTTATGTTTTATTTATTTCACAGTGCGAAAGGAAACTCTGAGTAAATTTTTCTTACGTGGATGATAATCACACAAACATAAGATAAAATATATTTAGAGATAAACTAATGAATTTAAAAAGCGTAAACTGTTGAGGAACTAAAGAGTAACAATCATAAACTCGTGACAAAAATAATTAACACAATAAAAAAAAATTAGATTAACTAGATTCTGCGCTGCTGGCAACCGTTGGCATTAATTCCTATTGATCAATTTGAAGAACTGATCATATTAGAGAAATGTGAGAAAATTTCAATACAATCACTCCAAATATAGCTACGCAAGCATATCGAAAAATTTTAAACGGTGCTAGTTGTGAAATATTTTTAAAAAAAATTTCACAACGGTGGTGTCATTTAATGAATTTTAACTATATAGTTCACATAATATAGATTTAATAAGTGATTTTATTAACTCACATTAGAAGCAACACGATGGCTATTGGCGACGAACCTAATAATTTTGAATCTTGGCCAATTGACTTGAGCTGTCACTATCCTTTCCTAACTTCCAGCACGTTATGACTTTGAGCCTCAACGTATTTAACATGCACCAGCCCCGGCTACACGGCGGATCTTTAGTGGCATCGACACTCGAACCTACGACTCGATGAAAACCGCCTGCCACGAATCCGCGTCCATGACCTCTTGGCTATAACTAATCCACAAAAATGGAAAAATATTGAAGGATTACATCAAAAACCATAAATTAATGGAAATATGACTGGATAGAATAAAATTATTTAAAAATTATCGTCGGAGCTTAAAATATTTCCCACCTTGGATCTTCTCCCCCCTCCTTCCCCGCCCTGGGTGCGGAGCTGATGCACGTTAAATTTGTCGGGTTTCGAAGTCCTCTTGATGGTGTGGAGTGGAAGTTCGGAGAGAAAGGTTCCAGCTCAATTTCCTCGTCACTTAACCGAGGTTCAAAATTACGAGATCATCACCAATAGCTCTGGAGATGTTTATAAGTATACGACGCTAATTAAAAACCAATCAAAAAAGAACTCAATTACTAATATGTGATTATTGTGGCCCGTCATGGTAGTGTGTGATTACATTTTCTTTTTCTACTACTGGGACAAAATGCCGCTGTAGTTAAGCATACAAATTCAAAAAAAAATATGTTATTTTTGAAATATTCCTTTTCTTTGAGAGTTTATCTTCTAGAAATAATTCCCGTTTCAAATCTATGACACAGATATTTAATTTAAAAACTTATGCATTTCATAATTATTTACGTCTTTCTTTTTCTCCTCTGGCTGAAGGCGCCGTCGAGTATGAAGTTGGTAACGACTCTGAAGATAGTGTTACACAAGTTTTATCTTCTCCATTCTCTTTAACTATTTAAAAAAGTTAGATTGGCGTGCGCCTCGGTAATCGTTTCGTCGCCATTAAGTTGACTGCGTGGGAGTTGTTTTCCTGGCATTGTCCTCGAGATACAAATGTTCTGATAGAAAAGGATTCCAAGAAAATACTTTTTTCTCTCCCTAATCCTTGAGTTGACTTGAAACTTTCTTTCAAAATTTAAACCAGATCAAAACACGGGTACCTTAAAACGATGTAGTTAAATTTAAATAGATTCACTTCGAACTACAGATAAAGTCTTTCGACTTTTCATCAGGCAATAAAACCGATGAAAAGACTTATTGTTAGTTCAAAAATTGTACTGTAATGTTTGTAAGTTGAGGGTTAATAATTTTTCTAAACATTTTAGGAGCTAGATGTATTGATTGTAAATTTAATCTGCATACTTTATCGCAACATAAGTTAGACTCCTTTTTTAAAAACGGTACTAAGTTATATTTCGAATTTGGATTAAATTCGATAAACATCGCACTAAAGATACACAATTTAATAATTAAAGAAGAAGGCTGATGAAGGAAGTGTTTGTGTCAACTCCCATGCCGGCTTTTACCAGTAATGAGCTTAATTTTACATAAAAATTGTTTTTTTGCCTATGTAATAATGTGTTAATTTATATGTAAATGGAAATACAAAATGAAGTGGGGACAAATTATTCGGATTTTTCAGATGATTACAAGGCCGCCATTTTCAGTCGGAGAGACCTTCAAACATTTCTGCATCTTAATTTGGCTTCCATCTTAGCTTGTTCTAAATTAAATGATTCTGAGAAAGCAGTGAGTTCTATCATTACTTATTATTTCTTCAATTATTTTTTCGAATCCATGAAAAATATTTGCCTAACGTTAAATTCGTTGAAGAGTTGAACTTCTTTCATGCAATGGCTTTATGAGAAAATTCTATGTTAGAAAACACTTCATCTTTCACACAATCTTCCACTTTACAATGCATGAGAGCTTATATGTCTCGTATGACTTCATGTGCTGCAACTTCTATTAGGCAATTTTCTATATTATTTTTCTATGAATTGTTCATGAATAAAATTATTTGAATCGTAAAATATGCGAATACGAACCAAAACATGAATTGAATAAAATAATTTTCTTCTCCCAACACTATTTAAATTTTATTTTATTTTCAATCCATTCGAATCAGGAATATAGTTTCAAATAATTCTTTTGAATAGTAAAAGTAATTGTAGAACTTGAAATACAATCCGTCAAACTAAACATTTCCATAAGTATTTTTCACTCTTTTTTTAATGGTTTCAAGGTAAATGTGCTGCCAAAGAATCAAAACACGCCCAGAGATTTAACCCATATTTCTCCGAGAAACTCATCACAAAATTAAACAAAAATGAATTTAAAAGCTTTCGGTAAATGATCTAATTGGAAAGTAATGAAAAACCCTCCCTTCCTTCAGGGTCACGATGCAGCAGCATCTCTTCAGAAGACGAAATCTGGCAACGAAACTGAATATTCCAAAGGCGAGAAAACGTGAATGCGGTCGCTAAAACGGAGCATAATGAGAGGAATGGATTCGTTACGGTCACAGATAAGATGCGGAGAGATGAGAAAAAAGAAGCATCTAATGAGATTTTAACGATTCCTGTGGAGGACGACAAATAACTAACACACATCGACCCAATTATCTTTCGGGATGGAAACACAGTCACATCTCGAATTAGGATATTATCGTTTGTTTGACTAGTTGTGAAACTCGATATAGTAAGGAATAGAAAAATAATTCTGGATAGGGAATGCTGATTTAAAATCTAGGAATACCAAGGTTACTTTAATGAGAATTTCTCCCGCTTTATAAACACACTCACATGCCTGGTCCTTGAGCGAAATGATGGAATGACTCTAAGAGGAAGGCATGTTTTGTTTTCTGAACGATCTTTTATAGGCCAGCAGCCTTATAAAAATATTTGAGGAAGAAAAAAATGAAGAGCCACAATGCTAATGGGATTTTAAGGGTTATTAGGAACGTGACTATCTTAACAAAGAGATTAAGAGCGAAATTAAATGCCCTTCAAATAATTACTTCTTCATGGTAATTTGAGATTAATTTAAATAAACCACTTTTGCGGTACGGCAGAATGACTGTCGTTTTCACACATATTTAAGATTTGATTTGGTGTCATTAACGTCGAGTGGCAATTAAATGACACATTATTAGGGATGGCCGGAAAGATGCAGGGACACTTAAATATTAGGAAAATAAAAGATAGTCTTCCTACTTTCCTACACAATATTTCAAGGAAAAAGGGTCTCATAATTGTGTCATACGATCAGTGGCGTACCCGAAAGGGAGGAGTACAAAGGGACATATGTACCCCTTGAGATGTTTTTTGGAAGTTTAAATACATATTTTGGGATAATTCTTTTATACTGTTTATATGTTCTAAACTTTAAGAAAAAATGAACTTATTTCTTCACATGCTTGAATTTTTTTTTTCATCAATTAGAGAAAAAATTATTTTATGTAAAATTCCTGCGAAAAGAATAGAAAAATCTTTAATACCTCCGAAATATTCTTCTGGATAAATGTTTAAAGATGAAGGGATGAGATGCAATTTTAAAGAAAATGCCCAATTCAACAGGTTTCTACGGCAATAAGTACAGGGGGCATTCTTTTCTTCCAGACAGTGATCTATAAGCGTTTAAAACAGGTCTTCGGAAATGCCCATCTTAGCGTATTACTTCGTTACGAAATTGAATCGTCCATGAGTGGTAGTCTCGGCTGTCGTAAAGGAAAAGTAGTTAGGAAATCTGGGGCGAGAGAGCGAGAGAGGTCTATTTTCTTTTGCTCAAATTGTTACTTTATAATTTTAATCCTTAAAATTGCCTGAATCTTTTTTCGTAATTTTTTAATTAGACAATTATTATGAAGCAACAACGTTGCTTTTAAATTATTTTAACTCTGGAGGGAAAGCATTCTAAACATCAATTTGAAGCGTAAAGCAGCATGGTTAATCAGTTTTAAACAGGAGCAGCAATACTGGTATAGTTTATTCGTTGATTTTTATCCGGTGGTAATTCTAAACTAAGGAAATTGCTTCTTTCATGGCGATGATGATATACTTCCCCAAAATTTATTTCTGGGTACGCTACTAAATAGCTGCATACGATAACGTACTTACTTAAAGAAGGTAAAGCCCCGAAGACAAAAAAAAAAAAAACACTTAATGCGAAAAATGAGGGCAGCCTCAAAAATTTCTTCAAAGACAAAACGATACATTTAAAACGAGTGAAACTTGTTATTAAGATGAACATTTTTTTAAAAAAAAATCAATATGTAAAAATAAATTACGGTAAAAAGTCCGGTTTAAATAAAATTTAATGTGCTTTATAATAAATGTTTTAAAACTCTGAAACAGAATATCAATACTTTAAGAGAACCTCTTTTCCCTCAAAATATAAGAGAGGTTTACTTTGTTTAAGCAAATATTTTTCTTCACTTCGCAACTTAAACCTTGTAAAAGGGTTGTAATAAATCTAAAAACGTCAGGGTTACAAGAAATAATGAAGTATCTCGATTTTATTAAGATATTTGGTCCTTACATATTTTCCCCATTTTAAAAAGTATAATTTAAATCGCATTATTATATTTTTGTATTTCTTTACTAAAAAAACTAGAACTAGATGAATACTGGATTGAATACTTTCTTTAAATACAGAAAACAAAGCTGTCTATTTTATTGATAATAAAATTTTCATTTTTGTGAAAAAGTATACAACATTAATTTTTATTTTTGGTGCAATAAAACTTTAATTTATTACAGAAAAAACTTTAATTACTACTACAAACCCAAACTGATTCAAAATTTATTCAATAACTGTAACCACATTCATATTTTTATTTAACATTTTAGAAACTCTTATTTTGATTTAATGTTGTTTTTCACAAAATTCTGTTCAGACAGTTGTTACACAAAATAACTAAATACCTGTTTCAATATCTTTTCTTCTCGTACAACAATTTTTCAAGATTCGCTTTTATTTTTAATTGTTTCATTAGTAAAGATTATTTTATTCTCTTTCATCGCATCTACTTTTTTCAAAGGGCGATGTAAATGTTCTAAATACCGATAAGAACTTGAATTTCTAGGTACTTTAAGGCTTTCTAGAAAGAAATCAAGAGGAACGAGTGATATTAGAAATTACAATATTCACTGAAAAAAACTTCCACCAACTATCGCTGCAGCTGTTCAGCTAATTTAACTTGTAACGATTTCTCACGCTTATTTATCCTCACAACTAACATTTTGGGTAACTCTGTTATGTTATATGATTTGAGAACCTTGATTTGTTAATAAACCGTGACTTGTATAAATCAGCATTACTATATATGTGTGTGTGTGTGTGTGTTTAAGTTTTCAGATTCTTTTCAATTTATATATTTAGTTTTATAACCATTTTTCAATAATATATTTTACCGATGGGGATAGTTTGGCCAATAATTCTAGAATAACCTAGCTTACAATCTAAAGCCTCATACAACATAAAAGATATTATTATCCATTTATATATTTTTTTCAAATTTTTTTTAGTTTTTTTAAAAAAAATCAGAAGACTTTTTTTTTTTACTTATTTTATTTTGAAATATAATGTAAAAAATAGATAGATGAACATATAGCAAGCTTAGACTAATGAAATTCAGAAAAGAGTTAGAAGATTAACATGCTTATAATACACACAACAAACATTGCTGCCAGAAGGCTATTGGACTTGATCCTGTGTTAAAAATTGATCCCTACTCGGATCCACTCTTGTAATAATTGAAATATGTAGAATTTTCAGTTAATCTTTAGTTGACGACGCGTGAAAATTTCCATTTTGCTTTCGCAATAATAAGCAATTTTTGAAGCATTCCTAGACGGAAATGAAAATTAGTTTGATTTTCTCTTAACTGAGTATTTCATGAGGCGATATTAAATGGAATCTCAATGGAACAGATTATTGTGTGTGTGTGTGTGTGTGTGTGTGTGAGAGAGAGAGAGAGAGAGAGAACTTCACTACTCGTTCTGTTTCATTTTAAACTTAAATTTTATGTTTGAACTTTTTGGTTATTCCTCTTATATTTCAAGCAAAAGTTTATTATTGTTTTATCTTTTCAAGCAGTATTGGAAATTTATCTAATTAAATTGAAGGAAATTTAGTTGTTAGTACGTCATGTAAATTTGGCACATCGAAATAAACTATTGAACACAAGAAATGCAGATTAAAACCTATTAATATGCTCTGATTGCGCAGATCTGAATTAAATAAACGGATACCATAGAACTGTATACTATTTTAGTCAATTCAGATAATGCGGATTATACATTTAAAGTAAAATATTAGTGCTTATTGCATTTATATACATTTGTTATGTTAAGTAACTCCTTTTGAAGTTGCTACTTGCACATTGGAAGAGTTAATAACAATTGTTAACGATGATCACGGACACATCCGTTTTCGTGAACTCTTAAGAAATATTCTATGACTCTTTCCACCTTCAGGAATTGCATATGAAAATTCATTCCACACCGCCTTTTCAACACCATGAAATATAATGTTTTCTGAGGACCGGATAGAGGAAATTATTATTTCAGCCATAGGTCCCTGGTATTTCCAACAGGAAAAAGAATTAATACATGCGACAACAGGTGCGGGTGTATTTTGGTTTCCCAGTTGTTTTTATTTTCTGATAGTCAAGTTTTGAACATTCCTCCAAAGAACATGTGAAGCAAAATGTCGCTTCATATTTCACAAGGATCACATCTGCATTTCAACAGGCATCTTTATTGGAATGTGGCACCACAAGCAAACTTATTGAATACGTGCGGAATACTCAAGGGACCTACGACTAAAAATTCTTTCGGGTCCCTGTTAGTCTCGTAATTTTGAATCATGGTCAGGTGAACGTTGTCGACACCTGAGCTTTCACTTTAAATTCCACATCCACACCAATGAGAAGACAAAGAGCCCGAAAGATTTATTGTGTATCAGCTCTTCTATTCGACAAATTTTTAGTGGAAACAAGACTCAAAACAGATAAAGGCTAGACGCCATGAAGTAAATACAATGATTGAGTTAACTTAAAAAGAACTTTAATCATTTAAGAATTTTTCAAGTCCATGAACTTGCTTTCTAAATTCAAAAAAAAAAAAAACCTCTTCGCCCGCAGGTTTCATATATTTATTTCACATTCATAATACAAGACGTTACAGAAAATCACGAGCTTTTTTTTCTCCCACGACTTTCCTCCGTCTGTTTTCTTCGAAAAGCAGATCCGTTCGAACTGATACTGTTTAAGATTACAAGAAGGCACCACAGATAAGACCTTTACAAGAAAACCTCTGTGAAAACGCATAGTGCTAACACACCCACAAAGAAAAGAGAAATATTGTTTTTGTTTGCGGGGGTGGAAACAAAACCCATCACATCCTCAAAGCTACTCTGTGATACCCGACTAGGCTGATGTTATGTTTCTGTTAATAATAAGTTAATCGTAATTTTTTCTCTCTCTCTTCTCAGCTTCTTTTGACAGAGAAGAAAAGATTTTGACAGACAGACTTCGGAAAAGATTTACAGAATACAATTAAGCTTTGATTCTTCAAATCGAGGATTAAGTTTTCAAAGAAAGACTGCATTTAATTGTTTTGTATTTCGATTCGGGGGTTTACTTTCCAGGTTAGCTTAAATACTCAGTTTTAATTTTTTTTTTTATTGATTGAAAAATGAACAGCTAGACAATAGAGACTTTCCATATATGTTTTTAAAACTACTAATATTTTTCGATCAAAAATAAAGCAGTAGCGATATTATTTTAAAACGAAAGAGTAAAACACATTTAACATAGTATATGATTCAAATTCGTTTCAAAAAATGAAAACAAAAAAACGTCTCGTTATAAATGGCATTTATATAAAAGTTAAACGAAAACAAATTTTAAATGATTTACAAGAATTACAAACAAAATAAGCAAGTAATTAGAGCATTATTAAAATACCACCAAAATTTTAATAAGAGAGAGTGAATAATCTATTCCCTGGAGAATAATTTAGGTACAACCTAATAAATTAACGTTAATTCAAAATGAAAATTCGTTAAATCTTAAAGTTTACATAAAAATTAATAATTTACAAAAATGTTTCACATTTTGATATATCTTAACAGTTTTTTTATTGAGTTACATCATCAAATCAAGATAAATCATCATCAACTAAATAAATAATTATTGCTACATTTGCATTTGTTAAAAACAAATTGTGGAATTAATTAACGATAAATCGTGGAAATGAGAAAGAATAGAAAGTGGCATTGTTTAAAATAACAAATAATACAATGCTCCTTATTCTTTTCTTAAATAAACTAACATATTTTTATTTTACATAATTTTCAAAAGAACAAATTATATGTTTATTAATGAACTTTAGAATAAACATAACCATGTTATAGAAAGAGAAGGTATAAAAACATTTTTGGAGTTGTGTTATGATATAAATTCATGTTTTTCTAAACAAAGAAATAGGAAAATTTATAATATTAAGCAAATGAAGAAAGTAAAATCGAAATAGTCTCTAAGTTTTAAATGCAGTACTGTTTTATTTACAAAAAAAGAAAAAAAAAAAAAAAAACTTATATGCAGCAATATTCAAACAATTTTAAATTGAATATATACATCACTCTTATAGGTAAAGTAAACTTTACAACTGATAAATAAAACATATAAAGATCCTTCCATAACAAATTACAAATTAATGTATTTTAAAAGAAATTTACATATTATACATAAATTTTTGAATTTGTAAAGATAAAATTAAATCTAGTTTTTCTTATTGATTTTTTTATGAATTATTAGCAACTAACATTTCAAATACAAGTATAATGAAATTTAGGAAAAGAAATGAGAAATCAATTATTCAAATTAACAATAGTACACTATACGAGCAATGCAGACAAATTACGCACAAAATTTTTCTAAAGACTTTTACGGTATAAAATTAAAGAATTTTCATCCAAACCTGAGTCTTTTCTTAAGTCTTTTAAGACCCGCATTACCTCACAATAATCAATTTCCTGCCAAACAAATTATAATAAAAATATGATTAATATTTTGAAATTAAAAGCTTATCGTTGAAAATATTTCACGCATTTTTTATACTCGTGTATATTCGAAAGCATGTAATATGAATTAAATAATTGATTTTTTTTACCGATTACCTAAAATATTTTTGGGTTCTTCATCTTGCTTGTAAACCTGATGAATCCTAACTTGTGAGTTGCAAAATATACTTTAAAAAAATCAGTATATTTCATTTAAAATTCTTCGTTTTATATTTTTAAATATTAAGCATAACTTGAAAATTTTTTAAGAATCAAAATGTATGCATGTAATTCACGATCAAATTTAAAACAACTTATTTTTGGCATATGTATATTATTACGAACATATATTTTTTATTTATGATAGATGATTTTTTAAATTTGTGTTAGTGTTCAATAGCGTTAGTAATAATAGTGTTTTTATTTGTCATTTGTCAAAATTATACAGTACTTAAAGTAATTCAAATGAGTATTATTTTCATATTAAAAAATAGAATGAAAAAAAAAAATCGAAAAGACTTTCATATGAAAACAGGTATTCTAATTCAATAAAACAAACAAAAAACACGAATTACAGTTTTTTAAAGTTTAATTTCCTTCCTTTCCATTACCTCGCTGGGAGAGGAGGGAGGATAAAATTAATAAAAAGAAAATATTTTTGTTCAAATAATAAATTTCTATAATTTTTCAAATCTATTTACAATATAAATAACATCATTGCGAAATTAACGAGTTTCTTACGAGGTCTTATCAGCATTAAATAATTACAAAAATTTTCGTTGTTATTCATGAATGCAGGTGTTGGAAATCAATTTATATTTAATAAATGTAAATATGTAGTACAAAGATAAGAAAAACATGAATTGGTTGGTAGATTTCCTTCAAAACAACATTCTTTTTTTTTTTTTTATCGATGTCCGCATTTTTTCCCAGTACATATTTATTTACACACTGATTTTTTTTTTCTTCCTTTTTTCGGGCGGATAATTCCCTCGCTATCTAACGGAAAATGCAATAAAACCTAAGTCGAATCGGCACAGCATAACTTCCATAACAAAAGATACTGATACTGGAAACCCAAAGTTGAAGTCTAACGACTGATAACGCAATGAAACTTGACGCTTCAACACGGGGGAAAATTAGAACCAGGACACTGGCAACAGCAGAATGTATAGGGTCAAACTCTTCAAAAGCATTGGTCAAACCGCTTTAAATCTGAAGAGATCACTTGACAGTTTAAAACGCCGAGAGGAGTTGAGTTGAGTTTCGGCAGAGTTGGCAAGAAGAAAAACAAGATGGAAGTGGGCACACCTTTCTGTAAACAATACTTCAACGTTCTTGAAAGATGAACTTTCAGCGCTTATTAAACAGAAGAACAATACAATGAATGTGTTGGTGTAAAAGTAAAGGGAAGAGGGCGCATAATTGGATTCACTCTTCCCTAATGGTAAATGCATTAATCTAAGGTAATGTCTCGGAAGATTTTTTCAAGGTTGGATCTCACACTTGGATGGGTAAATTGACTACAAATGTTATCGTTTGTTTTTACATTAGATATTTCATAATGATAAAAGTCAAATAAAGCAAATTTTATCTAAAATTACCGAATAAAGTTCACAGTTAAAAGGAATTAAAAAAAAACACAGAGGCATATACTTGAAACCTGTTTTTATAAAGCTGTGTAAAGAATGAAGCAAAAACGAATTAAGAAAAATAATAGAATTAAAAACTATGCGTTTTATCGCAGCATCTGTAAAAATAAAAACTACAGAAAATTTATATTAAATATGCAAAGAAGACTTAATCAGTAAAAGTATTTTGAACTCAATATGAAAATTTTCTTTTCTTATTTCATAATTCCCATACACACATTGTATGGGTATCATAAAGATTTAATTATTATTAAGAAATAACCAAGGTGCTTCGATACAATTTATTATGCTTACTAATTGATCCTTATGCATATAATGCTGTAAATTACACCTATTAATGTTGATTAGCTTGGTTTCAGGAAGCCGTAGATAGAAGTAATCAGCAATATGGAGAAGATATGGATCAATCTGTTGAGTTCTACAGCCTTGGTTGCCGCAGTATGGCATGGTCACGAACTCGCTCGAACTTGTAGAATCGTGAATTGGAGCCCTGATGCCATTAAATACTCTCTAAGCAGCGGGGTTGATGCACGTTAAACCTATGGAGGCTCTAAGTCCTCTCAGTGGTGTGACGTGGAAGTATGTAAAGGGAGGCGCCAGTTATTGTGTCGTCCTCGTTACTTGACAGAGACTCAGAATTACGAAGTCCGCCGCCAATACCCTTCGTGTTGCTTCCAAGTGTGACGTTAATGCAACAACCAATCAACCACAAAAACGATTATTGCATTCGAAATGTCAAGAAGCTATGTACGGAGACTATATGCAGAAGATTAATAAATAAAAATTAAATTTTTTTCTCGATTATTTTTAGTAATAATTTAAGCATTACGATACTGCGCGTTACTTCAATGCGCACAGCTTTCTGTAACCAAACAAATTAACATTAATAGCCGTAATTTACATGAAGTACACAAAAATAAATCAACATGCAGAGTAAATTTTATTCTGGTATATTTCGGTTTAAAATTTAATCCTATGAAAAATAATTTTAAGAGTTATATTTTCTTTTTAGAATTTTTGTTTCATAATTTACATATATAAAGTTTTTGTACCATATTTGAGTACATGTTCCGGCCTTTCACAAAAATCATTTATTAGAGATTTTCTTTTCAAAAGAAAAAGAGATGGAAGGAAATATATGCAGAGAGAACAATATGTTGAAATTGTTTCAAATTGCTTAGTTTTCTCAGCTATAAATTATAGAGACGACTTTCATTACTTAAAAAATTCTTCTGGTAGCATGTATAACATTTTAAATTAACTCGAAAAAAATATGTGCTTAATCATCTGATTCAGAAATTGTATGAAAAATAAATTATTGATTTGTTTTATTTATGTGGTTAATCAAAAAGAGGATCAAATTGCTTTATATCTATAAATACAAATGTAATCCTAAAAGTATCCCCCTTGGAAAAAGTCATTCTCAAATAAAATAGGGGAAAGAGAAAAAACTGCAAAAAAATCTCAATGGAAGTAATTGGAAAAATATTTTTTTAGAAAGAGAGAAAGAAAATTATACATCAAAATATTTATGAAGTTTTTACCAAAGAAAATTTCCTTTTGATATAAAATCAATAACTTTCAATAAGTACGAAATGAAATGCATAAATATATTTTTACAACACACATAAAACAATTCAAAGTTCTTTTGATTTTTAATGCTCATGCAAAATTAAAATTCTAAATTCGTTTCACATTGTTTCACATTTAGTGACATACACGCAAGTAAATATTGAAGCATTTTTTTAAAAAGAATGAAGATACATAAATGTCCCTTTTCCATGTTATCAAAAGTAAAAATTTCACTATTGCATCGCTTCAGATACGTATGTACTGTGGGCTTATATTTCAATGCACGTTTGATAAAAAAAAAAAAAAAAAAAGTTCACCGAATTTCATAGCTATCAAACTTTAGTGTTGATATTTGACACCCTTTTTTACACTGCATAACGATGAAGGAAAAGACACATTGACATTTTCCCAAGAAGAACTTAAGAAGTTTTTTATGCCAATTATACTCGAATCCTTTGATAATGATGATTTCACATCAAGAAGTTATTATTTCTTTTCATAAGCATTTGCGTTTTTTTCTTACAGTCCTGATACAATCTAACAAAGCTTCGATTTCTTTATTTCTTCCATGCAAATTAAATTAAATTAATCTGATCCCAACACATACATGATTTCTATTTAAAAATAAATAAAAAATTTCCATCTATAAAACAAGCTCAAATTTTTAATTCTCATTTTCTTGAAGGATTCTGGGAAACGAATGGAATGTAAAATATATTTTATGCAAGAAAAGAAGAGCAAAAAATCGCATTATAAACTTTTCGCACCATCCGTCACTTTTAAGTTAGATAAGATAAACAGCCGAACAGGTCAAACAGGTCTAAATTGCATAAGATTCTTACTTCGAAATGCATGTTTAAATTTTTTTTACTTGTTTCTTACCAAAATCTTGTTAGAAATTATGTAGTTGAATGATATGTTCCTTTAATGAATGAATTTTTTTTTTTATATTTAAAAATATCACCCAGAGTTGAATTTTAAGTTGTTTTTTTTAAATCTTGTCTTACTTTTTTAAATACATTCACATATGTAAATATACTTTTCTTGAATATACCCTAAATTTCTGCAGTCAACTTTATTAATTGCGTCAAAAGAAATTATGAAATTCTAGGCTTCCATACAATGTCAGCTAAGATCTTAATAATTAATAAATTATTAAATGTTATTGTTATTATCTTTCACAATTTCCTTAACAGTTTTAGGTTAAAATGTGGTAATTTTGAAGATTAATGCATGAAACTAAAAATATTTAATGACAAGTTATTCAATAAAAATCAAAGTTTAAATTTAAAAATGAGAAAGAAATAAGAATCCACAATTAAGGCTCCCGTTTACCTGGAAATTTGATTTCATTAATGTAATGCTCCTCCTATAGAATTTCTACAATCGTCCTAAAAACAAAACTAAATTATTTATTTTTTTTTAAAAAAAAAAAAAAAAAAAAAAAAACCAATCCGTGCATCCGAAAGAACTAAAAATAATGAAGGTTTCTGCGGAAGAACATTTTCTCCCCAATTTTTGAGAATATTATAAAATATTTTTCAAAGACCGGAAAACCCACAAACGAATCGTTAAAATAAAGGCAAAAATATTTTTAAAAATCGGAGGAAAATTGTAATTCCACAGAAAGCTTCATTCTATTGGACACCCTTTTTTTTGCAATCAAATAGATAAAATAGTAAAGATTTAAGTTCGGTGTATAGTAGAAATTCCATAAGTTTAACATTACATTCGCGAAATCGAAATGGTTAAACAAACAGCTACATCTGAGAGCCAACATTACTGAAGAAACCATTACAGTATCCAAAAAAATAATTACCCTTGTGGTTTGCAATGAAAAAGTTTTGTTCTTAATTTTTATCAAAACAATTCGGTTTTAGATCAAATATATATTAAAATTAACAAAATACCTTAAGCATCATAAAACGTCTTAAAAAGCATTATTTTTAAATGAAATAATTAAAAAGAGAAAACCCGTCCTTTTGATGTCGTAGATAAATGTCATTTTTGCAATTACACTGGATAGAGATTGATTGTTATGATTTAATTTACGATTTTCTTGCAGGAAATAATTATTTCTATCTCCCCAATATTACTAGTGGTGTAAGAGAAACCACCCAGAAAAATACTATGTTGTGAAAGATTTTAAGTATTAAGGTTTTAAAAGGAACCCTCCTAGGTTTCAACCCTCTGAATCATCGTAAAAACTTTACGACTATGACTATAAAAATAATGCTGCTACCATTTCTGTTTCTTTTCTTTCTCATTGTAATTGTTTAATGGCAATGGTAAATAACATTCGCTGCAGTAAGAAGAAGCGAAGTTTTACAACTTTTAGTTTTTGTACTTCTTTTAAATTCGTATATATTCAATTACATGAAAACATCATGCTAGTTGTAAAGACGGTAGCAAAACGAATTACAAAAAAAATTTCACTTATGCAATTACAATCTACCACTGTGTCTCGTATAACAACAACAATAATAATAATAATGTGTTCTTCAAAGAGGTAATAAGCAATCATACTTTGAAAAGATAGTTTTCAAAAACTGCAAGATGAGAATAATATTCATAAATTATTACAGGTAAATAATGTTAATAATTTTGTTCTTTTTTCTTCTCTCTCTCTCTTTCATTCTTTTTTTTTTTTTTTTTTTTTTTTAAATTTCCCAAGCGAAAAGGGACCCATTATATAATTACTGTAGTATTAAGTAATTTTTTGAATTTGTATTCTTGTTCTTATTCTACAGGCACTTTATTATTCAATGATTTATGAGATAAAACCTTCTCCTTTTCATCGTTATTGAATAAGTTCTACAGCAATAAGTTATTGATATTTTATTTTGCTATGATTTCATGAATACTTTGTTTCCTTTCGAAGTTTTTTAGATCGAATAATTTGTGTCACATAAAGTATACAATCAATTGCATGATTTATTCTTATTTTCCATAGACCAAATTATTTTCAGTACTAGATTATTGTGGGTCAGGGGCGTACCGAGAAATTTTTCATGACAGGGGCGGAGGGTTCCTACTTCAACTCATATGTCAAAATAGATTTCAGATTTAATTGCTTATTTTCAAAGTGAAAAGAATGTTTATGAGCACTACAGCATTTCTAATATAGATCCCCCCCCCCGAAAAATTAAAAGCATTTTAGTATAAAAAAAATGCCAATCTTAAAATGTCAGTATACATCAATCCTTGTAGGGTGTTACAGCCCCCATATTCTCCCCTTCCCGGCGCTACGCCATTGGCGTGGGTGAAGCAGCTTTATTATGAAAAATGTTTTCAACTTCAGAAAATGGAAGGCAAAAAGTCAGTTTCTTCTGAAAGTTGAATATTGACAAATCAATTAAATATTTTAAGAAATTCGAAAGGCTCGGCTATTTATTATTACTAGTCAAACGCAAAGATTTTTAAGTTAAAAAATATGAAACCTCCATTTTTATGTAATGCTTTCCACACCCATAAATAATTTTATGAATCAATAGTTAAAAGAACATCATAAAAAGTTAAAAATTAAAAACACTTGATAACTTACTTCATTAAAAAAGATTTTTTTTTCAAATAAGAACGATAAAAAAAATGAATTTTATTTGGTAAAAGCTGAGAGATGATTAAAATGCGTATTTTTTAATAAAAAACTGACTTTTGTTTAAAAATTATTTCAGAAACGTTAATAAAGTGTAAACAATTGCTGCAATAAGACAAATTTATGATAGTAATTATTAATATTAATAATTACCCAATCTTCTTACCAATAAAAAATAAATGAAGAAATTAAAAAATAAATAAACCACTGAAAAACATTTTTATTGCGCAATATTCTTCAACGAAACCGCCAAAATTGTTTAGTTCCAGAACAAGACAAGCCGAGCACTATTATCAACTGAAGTGAACTGAAGGCGATTAATCCACCGTACGTCACTCCTCCACCTTCATCATTTCTATCATTGAGCTTTTAAAAATTCGTTATTTAGACGATTCAGGCCCTAAGTACCAATTATCAGGAACGGAAAAGAAATCGAGCGATGAGTCATCGGCAGTACAATATCGTTAAAAAATCCGATGTTCTCAGCATCATTTGTACACCTGCATTATGGAATGTAGGAAAGGCGCTTTCCTTTATACCAAGCAATAACAATGAAAGGGAAGGTCCGTTTCGAAGAGGGTTGCCGTAATGGATTCTAGGATGGTTCCCTCCGTGATAACCCTCCACTCCCACTCCCACATGACCCGTAGTGGACAACTTTCACTTATGATAGAATAAAGAAAAAGATGGAGAAAAAAAGTTTTTTCATCAAGATTCGATTTTAAGTCGAACGGAAAATTTTCCAGCTGGCTAGATTTTACCAGATATGACAAATGGAAGAGGAAAAAAATGTTGACATTTTCCTTACAGTTTTTGAATTGTTTCCCAACATTTGCAATTTGATTTTTTTCTCTCTCTCTCTGAGAAAAGGTTTAAGAAAAGTTACCTTTTGAGTATTTCGTATAAATTTCAGATATAAAGAAATCAATGGCTAGAAATCTAAAATATGTTTATTTTATTATTTCAGTTACTTTAATTGCCTGATGGTTACGTTGATTAATACAAAGAGCTTAGCCCATACATTAAGAATTATCTACCGGAAAGTTAATAAGATGTCTGCAACTTTTTTTAACAACTTTTTTGTCTGTGATATGTGTAAAATTCGGAATTCAATTTCTCTTAAGTTCAATTTTAATTATTTTTACTCTAAAAAAACCTCTACAATCTCAGAATTAACTATTAATTTTTAATCATTAATCCGAAATCTCACTCTTGCTATTTCTATCATGCATTTAATTTTCTTAATTAAATACATAATAGTGGGGTAATTTTCTTTCTTTAGGTTTTTGTAATTAAAAAAATATTCATTTTTATAATCCATATCTTCTCCATATTGTAATTTTAAAGAATTCTATAATTGAGTTTTATTTTATTTTCTATAATATTTAATATATATATATATATATATATATATATATATATATATATATATATATTAACTACAATACCAGAAGCAGTCGTTTATTATTTGTTTTAATCATGTGTTTTCTTTCCCTTTTTAGAAAAATGTCAGGCGATTCAAATTTCTTGAAATGGGAATACTTGTCAAAACACAGATATAAAATTCTTTGAAATCCCTTATTATTAAACTGATGCGTAATGGATATATCTTAATTCTCATATTAGCTTTTAATATTATATTCTCTAGTTTTTATTACGTCACTTTGCATGATTAAATTCTGTTCTATCCATTGTGCTTTCTTCGAATCCACTTCAATCTTCCGAAAGTGATGTAAATAGGTAGGAAGTGAAGATAACTGCATTTTCTAGTTTCTTATGCGTTTTTTCGCTAATAAGTCGACAGAAGAGATGACAGATTAAGGCGACAGATGAGATTGTTTGAGATAAGGCGACATGTAGAAAGTATTGCAGTTCTAATATATAGTCGCTGATATATATTTTTTGTTTTTGCTTAGATTTATATTTAGTAATGGCAACAAAACTTGCATGTTATGTATCTTATTTATAATTAGAATATTTTGTATTGTATCTCAAGTAGAAACTGGCTTTTATTATTATTCTTAATTTAAAAATAAAGAAAAAAGTTAAATAAAAGAACAACTAAATTTTGAACTTGTGAGCTTCTCGTCTGAAATTTGGAGATTTTTTCTATAAAAAAAAAATCGAATGAATCCCTATTGACTTAATAATGAACAACAGAAATTGCTTTATTTATGAGGAAAAAATGCTTTATTTAGATCAAATCATTAAAAATAAACGAAAACAAAAAAAATCTCTAATTTTTAATTTTTTTTATCTGCGAGATCTAATTCTTATTTATTTATTTAATTATTTGTTTATACTGTAATTTTAATTCCCCCCCTAAAGAGCGTAGTTATTCAGTTTCTTTCAAGTCAGAACCTTCCACGTTATACCAATTGATCAAAGTCACTAGGACAATCGACAACTAAATGCGCCATGGAAAAAGTTGGATGAACTTTCAGAAATGCTGTGTCAAAATCCGGACATGTGCAGCAAAAACCTGACAAAAGGTTCCCTTAATTCCGTCCACTCTTCTTTCAATCACTGTCAAAAACAGAAGATTAAGATCTCCAAACGCATATCCACCCAGCGTATATCCTTCCCCGTCCCGTCCTCGCCATCATGGGCAATGAATAAACAATCCGTGGTAACCCAATCCTCCAGAAGTGCTAGAGGTCACGTGGACCCGTTGATTCCCAAAACAGCGACCTCTGATCCCTCCCGGTTTACCTGTCAATGAAGAAGGGAAGGTAAAAAGAGATGCACATCTTTTTCCTCAATGGACTTTCACTTTTCCTCCAGAGTCAAGGGTTCCCATCTGTTTGGCTAAACTTTGGCAAGAGGGGGTGAATGGTTATCGAAACGGATGTGTGTAAGGCAATTTGTCAATACCATACAACCCAAGACGCAGGGGTGGGCAATTCCTGGAAAGTGGGCAACAGGCCTCCCAAACCGTGAAATATCCCTTGAAACGAGGAATGGTTTTTTTTACACAACCCCACCTCGACCAGCAACATGTGGTAGTTGGATATTGGATTTCTGTTTGCACAAGATTTTAAACCGTTCCATATCTTTTTTCCCATTACGCGATGCATTAGTAAGAAAGTACATTTTTTTTAAAATAATTTTTTGTATTATCCGAATACAAATTTTAAGTATACGAGTAAGCTTATGTGTGACTATTCACGGAATTTTTCAAATGAATAAAATCTGTCAAAATTTTTTGTCCCTTGCTTTGCTTGAGTTTAGATATTTTTGGAAAAATTAAATATCAATAAAGAGCAACATATTCGTATCAGAAATTAACTGTAAGAAACATAATATTTCTAAAAAAAAACAAAACAAAGAAAAAAAATCTAACCAGTTACTGTCTCTTAGTCAAAATTTTTTATGGAATACTATTACAGGAAAAAAATTTGTTATGATCAAATAGAGTTTTACAAAAATCGGAAACAATATCTTTAAAAGTTGCATTTTTTTTAACGAAATGGTTTTGCACAACGTTTCAATCGTGGAATGGAATTCTAACATTTGAATATTTTCTAAATGATTTCTTAATTTTTGAAGTAGATTAATGAGACTGAAAATCCCCTATGGTATAGTTGTTTTACATTTAATGTGTACTGTCTAGTAGATATATACTTATTTAAGTGAGCTTTATTAGAAAAATGACAACAGCCACTTGATTGATTGCGGTTATATAATTGGATTGTAAAATTTTAAATGAAGTATAAAGTCAACTTTTTAATTAAGAAAAAGTAAGTGAGTGAGAGTAAAGATCAAGATGAACAACTGTTAGAAAACATTTTTTTTTTTTTTTGAAGTTTTTATCACTAAAATGTTAGACGTGAAAGAAAAAAAATATATTGACATAAAACTGGAAAATATAAACGTGTTATTAGAAATAAAAATCAAAGGCAATTCTCTAAAATACGCACAAATATTATAATATTCTTAATTGCCACAACATACAAGATTTTTTTGAGAAGGGGATTCATGGTGTCCCAATCGAATTAATCCAACATTTGCTTTGGGGCGTTGATTGTGTGTAGTCCTGCATTGTCATGTAACAAACATATTGTCTTCATTCACATTCATGGCATCGGTAGACTAGTGGTCATGGTCGCGGACTCGTTGCCGGCCGTTTTTCATCGAGTCGCGGGCTCAAACTTTGATGAAGCAAAAGACCTGTCATGTAACAGAGGCTGATGCATATTTAATTTGTTGGGACCCCAAGTCCTCCCGTTGGCAAGGAAGTTAGAACAAAGAGATGGGTGCCAGCTTAGGTATCGTCCTCGTCATTTGATTGAGGTTCAAAATTGCGAGGTCTGTTGCCAGTAGCCATAATGTTGCTTCTAGTGAGACCTTAATAAAACCAAACCAAACTCCCGATATTATGATCTTGAATACCAATTTTGAAGGAGCGTACTTTTTGAAAAAAATCTCTGAGCATCAGTACATGATAATTGTAAACTATTGAACAACATGTTTCCTTACATAGATGCTTGGTTTGGTTAAATTACCTTCGCACTAGAAGCAACACGAGAGCTATTGGTGACGGACCTCGTCATTTTGCATCTCGATTAAGTGACAAAGATGATACCTTAGGCCCTCTCCTAACTTCCACACCACGACAATGGGAGGACTTTGAGCCTCGACAGATTTAACGTGCATCAGCCCCGGCTGCACGGTGGGTCTTTAGGTTCGAGCCCACGACTCGACGCCAATCGGCGACCATGACCACTAGGCTACCGCGGTCACTCCTTACGTAGAGAATAACTGTGATTATGAGCTATTATTATTATGAATTGAATTCATTTTCAACTAAACTTTCCAATGAAACCGGGCCGCGGTAGTCTAGTGGTCAAGGTCGTGGACTAGCGACCGGTGGTTTTCGTTCAGTCGCGGGTTCGATCCTTGGCCGCCAAAGACCCGGCGTGTAGCCGGGGCTGATGCACGTTAAATCTGTTCGAGGCCCAAGGTCCTCCATAGGCGTGGTGTGGATGTTAGGAGAGGGGGGTGCCAGCTCAGGTGTCGTCCTCGTCACTTGACCGTGGTTCAAAATTACGAGGTCCGTCGCCAGTAGCCCTCGTGTTGCTTCTAGTGCGACGTTAATAAAAACTAAACTAAATTCCAGTGAAACCATATACTTTTCAGAAATGAATTATCGAGAAGGAAACACGTAGACGTGATCCTTCTCAAACGCCAAAATTTAAACACAAAATTCATAATGCGGGAAATTTCAGTATTATTAATTATCTTACATTGAAAAAATTCTGAATTTATCAATGGGCAAGCGATATTTTTAAAGAAGGAAAAATCGGCACATATTTTGGACTTTTTGTAATGTGTTTTTGTTAGTAATAATCGAAAACACTTCTTAAGTCAATTGAAGTATTATAATCAATGGTTAATATAAGAGTAGCACCTCGTTTGATCAAAAAAAACAAAGCACAATTTCTATAATTTAAGCAACATTTAAAAACTCGAACCTTAAAAATCGTACAACTATTGCTAACGACAAAACATGATCGAATTTCAAATTAACTGATCCAGAAACTCACTTGATCATCGAAACTTACCAAATATTCACAACAACGCGAACCCAATTCTTATCTTACCTCTAAAAACGCATTCCGGAGAAGGAATACAACAACGAATATACAGATGACGATTCACGATACACCATTCTTCTATTCGGCATATACTTGACCATGCACACCGAGATCAACGATCCCGATTCAACCCTTTCCTCTCTCCAAATCGAAATCTCATCCTCGAAAATAAGACCCAACACTTCACTTCCGATTACCAGCTGAGACGTCCATGAGTTGCGAAACAGCAGGAGCTCCTCTGAAAAAGTCAGGCAACGCCTAAACATATGCATTCATCGGTAATCATCCCGTCTGACGCTCGGCCTTATTTACGATGCACAGCGGATAAATACATCAGGGTGGTGTATGCATTAACTTTTCTTTAAAAGGGAATACTTTCGCGGGAATACTTTATAAGAACGCCCCTGCAGAGACATATATTGAGGTGAAAGATGCCCTCCCACACACGGGAACATAAAACTACCGATATTTCTTTAACAGATGAACGTCGTTGGAGGCTGTTCTGGTGAGGCCAGAAGGGACTGTCTGAGGTGTATTCCAAGGACAGGGAACATCTTATTTTTATACTTCAGTAACCTAATGAGGCCTCATTAGTTTTTCTATAAGACAGAATTGAGTACTTAGTATTCACAGAGCTTATCAAAAGTTTTTATCAATATAATATGCGATTCTTGATTGAAAGGTACTGTTTCCAGGACCATAACTTTTTTGCTCATTATCCGACTTCCGAAATTCTTGTTACATCTTAAAATTTACATGTATCCTCTATGTAATGCATTCCCAATTTGTTCCGAATTGTCGTTGGTATGCAGCAAACTGAAAAAAATGGCAACCTATATGGATACAAAGTTGAAGGAGGCGTCATTAAGGTTTTGACAGCTGGGGGTTGCAAGTCTATCCAGCCCCAACCTTGCACCTTGCGATATTGACCTCTTCCCAAGGAAGAAAAAGCACCTCAAGGGACATCACTTGCATTGTAACGGGGGGATGAAAGTTGCCATTAAAGCCCGGTGTCGATAAAAACCATAGGAACTCTTCAATGGCAGATTGGCCCAACTGGTCTCAAATTTGTTGAAAGGGAATGGGGACTATACAAAAATAGTTCTGCATTGGATAAATATTGATTTCAGGTTCAAGAAGAATAGCGAAAATAGGGTAACTAATAAAAACTTATTACCATGAAGGCATTACTTTTTAATCACGTTTCGGAAAAGATAATAACTGTGCAGGAAAAATTATGTCACTATAAGTTTATACCTGATAACAGTGCAAATCGAGGAGTGAAGCTAATTTTATTTAAATGAGAATGAAAGGACATGACACCATCGCAATGATTAAACTTGTTTTTAATGTAGAAAGCATCAACGCGTCAAATATTATTTTAGATCAGATAAATGTCAGAGTCAGTCTATTAATTCTGGTATTTAATACGTTTTATATTTCCACTTCTGCTCTATAATGCTGAATTGGGTCTTTCTTTCTCATAATTACAAGAAGAAATTAAGTGATTATGGATTTTTTTATTTTTATTTTAAAGGCACGGAATGATAAACGGATTTATGCGCTGCAATGTCATGAATTTATGTGAAAATTGTGACATATTTCTGTCAGAAAATGTTTCGAGTTTGTATCAGGCTCCCTAACATCAGGCGAAGACCACCTCTTAATGAAATTCATTGTAAAGATAATATATTTTCACTCAAATGATAAGAAATGAAGTATTTATAAGTATTTAATATATACGAAATGAAAAATAATCATGAAAATTACCAAATCTTTATACGGAAGCATTTAAAGACAATTTGTGGCGTTTGACCGTAATTATTTGGCTCTTGCGCCACATTTTAATTTAATATATTAAACCTAAGTGACAAAACGCAAATTGAGAAAACACGAGACTAAGATGTGAAATTATTTACTTTTAATGCAGAATAAACAAGGTCACTCTCTCTAGAGTTCCCCCCCTCTTAACTCACAGTTAATAACCGTGTAGATTAATGCGGTTAGCGGCAATCAGTTAGATTCGCCAAACTAACAGAATAACTTTAAACTCAGTAAGAATGCTCGGCTGCCAATCCTTAACCTGTCTCTCTTCTCCTTTCCCATTAATTGCTTACATATCCTTTCCCATTAATTGCTTACATATCATTCTATCTAAATCACTTCATTTCATTTCCACCTTCATCTAATTTACCTCAACACGTTTCATTTGGTTGGGAAGAAATCGTAATTTTATGCAATTAAACTCGAAATACGTTCCCGAGGTTAAGGAAGTGAAGATCACGATTAACCCTACGTCACAAATTTATTTTGAAGGAAGTAAAAGAGATAACCAAACCTTGTTAATGATAGTTTAAAGCGAGGTCACTGTAACGTTTCCCCCTTCAATTAGCAGTTTGAGGATTTTAAATGAATCTGTTGAATTGAATAACTCTCCCAATAGATGAAACGTGATTTATGCAGATAAATTTAGAATTAGTGAAGTATGGTGAATAGAATAGATAAACTGAATTTATAGCAGCGAAGAATTTAATACAGTTAGTATAGGTAGTAGTAGAGGGAGTGAATTGTAATCGAAGGGATAGTGAATGCATTGACAAACATAAGGAATGATCAGATCACAACCAGGATGGAACTGAATGGGTTCAGTGAATTGGATCTCTAAATACAATACGAACTTGAACTCGACAGATTCCGATCAGGTGATTAATAAGTTATTATATTAAATGTTGATTCTGATGCGCATATGTTGTATCCACATGTACAGTAGGTTAGAATTTAACTCTTGATTATTCATAGGTTTGAATAAAATAAGTTGTCTATCATCATAGTGTGACTGTTATGTATAATATTTATGATGGAAGAAGAAGCGAGCGAGAAATTACAATCTAAGGACAGTATTTGCATGTTAAAATTCGTGTATTATAAAAACTGGACATTGAATCATACATTGACGTTGGACTATTCGAGATTTTCTCTTCATTAATCTCGGAAACTTTTCGGTTATTTGAATTGCATAAAATTACAACGCCTTGTCAACCAAAATGAAACGTGATTGGGTAGATTGGATAAAACTACGAAGTGTAATGATTTGATTAGGGATAGTAATATGCAAGAGAAATAGAATTGAAAGAGAAGAGAGACAGAGGATAACGACAAGCTTATAGATTGGAGTGAGTCATCGTAAGGTATTGTTTATATTGAAAGTAGTTGGATGTGATTCTTCATCAAATTAATAGGAATCGAATCTGCTACAAATCGAAAAGTGTTTGAATCGGAATGGTTGATTTGGTAAGCTTAGACGTTATTAATTGAATATAAATTAGAATTAACTGAGTTAAGAGAGATTCGAGAGAGAAGCGATCATGCATATTCTTTGATAGATAATAAAGTATGTTATTCTCTCACGTATCTTCAATTGGAGTTTTGAACTTATTGACTAGTTAATTAGACTTTAAGATGGCTGTGGAGTTATAAATAATGAAGGAAGGCCATTTCAACAAGGCTTAAAAAGTACAAGCCTAAGTTTTACACAGAAATAAGAAACTACATTCCTTTAGCTCAAATTATTAACCTTATGCTCTTAATTTACTAATCCATCTATAATTAAACTTAAAGTGAAAGCAAGCGGCATCACTGCTCTGTGAGCAATACTAAATATCGCTTCTTAAAGAGCCATGTAATATTTACGGCGTATTCATGTCGAACCTTTCACGGGTTAAATGCTCATCAGCCGTAAACAAGCCATACAGTAACCTGCATCAAACATTTTATGGTAATTACGGGCATCTCATGATCTCTTCGATAAGCTTTCGCATCACCTTTAAAAAGCAAAGTGGTGCATCACGTAAAAAAAAAGAATAAAAAAAGGGGGAAGGTGAGCATTTTATATCATCTTTCACATACCTGAAGTATCCACAGTGTTAATCGTCAGGGAAGAGAAGACCTCCGCGGAAAAAAAATTCTGCAAAAAAGAAGAGAGAGAAAAGAAGTGGATTACGAACCGCCCACACGTTGTTGATTCGGTGAGATCAATTTATCTCTTCGTATCCTGACGATCTTGACGTTCGGTTCGCCAATTAGGCCTATCTTTAAGGCGCCAGTTCAGGCATTTCCTTTGCTTCTCTATTCCCTCCCCCTCTCCCCTAGCTATTCTGAGATTCAGAAGAAAAAAAATCTGGAATCAAGTTCGTGGAATAAAATAAAAATTTCTCAAGATCGATGCGAATCGAAGACAAAATACTTCTTGCGATAAGTTGGAAAATGGAAGTACTCGTAAGTAGTCTGCAGTAGTAAATAGTTTGAGTTCAAGCAATGAATCCCCCCCCTCCCCTCAATGAGCTCAATGAGGCAACATCACCTGAAATTCCATTCAAACTTTGAAGTTGCCAAGAGAAGCCCTTGCATAAATGAATCAGAAAAGTGAAAATGCAAGGTGATTATCGTATAATTATCGAGTTTTAAAATAATATACCAGCAAAAATATTAATTTTGATCTTCAGTGCTGATTGGAGGAAGAAGCACATATTATATTTTTATTACTATGCTTTCACTTTTCCATATGAGCTACCAGATAGGGCGAACTTATTTCCAAGTTCAAAGTAACTGGAGGGAAAAAAAAACAAGATTTATTTTCTTCTTCACATGCTCAAAATGGCGATAAACCACTTGAAACACTTTGTATTTTAAAATATGCGAAATCATGATATGATTCAGTGCAGAGAATATTCAGAAGAATTCATCAGAACATTCTGCACCGGTTTCTGCCCTTAGAGGCTTTCCTTCTTCGGGTGATGTAATGTTTTGCCTTCTTCTCGATAAAAGACACGAGGCACCTGCATTTTAGAACATATATTATTCACATAAAAACACAGGGGAAACAAAACTTTCAGAAAATGCGGGGTGCGTTGTAACCTCGGCAAACCTTGTTTTATGCGTTAAAGAATTGCGCCAAACACATTAACTAATCACCAACAGCAGCCAGACACTACAGGTTGGTTAGGACATCACTCATACAAGGCGCCCTAGTGATATTTTTCTTTCATATAGGGTTTATAGTCTTCAGTAAACAGAGGTGATGTGTCCCCAAGATATCTTAGCGATTCTTCTCTAATTTCGACCCTTCCTCTTGTTAAAGAATTTTTTCCCTTTTCCCGTTTTTTTTCTTCAAATATTTAGAACATAGTACACCGTGTTTGGCACAACATAGCCATATCTGGCTCTCGTACCAATAAACATCACCATCACTCACTCGTCCCAGTTTCGCTAATTCAAGAAAACGTTTGTGTGAAAGAAAGAGGCCTGGTAGACGATGTAGGAGATAGAGTTTAAGATTGTTTTGCACTTAGCCTACAGAAGACAATTGGTCTCGCCAATCTTGAACATGATATTCCACAATCGACTGTTACGAAGATTTTACGCCCATGATATTACGTCCGAAACCGCTAAACCTTTAGTACGAACAGAATGATAGGTTTCGTCTCTGGGAAGACCTGCACTACCATATTGATGTCTGCTGAGTTATGAAAGGAAAACATGTATAGTATTCGTAACCGAATGAAAACTGAAAAGTTTTCCTTTTTTGTGAGGTGTTGTTCCTTTTCCTATTTGTTACACTTTTATAAATGTTTTAAATTAAAATCTAATGATTATTTTGTTGTCATGAATATTTTGATCAGTCGTTTGGCTACAGTTTCAATAATTTACATAAAAAAAACCCCATAATCTCCCGTGTTTGCAAGATTTACCATCTTTGATCAAATGAAATATTAAAAAATAATTCGTACCTAAAAACTATAAGAAATTGCTTAAAAAATATAAATTTTTTATTATTATAAATCATTTGGATTGATTATTCATTAACGTCGCGCTTAGACGTTTATAATTTTCAATATAATATTATACATCATTTTATAAGCATTATATAATATATATATATATATATATATATATGATGAATTAACGATACTACTTTAATTATTTTATTGATTTTGATACACTTTACATTTATTTATTTATTTGTAGTTGCGTTGCTGTCATTGCTCAAGAAGAAAACATTGTAATTCCATACTTAATAGTTTATTTTACATTAAGACACGAGAGAGAGGCAGTTACATCGAGATAGCGGTGGTCGCAACGCATTATGCGTTCCTCGCCTCAGTTATTGAGTCAGAAGAAAACGAAACTTTCCCTGTCCGGGAATTTAATTCAAGAATTATTCATATCATGTGGTATCAAATTTAGGGATATTTAGGTATTTCATATGGACACAAATGTCAAGTAGAGATTATCCCTTCTGGTTCGGAAAGTGGAAATCATGTAGATTTTTGAATCATACAGATTTAGAATGCGTGATGTAAATATATATATATATATATATATATATATATATATATATATATATATAATATGACTGAAAGATTTTTAACAGAAAAAAAAACGGTACCCAATGGATTAAAATCAGATACGGGCAGACATAACTTAACCGAAAATTTTTTAATATTGCCGATTACCACTCTGACTAATTATTGACGCATATTTATCGCAGCCAAAATAATTTCTTTACAATAATAATATTCGTAGACAAGTGAAATTTTTATAATGATTACGTTAAAAATTTGGCCTTAGAGATTGTGCTTATTTATTAACGTCGCACTGAGAAACAACACAAGAGCTATTGGCGACGGACCTCGTAATTTTGAGCTTCGATCAAGAAGACAACACTTGAACTGGCGCCCCTCTCTCCAAATCACCACATCACGGGGGGACTTGGGACCTCGATCAAATTCAACATGCACCAGCCCCACTACACGGCGAGTTTTAAGAGGCATCAGGGCCCGAGCCCATGACTAGACGAAAATAACCCAGACAAAGAGTCAGCAACTAATGACCTTAGGGAAGCTAAATCATATTTGACTCAATTTATTGCTAAGAAAAAAAATTATGTTCATTTTGACATTATGCAAATCATCAAGTAATAAAACAAACGAAATATCCTGGTGTATTGAACACTAAATAAAACCATCAATAATGTATAAATTTTTTTTTTAAAGAAAAAGAAGATTTCATCATTATGTAAATGAGTTTTCATTATAAGTTCACGGAAATTCTAAAACATCCTTATATTTATCTTACAAGTACAATTTTCCTTGAGATAAATCTACCTTTATAATGCCTTTGGGAGCAATGAATAACAACTCTTGCTGCATTTTGCTCTTAAGCTTGCTGTTTATACAAAAATTCTTCTAAATGGTACATATGTGTGCATTGAAGATTTTATTTTCAGTCGAATTTATGCATTACAAAACAAAATGTTTTTACTACATTATTGAAAACAGCATTTTATGAAATTCCTTTATCTGTTAAATATTATGAAGGCATCTGCGCTGGCTGTAATTATTGAATACAACATCCTTATCAGACAAATTTGTAGAGTAAAAAAATCTTTATGACAGAAATAGCTTGATTTAATTTTTTTTTTAAAAAAAAATGAATTTTTCAACTGTCAACTTCATGCATTTTACTGCCAAATTAAGTTCAATTAAGTTAATTTACATTTTGTTTTTAAAAAAAAAATTCAGAAGAAACTTTTAAACTGAACGTGGTATTTTCAATTCTGCGTCAAAAAATTAAATGTTTTTTATAAAATTCTTTTAAAGATCCAAAAAAATATTTTTGCCACAAATAACTTGATTTGATTATTTTAAAAATATATAACTACACACATCTCTCATATATTCAACTCTCCAAATTCTGTCATAAAATGTTTTTGATGGAACGTGCTATACTTCCTTTGTAAAATACTTTCCTCCAAACCTACTTTCAGTTGTGCTTCAGAAGTTGAATTTAAAAAAAAATAATAATAAAGAAGAGCTAAGTTTTTTTTAAAGGGGCATGCACAGATGTGACTGTAAGCCAAACAGGATGTCGCTTCAAGAAGTATATTTAAATGCGTGGGTAATGCTTTTTTCATCAACCGTCCTTTTTCCTAAGTCCATCCTAGTTTTCGGATAATGTGATGGTCTCATCACGATGACGTCGGCGGACGTTTAGTCTACTGTTATCACAAAAAGGCACATCCAGCCAAAAGCGAAAGCATTCCTGTCTGGGGCCTTGCCACTCACATTGTTGTTTTGTTGTGGCTTCCCCAGAACGTCTGCCTCCCGTTTAAGTGCTAATAATACGGCTTCTAAAAGTTTATTGAGCACATCAGCAACCTTGGCGGGCTGTTAAACAATTTCGAGGAAGGATTTTTATGAGGCAACAGGAAATGTTTTGTGGATGGAAAATCTTTGCACGAATGCTTTTTTCAACGGATAAGGTGAAGCAAATAGCAGTTTAGATTTAGGGGAAAGAGTAAACACTGAGCGAATACATTTAGAATTCGAACACCTAGTTAAAGCTTTCCGTCCATTGATGGAACTTGATACTCGAAAAAAAAAATCATAAGCTATAATTTTAAGTAATGAAATTTCCTTTGTTTTTTTTCTTCTTCCCTATCAACATTTAGTTAACGTATGTGAGCGAAAATTTATTTTGTTGAGAGATTAAGTTTACCATTTTTCAAAAAACTTGTGAAGTCTAAATAATTATAACAAAAAAAAGAAATGCTTGCTACCCATGTGACGTTGGGTTGTTCGCGATTTTTTCTTCACTAACTAGATTCACTCTTCCGCTGTTGAATTTCATAATTACAATTTATTCCCAACCAAAAATTATTATAATTCCCAAGATTAGATGAAGATAGAAGTGAAGTGAATTAGAGATAATGATATTTAAAGGAAACAGAATAGATGGGGAAAGGAAGGAAGATAGAGGATAAGTTAAGTTGTTAGTTATTAGTAAATTAAATTGAAATATTGTTCTACTACGTCTTTTGGAAAGATATTATAATTAGTCTGGTTTTTAATTGCTAAGTTACTGTTAGTGAGAAAGTTACCAATCAGAACAAGTGATTTGGAAAGCTGTCATTTCATGCATAAATCGTAATCTAAGATTGTTGAGAATACGGATTTGCGAGAGCTCTACCTTTTCTATTTTTTAAGGTCTTCTAAAATATTTTGTCTTGCTCTTATTTATCTTCAATTGCAGTTTAACAATATTGTCTATTTAATTAGAAGAAAAGTGATGTCCTTAGAATTAAGTAGAGAAGAACGGGGATTATAGCCATAAGCATTATAATTTTTTTTGTCTAAGAACTTTAGCCACTCTATATTGGGAAATATACCCTTAATCAATGTCTCCCTTTAAAGTAGCTCTTAAAAAAGGAAAATAATCCTGTATTAGTGTCCTAGGGGCGTAATACAATCGTGGTTAGGCAATATTGTATATTACATGAAGAAATACATATCGTTCGTGATTAAACACTGAAAGCAAATTCATTGTTAAAATTAATTACTTATTAAAATTTGATTAAAAAAAAAAAAAAAAAAAAAAAGAACAGGGTAGTTTTTTAAGCTCTCGAAATTTGTAGAGATCTGAATTAAAATTAATGGAAAATTCTTTATGAAACTGAAGACCTATCAAATTCGCCACTGACAGATACAAACTCTTTTAAGGTCAAGTTCAGTAGAGGAAAAAAAAAACAGATAAGACTAAATGATCCACAAAACTCCTCAGTTAATTGCAAGTGTTGTAAAACAAAAGCCATTGTTATAATCAGAGTCGATTATTCATGCCAAACATATGAACATTGAACTCTCTTTCATTAGAATAAAGAAATGCTACAGCCGTTGATATGTATGCGACATACCAAGGCCGAATGGATGTGTGCGCAATAAATCAACAGAGAAAGTATAATGTGATATATCTCCAGGATGCATCTCATGTGTTTAATTAAAAAAAAGTCCTATTCTTTATCATAAGGAATTCTTATTTTTGCCCATGTGTGATACAGCCACTACTTATTTTTGCTCATGTGTGTCAAACTTTTCAAGTTCCAGTACCCAGATTTCATTTGCAGAATTTCTATAACCATAATTGGTATGGTAAAACTGTCATCTTTGTAACTTAAAAGATTATTAGCAAGGTCTGAGAAAAAATATATATGTTTTTATTCCTCGTGCATGTGTAAATCTCGATTGTGAAGTCCAAAATAAGGATGTGGATATTTTCAAATCACCTTTCGCATGTTTTATTTCCTTTTTATGATTAGGTCATTTCACAAATTATAAAAACATTATTTACCGTATATTTCCGCAAATAAGACGACCTTCAGATAAGATTAGGTATGAATATCCGTCAGAGTTTTATAGCTTTAGTATACATCTTCCTATCAGACGACTCCCAAACTATTAACTGCCTATGAATTTAATTTAAACCAGTGACCCTCATCTGGAATAAATTTTATTTTCTTGCATCTGGCAGCACTGCCTATAGAAGCTCGTGCCGAATCACGAACTTATATGTACATCTAACAAGTTTATTGGCCATGGTTTCCTAATAATCTTGGTCACGAGCTCGCGGTCGGTGTTTTTCGACGGGTCGTGGGTACGAGTCCCGATGCTATTAAAGACTCCCTGCGTATCCAGGGCTAATGCATGCCACAGAAGATGATTTGATACGGGATATTGATGATGAAGCGCAAATCAACTCAGAAAGTACAGAATGGGACCCATATGACTAGTTTATCAACATCGAAAATGAGGATGTACTTGCAGAGCTATTTGTCTTAAATGATAAATGTGAGGATTTTAAATACATAACTGATATATTTTTTTGTGGTTTTTTAATATATATAAATTTCAATCTAAATTTTGTATCTATCCTAAAGACGGCCCCGGATTTTGGGGACCTCTTTGTATGTTTTAACTGTCGTATTTGTAAAATGACGCATTCGTTAAATCTTAAAAGAAGCCAGTTGAGAAAATTCAATTCTGTGCTTGCCGATAATTGAAACAGTCATTGTCGAACAATCTTTGAAAATAAAAATTGATCACCTAACCGTAGATCAAATGTTGAAAATTTATCAGGTGATATCATTTTTAGTAATTTATAAAATTATTAATGCATAATATTCCAAATATGAATGTTTTTAAAATTAATTTATGATAATAATCAACATTTAAGTTGATTGGTAGTAAAAACCGAGTAAAATACATGACATAATCAACACATTTAGACAAAAAATTTCATGAATTCAAATATTCCAATCGTTTTCAGGTATCAGTTATTATTTCTCGAAATTGAATCCGAAAGCTACGTCAAGAATGCTCTTTTGTTTTTAATTTCCTGTTGAAAAAACTATCGAACTACATAAAAAAATTAACTTCACTTCTAGTAGAGTTATAGATCGACTATGATAAGAGAAGTCCAGACAGATTCCACTTCCTCGATAAACGAATTCATTATAGGAAAAAACGGAGAAAAGTATTTGAAGTAATAAACAGTTATAAAGGTAAAGTAAATAATTAAAGTAATTTTTATTCATATCTGAGGCATGAAAGGGAATTTTATGACTTAAGTTGGGCGAAGTGCGTTTAATTGAGCAAAGTGGTAACTTAATAAATCGCTTCATTATTCCTTGGGTACCAAAAATGAAACAGTAGAAAAGTCAAAAGCCATGTGACATAGACGACGTCAAACCTCTTCTCGTGGCATTCCACTTAAAAACGAATTTTTCAATAAGCTTTTAAAATCGTGATTTAAAGTTCTTGTACCCTAGACTTGGGACTGAACTTACGATATGGGATCTCAAACTCACAAACCGTATTCCCTTACCTACTCGTCCAATCAGAGCTCTTGAGCTTGCCGTTCACCTTGAACCTCCCCCTCTCCCCAAGTGAATATTCCCAAATAATGAGATTATATCACATGTACTTCGTAATTAAATTTTTACTGCGGTTGGTGATGTGGTATCTTCGGATGAGTGAAATCTATCGTTTAACCTCTCATCCAATTAGAACACAAGCTCTGGGAACATACTACCTTGCTGGAAATTTCTTTCCTCGCTGCCTCCCAATAATGAATTATTTGGGAAATATTTCTCAAAATAAATTTTTTTTCTTCTTAATTTTCATTTTAATTTACATAACTCAAGTGTCATGTGTAATTATTTTATTCCGGTTCCGTCGATTGTGTTAAATAAATGGATCCCGTATTGCTACTACAGCAATTTATATTTTGAATGAATTTTAGTAATCTAGATTATATTTACACAAATAGAACATAATGCTTGTCGCTCTTAACATTTGCTATGCAAAGTATGTAACTTTTAAAAAGTGCTAACTGCACACTAGAATAGTTGTTACAATTCTAAACAGTACTTGACACGTCTTTTATCTCGAACATGGAGGAGATATCTAATTATTCTTTCTGCCATTCAATTGTTGCGTAAAATAAACTTAACCACGTCTCTTCAAAACCAAGGGACACAATATTTTCTGCTGACTGGATAGCTGAAATTATTATTTTAGCTATTAGTCCTTGGTAGCCTCGACAGGAAAAGTAAATAAAAGAAATAATATCTGAACAGATGAGACATCAAATAGGGGTGCATTTCCTCAGGTGATACGACTTCTGTAAGGTGAAGCCTTGAATATAACTTCAAAGTTCCTGAACCACAAAAATGTCGCCAGAGCTTTCTCGAGAATCATAGCATTAACCGGCGTTTTTGTCAGAATGTAGGAGACACCACAAATTTAATATTTATGAAGAGGAGATATATGCATCTTTAGGACATAAGAACTCCGCATATTTGATGCCCTTGTTTCAGTAGTTAAAATTTGCAACTCATCGGACAAATATTTGCTGAAAAAATCATCGACACAACTTTTAAATACTGCTACGTGGTTGATGAATGCAGATTTTCTTAATGTTTTGAATCATTCAACACTCTTGCCTTTTCGTCTGACAGATAAACTTGTGTTTCGCAAATACTTCTTTCGTATGTGCAAGAAATCCAAAAAAGAAGCGGAGGAAACTGGTCAACACTAGATTTATTAATATCTTTAGCATACCATTGAAGATAATCACTCGTGTGGACATTTATCTATTCCACGTTTTTCGAATGAGAAAAATATCCTTTAATTAAATTTCCTCCCAAATAGTCATTAACGTACAAACTGCTCAAGGAGGTCATCCATGGTGAGCGGAAAACGAGTGTCCTTAAGAGGAAGACCAGCAGCGGCGTGGAGGATATGGTCTCACCGGCAACCTTGGCCACAGATGCAACCCCAATTAAAAAAAGAAAAGCATAATCAAGTGTTAATGAACGATAAGAATTCCAGAGGAAGTTGAGGACCAACCCCCTTCCCTCTTTCATTTCGACGTTTGGAGGGCAGAGCGCGTGGGTGAATGCTTAACTACTAAATTGTTTTATTTACGTCGCATTCATTCAAAGGAGAAGGGTAAATCAGTATAATGCTCTATTTTTTAAAAATAAACAATGCAAAACCGTTTCTTTATCACCATGGAAAGTCATTAGCATTCAGGAAAAAACACATTCACCCATCCATACATCATTCCTAAAATTTTATCATTAAAAACTGTTAAATATACTCGTACATTTCAAAATAAGGTAATTTCTATTTTTCTATCCTTCATTTATCTGGACAGAAATAAATAAGATTTTTAAATGAGAAATAATTGTATGAAAATCGTTAACTAGGTATTATAGTTGAATTAAAACAAAATCAATAAAATTCGTGAAAATACAAAAGAAGATCAAATATTTTTAATAACGTTAGACTATTTGTATACGTTTTTCATGGAAAACAAATATTTAGAGGTTAAATAATCATTTGGTATCGTTTTACACTTCATTTATTTAATCTTTTAAACTTCCTAAAACGAAGCGGTCTAGTGTGAATGAAAAATTAAAACTGCTCCCTAAAAGCAAATACTCAATTATCCGAAGAAAAAGTTCTCGATACTTTTTTAGGATTCAAAGGCATTTGTGAACGTCTATTTTTTTCAAGACATGCAGAACATTACCGAGAACTTCAGGAGAGGGTTGAAACAGCATATCGGTCCCAAAGGTGTTCCATCGCAATCCTCAATGTTCTATTTCGTAAGGACAATGTAAGACAAGAAATATTAAAGAAACTTCGCTAAACAACACTAGAACATCTTTTCTGCAGTCCGGACTTAGCACCTTCAGACTACCATTTGTTTACTCTCCTCGTAGAAATGTTAGGAGTAAAGGAGTTATCATCGGGAAAAAAAAGCGGTTAAATTTTTGCACAATTGACTGTGTACTCGCCCGACTTCCTATTATTATACAGGAATTAACAAAACTTTCAAAACATTGGGAAAAATGTGTAGATTTTAAAGGAGGGTACTAATAAAAATATCATTGATGTAATTATGGTAAACATAATTCGGAAAAGATGCTTTCAAAAAGTATCGTTTGTATTTGATCCGCCTTGCATCTATGATAAGAAAACTTAAAAAAATTAAAGATAAAAACAGGATTAAGGCTTTCTTCTAAGAGCCATTTTTTAATTGTACATGCAAAATGTACATACAATGAAATTACTAATTACCTTCTCACATTTAGTTTGTCAGATTTATTGAAATGCATCAGAATGTACCCGAAAACTTTTTTTTTTTTTAAATTCAAAAAGTTTTTGTCTGATCACATTTTTACTTCAATCTTCGGAAATATTTTTGCATCTTTTTTAGTGACTCATTTATACGATTTTAAATTTTTAAAAATATTAAGAAACACACATTAAAATTTAAGGAAATATGAAATCTACAAAAAAATTCCTTATTTTTTTCTTATTTATCGAAAAAATTCAGAAGTCTAGAAGTAAGAAAATAAGAGAAATTCTATTGCATTCGCAAATTCAAAATGGATGATAAATGAGAGTTATAAACGGTTTTTAAGGGGGAAAAAAACAAAATATGAGGAGAGGAAAATAGACTTCATCAACGACTTTAAAAACTTTGACAGATAAAGGAGAAGGGACTCACAAATCTTACGACAACGAATTTTCTTTAATAGTATACTAGTAATTTATTCAATTTGATAAATATAATATTAAATAAATATCTGGCATTGATTTTATATATTTTCAGTCTACTATTGCTGTCTTTCACATGAGGGGGGTGCAGATTAAAAAAATGCTTTTTTGACAACAGATGGCATTGCTCAAGTAAGCTGGTGTTACCATTGTCTGCTAGGATTTTGGTAAATGGCACCAGAATAAATTCGACACTAATTCCTAGGTTAGTTTTCAATAAGTAACCATTTGCTATCAAAATTGATTACTTTGATTTGGTTTTATTAACATCGCGCAAGAAGCAACACGAGGGCTATTGGCAACGGACCTCGTAATTTTGAATCTCAGTCAAGTGACCTGACATCTTCCTCTCCTAACTTCCACACAACGAAAAACTTAATACTATAGTGTTTAACTCCATTTTTCCTTCTTAATATGGGTAATTTCTAAACCATTCTCATGCATGTAACTCTGGAACATTCTGAGTTAAAGAACTGATAAAAATTAAGGTACAGTACTTTAAGTTACTCTATTAAAAAAAAAAGGTGCAGTTAAAGACACGAATTAAAATACATGTTTTCAGCAATGTTTGTTATGAAAATAATTTTGTATGGCTTTGTCCTTCGCACACAGAAAACGACTTACTAAATTTACTTGTTGCTCAACAAGTATCAACTAAAATAATTATTTTAATTAATAATTACAAACAAAAATAACAATCGAATTCTCTTTTTATATGCTAATTATAATTCCCGATGAATAGAATATCTTGTAAGAGCTACTAATAAGTCGAAGGCTTTAGTTAAATTAGAGCCTTGTATTCATAAACAAACTCTTCCATGCAAGCTTTTCACGGTACTACCTGATTACACAAGCAAAAAACCAGGAAACGAGAAAGTTTTGAGCAATCAAAAGATAAGCCTACATCTATCAAACATGTAAGATTAAACATCTGGTGGCGTTACTCCCTCTGAAGCATGTAATTACACCCAGTAACCTGGATAATAAAAACTGTCTTCTTTCATTTCCGAGCATTTTTGGAAGCCAAATTACAACAATTAGATCCGTAACTTTAAACGTCCGATCTCTTGTGTGCGGTTTAAAAAGGCAATGATTTAGTTAGCGTCTGCGTTAAATAATAACGAAAAAAAAATTTAGTTGTTTTGTTCCTTAACTTATGGAAGTTCGATCGATCTCAGTCGCATTTAAATTGGTTATTACTAGGATATAATAAGCTGTTTTCTCATGGTTCTTCTTCTTGTCTCTGTCGCCTATCTGATATGATTTAAATTTGATTCGAATCATATCCTTTTTTTTTAATTGGGAAATGAGGTGCAGAAGCAATTTGTCTACATTTTATACAATTTTATCGCAATACCAAATTTAAAGCTACAGGTAAAGTGCGTGAGATTTTTTGTTGTTGCAATAATAAAGAATTTAAAGTAGTGTGATTAATTTTTAACTTTTAATGCAAAAAAAAAAAAAAAAAAATTAAAATTAAAAACATATATAAACATATACTTTCAATACAAATAAAAATAATTTAAGTTGAAACTTCATAGCTTTATTTTATTTTTAAAAAATGAAAAAAAAAAAACTTAATGAAAATGAATCATTTCTGTAAATGCAATTTGTGAGCGAATCAAATATCTATAACGCAGATGTGAAAAATGCAATAGTTTTGAGAATTTGGAGCGATGTTTATATACGAAAACTTTCAATTAGAATAAAATTATATTAGTACATTTATTTGTTTAAAACACTTGCGTATCAATTAAAATAATAATGGTGGCATATTTTAATTACTGAAATAAAATAAATACATAATATTATCAGTAGCTATTACCAACAGGCTCATCATCAAAATAGAATCCCCCCCCCCCCCCGAAAATCTTAGTACATGGTAAAATTCCATCAAATTCCATTTTCCATTCAACTTCAAATAACTTTTACCGCTTCTTTTCATTACTTGAACTTCTCATCAAAGGGTTCTTCGATTTGAAACCGTCCGTAAAATCAAATACATAATAAAAACAAAGTACTCTTCGTTTATCCTTAACATTTTATTGTAGTTTATGATTTATCTTTAAATTTTTTTTTAAATAAATCTAAATGAACTAATATGGTTTTCTTTAATCTGAGCCATGCTAAAGACAAGAAAACAGTTAGCACTACATTTGATGAGTAAATTAAAAGATATACTTTATCAAATTATAAATAATGGTTTAAATTATGTCAGATTTAAAACTGAAAATAACACTTAATTCAAATTGAGAACGTTTCCACACGTGTAAGAAGTTTTTTGAAAAAAGTCTATCTATAGTCAACAGCAAGAGGATGTCTGGTCGAATTTTTTACTGCTGAACGGTCCTTTACCGTCTGACAGAGCCAAGATATTAAGATCATATCAGTAAACAACCTTCATTCATGGATTAACTTACCGTGGTTCGTTTTTACTTAAAAAGATTTATTCACTTCCGCTGAAATATGATAAAGCTAGCAGAATTCTGCACTTTTTCCACCACTTAAACTTTTCGTTTATTTCCAGAAACCCATTCAACATTTTAAAATAAACGACCATTTTTACAGTGAAGAGTATTTCGACAGACACTTTTAAAAATTTTAGTTCAATTTTTAAATTACTGATAAAAAAAATCCGAATATTCCTATCCAGTTGCGATCAACCACATGTAACGCATATTATCAAAATACAATGGAGAGATTATATTAGAACTTTTTCTACACACGTAATTCATTTTAAATAGTATTTAAATGTTCAAATTTTTCCTGAAAAATTTCTTCAAGAATACGCAGAAAATTTTAATTATACAAACACCACAAAATCAATAATCAATCCAGTTACAAAATTAACAGAAGAAAAATTCATATAAGAGAGATTAAAAAAAGACTTTACCCACGAATGCTTCGAAAGCAATTACTGGGCATTTGGAATATTTTTTAACGATATCTGAAATAAATTTATTCTATTCGTTGCGTGACAGTTACGAATTCGATTGCAAAAATTGTAAAGGTCATTTACAATTGATTTGTTACCTTTTCATGCCATGAGAATTTTAAATTACGCAGTTACATATCTAAAAATTTTATTTTAAGCTCTAGCCGTACCGGCAAAATAGCTTAAAATAGTTATTTCAATTAACTATTCTGCAATACATTCTAATTCAATTTTGAATTTAATCTTTCATTGTTCAAAATAAAAAATCCAATAAACAAGGCCAATTTCATTATTAATAGTTATTTGCTCTTTTATGAATTTTGGAAAATATTGCAACAGTTTTAAAACAGAAGATGTGTATAATAGATAAATATAATTCTATAGATTTTTTTTTTGTAATGAATTCTAATTTTTGTTCGAGAAAATGACAACGTCAGTAACAAATATAAGTGAATTGTTAACTAAACTTCTATATCTGTAATTCTGTAATAAGCATTCCTAATAACCTTTGTGGCCCCCAATCATATTACCCGTCTCGTCTGTCATCTTAATTATTATTACAAATTAAAAGATCTAAATTTGAACTTAATTTCCAGCACAGAGCTCGTAAATAAAATATAGTGAATTATATCTAAAATATAATTTTTATTGATCCTCTAATAGGACAGTTTACTTTCTCTCTCCGTGAATACTGTCAAGTTCTATTATCTATCAAAGAATATATTAACCGGAATAAGAAAGCGAGTACTGCCTTCAAATGCTCCAACAGCGTTGAGTCTTAATACCGCCAAATCCATATACATGATATAAAACTTCCGCGCACCAACACTCTTCTTATCACCAATATCTTAATAATCTTCAATTCAATTCTCTGTCGCTTTTATATGACTTATTTAAATCTATTCACTCCACTTCCAAAGTTTACCTGTTTTGCATACGTTTCATTTGATCGGAATAAAACCAGGAGCTTAAATATAAAATCAGAAAGAAACCCAGGTGTTAGTCAAATAGGGAAATACGAATAACCCATATTGCCCCTTGTTTTATGAACGCAAACTATTTGTGCTACGGAAACATACATTTTAATCATCCCATTATGTCTTGTGGTTATGAATTATAAAATACTATTTCGTTCTGCTACATCTAAATTAGTTTCTTTTGCTTGTATTTTTTTTTTAATACCAAGCAATAAATACTTTAAAATTCTAAATGCCATGTTCCGAAACAAACGCATCCAAATAAACAGAAGTTAAGTCTGATTGAAATCTAATAAAATATTTTTTACTTTTATATATATATATATATATTTAAGAATAAAAAGCTACAAAATACAATGGAAAATACCTAAATTTCATTATGTATTTCACATTTTAACAAAAAACACACAATTTCAGAATAAATTTGAGGAATAATGTTACATTACTTTTAAAACTATCTTAAAACAATTGCTCATTTAAAATAATTCATCATGATTTCTTTGTTTAAAAATGTAATTCTGACATAACTTCATACAGATTATGATACATTTAAAATCTTATTAGAATAATGCTTGCTTATGTGCTATATAGTATAATATCACTTAAAATATTATTCGCTATTTTTAATCAAATTAACTAATACTGAGAACCAAAAACTGTTTTGAAAGTTACAAAATATATATATATGTTTAGAGCGACAAAAGAATAGTTGCATATAGAAAAGAATAAAATGAATTGAAACAATGCAACCAGAATAATATTTTATTTAAAATAATTAAATTCTTTGCTTTTTTTTTTTTTTTTTTTTTGGCTCTAATTCACGCAGAATATGATACGTTTAAAACTGTACTTGAATAACGTATGTGTACCTTACAACAACAGTATTTAGAATACTATTCTACCATTTATAATCAGATGAGCTAATTCTGGATATAACAAATATTTTTTTTTAAAAAAAAATACCAAAATGTATTTAAAATTACATAAGAATAGTTGCATTTAAAGTTATATTTAATAGACTAAGAGAACGAATTCTTCCAATTTGTCTTAAAAATAAAGGATATAATAAATAACGAAAAGGAAGCGAGAGGTAAAAAAAATGTCTCCATGAAAAAAATAGTGTTCCGGCATTGCGCTGACTCAACTAATTAGTGAGATCATTGAGTGTTTTAGTTTGTCGGAAAGGGCATTTTTTTCCCCTGCGCACGTAACATGTTGCCATTCGGTAAAGATGAAACTTACCCGCGGAAATAAATTCGAATGAAATAAGAAGTACATAAAGAAAGATCACAAACAATATTTCACCTCTTTTAGTTGTGAATGAATGCTTTTATGAAGACATTACTTCATTTTTGATGAAAGGTATAATTGGAAGCTATGTTCTGCCATAATTTACAGAAATTGTAGAACACTTTTCATTCAGAACACATACTGATGATAGTAAGTGTTTCAAAAGTACAAATGCAATATGGGCAAGTGTTTTTTCAATGCTTTTTTTAATCAAAATTTCAAAAATAAAAACACTAATAAGATATTTTTACAATATTACCAAAATATATAATAAAAACGTTTAAATATTTATTAGATATAATGACACTCACATGATATATATGTGTGTGTAAGTGATTGTCAATTATAAAACAAGTTAATTTATTCAGTCTTTATAGTCATTGAACAATGTTACCGTGGCAACATAAAGGAGACCCTTAAAAGTATTCAAAGCCAGAGAAATACTGAAAAAGTGTGTGTCGGTTAGGGAATGAAAAATGTTCGATCCACTTGAAATACACATTCTATGTTGAAAATACACATATTTTCAGTATAATTTCATGCAATACTTATCTCAAATTTTCATCAATGAAGTAATTGTTTAAAATAGGAAGCAGACTGAATTTCGAAAACCCCAAATCGAGAGATTATTTTATAGTACAATAAAACATAAGGATATATATTTGGGTTTTTATTGTTTTCCCCCCTTAATTGTTCCTTAATGATTTTGATTTTAACTTATTTTCAATTGGATTTTTGGTTCTTTAACCATCACTTTAATAATATGTTTTGTTGATGGGGATAGTTTGCCCAATAATTCTAGAATACCCCAGACCAACAGTCTGAAGCCTGTCTTAACTTTGAATATATTATTTTCCAATTTTCTTTTTCCTACAAATTTTTAGTTTATAATTTTTTTTCAATTACTCTATCTTTTTTGATATTTCTAGTATTTGTCTATTTATTTTTCATATAATCTACTTTCTTTTGAATTTTATATAATTCTTTATTTATCGTTGAATTTGAATAATATATTTTCATTCATACTTTTCAGCTTGAAATTTTTATCGGTCTATTTTTCTGAATTGGTTTATGTTTTATACCTTATTGATTTTCAGTTGCGATTTTTTACATAATGTTAATAATTTTAATTTTTGAGATAACTTCCAAGTTTATTTGTGATTTATGATTTAAAATTTTTGTTGTTGTTAATTGAATATAAATTGCAAATTATATATATATATATATATATATATATTTATAAAAATCATAAAGATCAAAGGCAGAATAGAAGTTACAAACTTAAAAACAAATTAGACATCTATGAAAATCATTTATTATTTTGTGGAGGATGCCATTTTCATTTCGTTTTTTTTTTCCTTCCAGAAATGTTGCAATGTACAAAAGAAGCCCCATTTTTGTTGACAGAAGTAAAATTTTGAAAGCAATACATATAAATTTGAAAATAATGTTTTAATTATAATAATAATATATAATATAATATACACATATTTTAGCATAAACAAATAAAAATAAACATAAATTAGAACTGATTTCAGAATTTAATATTGATTCACTTTAATTCAAAAAATATCGCATATTAAAAAAAAAAAACCACACACAACTGTGAGTAATATTTACATGATGCCCAAAAGAAAAATTATTCTATCTAGTTTTAAAATACATAAAAATCAGTGTTTTTTAATTTAGAGCTTGTTAAAGTATTTATTCCGTATTTAGGAATTTTATGTACAGAAACAAAAACATTCTTATTTTTTCTTGTAAGGTATACTTGAAAACACTTTGAAACTCCTCGATGTTTTATTAAAATATTCTCGCAAAAAATTTTGAAAATAATTTTTTTTTAGTCAGACGATAGATGTCTTTTTTTATTTTTCTTCCAAAACTAACTATCAAATAGAATAAAAATGATCAACGTTGCAATTAAAACTTGTAGGGAATCGTAGAGCAAACGATTTCGCTCTCCTAATGGTCCATTACCATTTCGCTGACTGATAAATTACATCACACACACATAAATCCGGGAATATCTTCGAATTTATTATTGTCTTTTTTTTTCGTCAACTCTTCACCCACTCACTCGACGATGTGCTGTTGAACCCTTCAACACTTATGAAGTGAAATGAAATAAATCTCTCAGTTATGGAAGCTGGCGCTTTTCAGCGACTGATAACTTGCGACCGCTGGGATGACTTTAAACTGCCCTTTTGATACAAAGAAGCTTCTAAGAGAGATTCAGTCAATAAAAAAACAGAGTGCGAAAAAATGTATTCTTTTGATGTGGAAATAAAAAATAATTTCTTTAAAAAAAAGACGCTACCAAGTGTGCACTTGACCTTAGTGGGAAAAGCCAAAGAATATTTTCTCAAATGTGTAAACCAACACCTCATAAAGATGAGTAGCTTCGCCGGCTCTTGGGATTGATTTTTATCTCCAGAATGAAAATAAAGAGAAAAGAAGACGAACAAAAGATTTCATCTAAAAAAAAGACTACTCCTATAAACACGAAACTTGTTTTTATTCTTTTCTTTTCAACCAAATATCTTAATTCTACGGAGAAAACATAATTAACTTTTTATGAATTTGATGTCGATTTTTGTCCTATTTTAGCACATTTTTTAATATTTCTTAAAGATCTGAAATCAAAAATAAATAATCGAAATAACACAAAAGTACTTTTCAATATGGTTAATAGATACGGCCTTAAATAAAATTCATTAGAATGAAGACTTTTTAAAGAATTTAAAATACCGGGTTAGCTTTTCTTACTCGCTAGTTGATTGATTGCTTATGAACATCGTACTTAGAAGTAACACAATGGCTACTGGGGACGGAGTTCGTAAATTTGAGCCTCGATCAAGTGATGTGGTTGAAATTTGAACTGATACATAGGTGGTGACTCTTCTACCAATCTAACTCCCAGTGTTCATGATCTCCTCTTTGCGGTAAGGTTTCAATGGTATCAGAAGGGGAACTACGACTCCACTGAAACAACGCCTGCCACGAGCTCGGGACCATGACCAATTGGTTACCGCTGCCGTCTTAAGTACCAGAAAACGAAAGTGAACAAATATGATTTTCAAATCGCGCGCTCGTTAAGAATCATTTTTAATAACATTTTAATTGATATGCAGCGGTTCTCTTCAACAACAACGCCAGAAGCTAAAATGCCTTAATAACTAGCTCAAACGAGATGTTACTTTTAGTCTTGATGTTAAAGGCGCCTCAAAAAGCGACCAGACAACTTTGCTCTGGATCCGCTGGTCCAGAGTTCGAAACAGCCGCCGGTTCTCCGATATCAACTCTGTCTTCCTTCACGGGGTCGAAAACCTTCTAGCCAAGAGGTGGTGACCCAGGACTTGAACACTAGATGTCAACACAGCCTAGGAACTAGTGGTTGCATATGCCCCTAACGCAAAACACTTGGCTCTGCGGGTCTAACTAAAACAAACGCACATAGATCACAACTAGTGATATTCCGGCTTTGGCGCACATGTCGATGAGACGACCCACCATTGACTAGACACAGCCAATGATGTCAAATGGAAACCGTTCTACGCAAAACACAATACATCAAGGAGGGAATGTTTTTCAATTGCAGTAATGGCTGGGAAAGCGACATTCTCACCAAATATTGTGCTGAACGTTTATTTTCGGATCATCACGACGATACTGGAGGGGGATTATGCAGCGGCTCTCTACAACAACAACGCTAAAAATTAAAATGCTTCAATAACTTGCCCGAGAGAGATGTCTCTCTTAGTCTGGTTGGTAAAATCGCAACAAAAAGCGACTGGTCAACTTTTCTTCAAACCCAATGGACCAGGGTTCGATACGCTGCTAGCACCGCAAGGTCACTAACTCTCTCCCCCTCCAGGGGTTCGAAAAAATACCCACCGAAGATGTCACGTTCGATGACAAAGGTCAAATCTTCCGTTCATTATATACAATATTTCAGTTTGACTCATAAATGTTTTAACTCCCTGAATAAGAATAAGCGATAGCTAAAATAAATATTTCATCTATATCATAATTTAAATAGTCTAGACTTGTTGTTTTATTAGTGTCGTATTTAATTAAGGACTATTGATGACGGACCCATCGATAAGGATCAAGTACTTTGGGGATGATTAGCAGGAAGCATTCGAAAATCTATTCTTCGAATCATACCCACCCTCTTATTCTAATGAGTATTTATGTGAACAAACCATTCACAAATATTTGAATACTGACACATGAACGTAAGCTCCACCCATGGTGTAAGAGGTGAAAATTATTTGAAAAGAAATATAAAGGAGAGAAAATAGGCGTTTTCAGTGGCATGCAATAAATTTGCTTTTCTTCTCAATTCAGATGAAAAAACTGGAGAAAGAGAATGCTTATTAAAATCCAATCAAATCTAAACACAGATAAAAAAAAAAATTGGGGACTCTAGAAACAGTTGATATTTAGAAAGAGGAGAGTTTTGAAATACACTTTATTACGAAATTTCACATATTATATTTTTTGTTTCATATACATCAAAAACAACTTTAACTCAAATTTCTACAAGTCAAATCTACATTTGAGAATTACTTGCTTGAATATTTTCCTCTCTCTACATGAATGCTGAGGAAAACCAATAATTTAGTGGTTAAGATTTAATAATATCGCACCAGAAAGAAACACGAGGGTTATTGGTGACAGACTTCGCAATTTTGAGACCCGGCCAAGTGACGAGGACGACACTTGAGCAGGCACTTTTCTCTCTTCTAATTTCCACGCCACGCCAACGGGAGGACATGGGATCTCGACAGATTGAACGTGCATCAATCCTGGTTACACGGAGGGTCTTTAGTGGCATCAAGGATCGAACCCATGGCTCAACGAAAACCACCGTCTGCGAGTCCGCGATCATGGCCATATGGACTAATGTGGCTACTAATAATTTAATGAATAACTTTATAAGTTACGTTTTTAAAAAAACATTTTGTTATTTTTAGTTATTTTCTCCCTTATATTATGAAATATCTTAGATGGTTTTCTATTTAAATTCCTTATGATCTCTTTTGCGTATTCTTTATGATCCTTTCTGGTCGCGAACTTCGTTGTTCAATGCAAACAACTCAATGCAAACAAATTTCTCTCTAACAACAATTACAATTTTAACATCACAACTCCACCCCACAGTTCCACCGTATGGGTGGAGCATCCACCCATTTTACATTGAAGCTCCACAGCTAGAACACGAGGCTTAAAATATCCATTTTTTAAAATTCTTCATTAGTATGATGCACGGGAGCTATGTAAAGAGATTGAAAAATCTTGTTAAAGTTGTGTGGATTGCCGGATTACCATAACACGTGCTCTGGATTCCAGAGTCAACATGGCGATCTCAAGTACGTGACATGAAAAAAATAAATAAAAGAGAATTCTAGTAGAAGGGCTGCATTGTTTCAGAGTGATTGCATTCCCCACTCTTGTTCCTTTTAAGTGGATAATTAAAGTCGTTTAATCGTTTGGGTGGTAAAGAAATTTAAAGATAGGGCGCGCCGAGGTATTGTATTATTATTATTATTATTATTATTTTGTAGAGAAAACGAATTGAAACAATTTAATTTAGAAGCTAATTGTTGCAGTTCTTTCAGATGCTACAATATAGCTATGTTACGTACGAGGGGGAAGGGGTATCGTAGAGTTTAAATTATTGCTAAGAAATAATCGAGATATGTGGATGAAACGTATTCTACATATTAATTGATCTTAATGTACATAATGTTGTAAATAACAGCTATTAATGTTTATATGTTTTGTTTCAGGAAGCGTAGATTGGAAGTAATTTACAATATGGAGAAGATACAGTTCAATCTGCTAAATTCTTCAAGGGGGCAGGAAGAAAGCTACTGCAATCTGTTGGTTTCAGAAAAATATCAAGAAACACTGGAAGAAATGTTACCTGGATTTTGACTTTTAGAGAAGTCTTAAGAACAATAAATTGAAATTAAGTTTCTGTTTCTCGATTATTTTTAATTTTAGCTAAGACTTTGAGGACTGCTTCGATTTACGACTTCCTGAGACCAGACAAATCAACATAAGTAGCTGTAATTCACGGCATAAGGATCAATTAATCTGAAAAATAAATTTTGTCCAGGTATCTCGGTTATTTCTTGGTAATTATTAAAGTTTTATGATATTCTATCTACCGTATATTAAAAATAATAAAAGTTCTTATTTTTCTTAAGACTTGTATACTCTCCAATCATAGCTTCTTCACTACTAACAACCGGTGAATTCAAAGCAAAAGAGGGGGGAATGGTTATTAAAAGGCCCTAAATTGAGCAAATCAGACTAGTAGCCCACAATGAGTATCCTTGCAGACCAGCCAATACAACAGTAATGTATCGCAGAGAATATAATAATTATATATAATATGTTATAATGAAAATGGAACCACAACACTCACCGATGACCTATTACTAGTCTCTTATAGAATCGAAGTACATTTTTTTCCACCAAAAACAGGGGATATTTTAGCAGCCGGTAGTAAAATAATACCTGACTTGCTTTTAGCCGTCTGCTGCCTCGTCAGTTGTGCCCAACATTAAATATTTCACTTTCAGAGAAATATTTACAATGCGCATATTCCTTTGCGCAATTATTCTGTGTCTGGTAATTTTATGTGTTTGGAAATTTTGCACTCACGTATAGCTAACGTAATTGCTTTTTAGTCTCACGTTTTTCCAAACTAAGAAATTGGCCACAGGAGCGTAGTGGTCATGGTCGCAGACTCACGACCGGCGGTATTCATTGAGTCGTGGGTTCGAACCTTGATGCCACTAAAGACCCACCGTGTATTTTGGATGAAGCATTTTAAATCTGTCGGAGCTCCAAATCCTCCCGTTGGCGTGGTGTGAAAGTTAAGAGAGTGATATCCCAGCTCAGGAGTCGTCCTCGTCACTTGAGTGAGATTCAAAATTACGAGGTCCGTCGCCAATAGCCTTCGTGTTGACAATCGTAAAACCAATTAGTCAACCAAACCAAAAAAAGTTCAATAAATATAAGTAATTTTTTTAAATCAAGCTATTACTTAAAGATGGATTAAAAGGCATAAAAAATATTATAAAATGTTAATTTTTTTTATTTATAAAATCTTAAGATGTTGATACTTTTTTTGATATCACATATACTCGTAGTATGTCGTGGCCGCGGAAGCCTGGTCGCACGAACTCGCAACCAGCGTTGTTTTCATCGAGTCGTGGGTTCGAGCCGTAATACCACAAAAGATCCGCCGTGCAGATGGATTGATGTACGGTAAATCTGTCGAGGTCCCAAATGCATAGTGGAAGTGTGGAAGTTTGGAGAAGCCAGCGGCAGTTCAAGTTTCACCCTCGTCACTTGATCGAGGCTTAAAAATATGAGGTCCATCGCCATTAGCCCTCTTAATGCTTCTCAGTGCGACGTTGATAAACAATCACAATCTCACAAGTATATAATTATGGTACTTAATGCATCCGGTAATTACTTACGTATCTTATTTCAGCGTCTTTCTCTCTCTCAAGGTCTTATAAACTTTACATTATTTTACAATTAAAATTTTTTATACATTTTAATCCATCTTATAATAAAAGGTTGATTTAATATTTTTACTTATATTTATTTCACTGCAACTATAATAAACTGCTTTCAACCAGTATTCTACAATGAATAAAAGCCCTAAAATTAAGAAAAGTCAAATTTATTTCTGAAAACTATAACCGAATTGCTAGATTTATCTTGAAATTTATTACCATAAAATCTAAGCAAAATTTATAACTCAGAAATGCTGCTACCTTACTTCAACGAGCAGTAACTAAGCACCGTTTTGAAAATCGCTTAACTAGTTTTGTCATTCTCCACACAACAAATAGGTAGAGATAGCTGGTAAGGATATCTAATGCTTCATACAATGATTTATTCGAAAATTATCCAACCCTAATTTATCATGTATAAGAAATGAAATTAGGGAGGCGTGGTTTGGTGCACTTATGTTGTGTGTGTGTGTAGCTGATTCTAATGAGTAAATGAAGTGTAAGTAGGCACCGTCGGATTTTCGTTTTTCACAAAATGACACAAAAATTTGAACAACGCATTAAATTTTGCAGATTTTTCCGCCTGGGAATCGTCGAGATCTGCACAAAATTTAATGCAATTGCATTGTTCAAGTTTACCTTCATGTCAAAAACGGAGATCCTACGGCGCTCACTTACACTTCCTCACTCATCGGCAAGCTGCCGATGCAGTCACACATGCTCTTTATGTTTGCCTACATCGTGCATAAGACCCGCATTTTTTTTTTTTATTTCATTTGTATGTGCACGAAAAATTACATCAGAGGCTCTTTTAATACAGCGGTATACACTCAGGCGGATATAACTTGGCATGTGCATAAGTGATTTTGCAACGTATTTTACCTAAGATTCTTTGTACTAATGCGTTTGAGTGTACCTCCCTTCTAAACAAAAATTTTTTTCCATGGAAAAAAAAATTAATTAAAGAAGAGGTTTGGAACCGATAATTAAGTCTCATTTGTCCTTGAAAATTTAATTCCACAAAATAAGAAAGCAGCAAAGAAATGAAAAACCCAGCTGAAAATCAATAATTTTAAAAGAAAAAAAATTGCAAATGTGGCCTAAGAACGTTTTTTCGGCAATAAAGAGGGATTTCCAGTTAAGCTTTATGTAGAGGAGGAATTTTACGGTACACGCGTTCACAGAGAGAAAATGTCATGAAGGTGATATGAGTAATTAACGCAATTTTATCATGATCGCCACAATGTTATTACGTTTCTATCTATTAACACAAAATATCACTCAGCGAGCATGAAATGAGTAACATAATTATATCCACAACATCTTAAAAGGTCAATTCCAGTAAGTTAAAAAGTTAATTGACTCGAAAGAAGTCAATTAACAGTAAGTGTTGAATGAGTAAATATGGAAAGCTTCCGTTATTTCGTCGTAATATCGTCTTCCTTCCATTTTCTCGTGAGTTCAAATTTCAAAGTTAATCGAATCCGACCTTTAAGGAATTGGTATTCTTTCTGTGAGCCGAAAGTTAGGTTTCGTAAGCATATTTTCCTAATTGTTCATTAGCACGGACCTCCGAGTTGTTCAAAGCAGCATTAAATGATTGTAAAGGCCGATAGCATCTAACTTAATTTATTGTAGCATGATGAGGCATGAAAAATAAGAATTTCTAACCTCTGAGAAACTACACAAAACCATCACGACATCGATGGGAAAAAAAGGGGAGGGGGGAAGGAAAAAAGAAAACCGAGAAAACTAGCTTTGAAATTTTCTCTCGTTTTGTAAACTGGTTTGCAACTGGAGCTTTTCACATATTCTTCCAACGAGGCGGCGGAAAATAAAGACAGAATTATAGCCATACATATTTTGTCAAAGTTTTCTAAGAAAAGGATTAGTGTGTGACGGAGCAATATCTCTCTGTGAAAATAAGTCACGGAGTTTTTTTTTCCCCATGTAAATCTGAATTTTTGGTAATTATTTTCCACGTTATGGGATATTGTAACTACGTTTAAACAGAAAGTGTCAGAATAAATACATTTATCCTTGAAATGAAATGTTCTAGGAATAATTTCTTCCCTTTCTGACATTTAAGTAATACGAAACTAAATTGTAAATATGAACAGCCAAAAATATGTTTTAGTTCTTTTAGTTTTAATGTTTTTTTTAGACGCGGCAAATAAAGTGGTGAGAGAGAGTCATGAAATTCCTCCCCCCCCCCATATAAATCTGAATTTGAGGTAATTATTTCTATGTTGGAATACAGTAATTACATTTAAATAGAACGTGTCAGAATAAATGCAATTATCCTTGAATGAAGCATTATAGAAACATTTTATGAAAGTAATACGAATATGAATTGTAAGTTTTGTTAGCCAAATATAATTTTGTTCTTTTATTTTTAAATGTTTATTGAAAACGGACGAGCGGAAGTAACGAGAATCGAAATTTTTTCCATACAAAACTGCATTTTTGGTAACTTTTTAATTTGGGATATTGTAACTACATTTACCCATAACACGTCAGAACAAATGCATTTATCCTTGAATTAGAACATTCTAGAAATGATTTCTTATCTTTAAAATTTTTTACTCAGTTACTCGAATTTACATTGTAAATAATTAAATATGTTTCAGCTCTTACAGTTTTTAAGGTTTATTAGAAGTGGGCAATAAAATGGCGAGTCACGGAAATTTTCCCTCATATAAATTTGAATTTTTGGTAATTATTTTCCACCTTGTGTGATATTGTAACTACATTTAAACAGAAAGAATCAAAACAAATGTTTTTATTCTTAAATAAAAATTTTTAGAAACAATATCTTATCTTTCTGATATTTAAGAAAGTAAGACTAAATAAGATGAAAATCCAAATATACTTGTTTTCTGCCATTTTTTAATATTGATTAAAAGAAATAAATGAAGTAGTGACACGAATTACATCGTATAAAAGTCACATTTAAAAACAATTATCACAAGATTAGATGATTATTGATTTAAAAATAACAAAGAAGGAAATATGAGAATTTTTTAGTTTGAAGTCATGATCGTTGTCTCCCTATTCAGCGAATAATTGTCCCATAAAAAAGTTTCACAATATCACGTTTAATAAGCATCTCAGACCAGACAGCAGCAATTAGGAGCCGAATATAAAACTTTTCAATATTTCCGCCATGTATCATGTTGCCCTAGTATTGTGTTGTTCGTCAAAAATGATAAAGATATAAGTTTTGTAAGTTACATATATAGAGTTACAAATTTTCACTTATACAAAATCTTTTGTCAGCAAATGAAAATTTCTAAGGAAAATTAAATAAAACTTAAAGTAATGCTTGAGTGCACTTTTACTTGAAGAAAAGTTTACGCCTTTTAAATTCAAATAATAATGATGTCTATTTTTTTAGCCACCTAAGGGGCTATTGTTTTAGGTGGGGCGTTTTGGCGTACCAGATAACTTTTCAGTTTTTTATCCTTTGCTTCAATTTTAATTAAATTTAGCTTGAATATATATTCGATTTAATAAATTATCGTTTGCTGTAATTTTAATTACAGCATTAATTTAACTGCAGCTGATATAATATTCAATTTAATAATTTATCGTTTGCTTTAATTTTAATAACATTTAGCTTAAATATAATCAATTTAATGTCTTATAAACATTAAATTTGCATTAATGCATTTAATGTTTTATAAACATTTCCTTTAATTTTTCTTTCGGAAAAGTTTATTGTTGTCAATTTCTCGATATTTCATCGTTTACTTTAATTCTTATATTTCATTGAGTAATTTAATAATTATTATTTTAAAAAAAGCTGACTTTGGATGGCTAAATCTGTTCTTTGCAAAACTTTGCATACATATATTTTTTAAAATTTTGTTGAGCATAATACTTGCAAAATATAAAAAGAATACCGCCATTTATGATTATAAATTACGCATTTTTAAAAATCTTAATGCATTTATATACACCGATTGTCAATAAATATTTTTAAAAATAACGATATGTAAAGAGTTACAAATCAAATGAAGGGGAAAGGGGTAGGGAAGGCACTATCCACTTACAAAACATTTTTATAATTTCCTTTAATAACCATCTGAAATATTGCAAAAAGGTACTTAGAAATCTTACATACTATTGGTAGCTTCATCCAAAGGGTCAGGGTTATGTATCACAGCGATGACCGATAGGACATGTTCAAATATCCGCGGGGTGAGTCACACCTTTGGTCGGTTACGCGGGGTTAAGCATCATAATGATCGATGATTCTTCTCAGTTTCCTTCCATGTAAAATTACATCATCAAGAAGTCGAATAAACAAGATTATATAAATATCTAAGCATGCAAGTACGAGTATATTAAAAATATTTATGTACAACTTCATGTTTATTAATACATAAGAAACATGACATACATCAGAAAAACGTTTCGAAAACGTCTTCAAAATATTTTTTTTTCTTTATGACAGATTATACACATAAATTATATCTAATATGCCGATAAACGATAACAGTTAAAAATTCTGATTGAATCAGTTAATCATAATTTATACTCAAATCTAGAAATAAAGTTTAATGATGTCATTCGATAGCCATGAACTAATGGCATTTTTTGCGACATAAATTCTATATCAACGACATTCTTTCCATTAAAAATAGCTTTTATTCCGTGTTTGACTTGTAGCCTGTTTTAAATTTTCTATTCCATAAATTTCTGTTTGTTGTTCCCTTTTTTTGCTTGAAATGATACGTAGAAATGCATATAAATTTAGTCTAGTAATATGTTTCATATGTTTATGATAATTAAAAATTTATTACTCTATTTTAATATTTATTTATTCTCTCTTAGACATTTTGAATAAACCTTTCGTACACTTCTATACTAGCACATAAACTTAACTCGTTTTATAAATGAATAAATTTTGAATAATAAAAATACAATGAAATTGAAGCGGCTGCATTAGTCGAAAACATGATCACGAGTTCATGGCCGGCGTTGTCATCGAATCGTAGGTTAAAGTCCTGAAGTCACTTTAATGATCCACCGTATAACGCGGCTGATGCACATTAAATCTGTCAAAGCTCAATGTCCTTAAGTTGGGATGATGTGAAAGTATGGGGAGGAAGGTGCCAGCTTAGGTGTCGTCTTAGTCACTCGATTGAGGTTCAAAATAATGAGGTCCGTCGCCAATAGTCCTTGTATTGCTACTAAAAAAAGACGTTAAAAAGCAATCAATTAACCAATGAATTTCAGATGGATCAATAACTGGATTCAGAGAGCCAATAATAAAAAATTTACAGCGTGCACATTATTGTAAACATGAGTCCAGATTTCATCAAAGACTTTTGTCAAGAATAATGGGAGTCTCTTGGGTATTAAATACATATAAGTCCTAAAATCCATATAAGTCTAGTATCCTTCTTCCTGTGCTATGGCCTTTTCTAATTCTTGCTAGATTTAATAACTCAAACAAGGCTTAATAAAGAGTCTGTCTTTAAAAAATAACATTTTATTTATACTTCGAAGTCTATCCCAGAGCTCGTATCAACTCATAACTATCACAAGTTTCATCTGATATTATTACACTAGCACCCCTTTTCTCGACAAAAAGGGAGGGGAGCCACAATTTCCTTTCTCCACTAGGCGTCATACATATTACAATATGAATTGGAAGTTAAAAAGACCCGTGTGGTGACCGGGAATGACAGAATAGTCCCACTGCAGCTCATGCATGTCGTAAGAGGCGACTAAAATGGGTACCCATCGTCTGGAGGTATTGCCGGGTACCCTGCCCCTGGGGATAATATAAGGGGACCTCAAGGACTTATCTTCTTCAGGTAAGTACGGGCATCAGGACCCCGAGGCACCCTAGAGATCTTTTTCTTTCCTATAAAGTTTACTGTCTTTGGTAAACACGGGTTACGCTCTCCCGGAATACCCTAGCGATCCTTCTCTATTTTCGACCCTCCTTTTCAACCATTTTTTTGTCTTTTCTTCAATTATTTCACGTCTAGACCACAGTTAAATCTTATTTGGCGCAGCATAGCCACATCAGGCTCTTGCGCCAATAACCTTTACATTCACTCACTCACTCACACTGGAAGTTAAAAAATATACTCTCAAGTGTCACCCGCTTTATTTAATCTTAATTCCAATTCTTGAAGTCCTCCTATGAGACTCACACACACAGCGATAATTATAAATAAAATAAAATTGTAAAGATATAACATTCAGAAGTAGATTTTGTTTTACATTCAAGAGAAATGATAAAAAATATTTTCATCCCTCCTTTCTATATCTTGTATGAAACTAATTATTGAAAAAATATCAACTTAAATTATGATGTAAAAAAGTAATTATGTAAAAATGTATGATGATCTGAATACATATGTCCATTTATAAAAGTAAATTAAGTATTAAAAATATTAAACTAACACTCGCGGTTGAGTGAATGCCATACAGTTTAATATCAAATATTGTAAAAAATAATAACCATAAATTCCAATACTTCCTTTAGGTTCTACTTCATAAAAATTCGTGGTACCAATTGTTTAATGTTAATTTAGAGAGAAACTGATTGTTTTGTGCGATCAAAGCGCTCAACTTTCAACTTCCTTCATGAAAACAAATTTTAATTTTCCTTTCATTGTTTTTCCTCCAAAAAATGAACGAAAGAAAAAAAAGGAAATTATGTGGATTTAAATAAACAGTTGCAGTGGTAAATATTTCTGAAAATTTCGAAAAAACTCATCTGAATGTGTAGTACATGAATAAAAAAAATAGCTATTAGTATACTGTGATTGAAAATTGTTGATTAGAAAATTCAACATTTTTAGTATCCCAGAACAAAAGGAAACATTGAAGAATATTTTAATACGAATTGATAAAAAAAAAATAAAATAAGAATACATAGTTAAAGTTATAACAATCAGGGTTGACTTGAAGAAAGTGTAAATTTTTATGGAATGCTAACATTGAAATGTTCATTCCTTAAAGAAAGAATAAAGAATTAATTACATTAGGTTTATAATAAACAACAGTATGATACGAAAGTGAAAGGGTGATATAAATAAAAAGATAAAATGCCTACAATTGGATTTCTCGCTTTAGAAGTTGCAGAGAAAATACAAGAAGTTTCGATGTAACTCCCCTTGGTAATCAGTGAAAGAGATATGATTTGTAAACATTAAATTCATTTTAAATACCGCATTTGATAATTAAGAAAGCATTATGTGATGAGACCATCAGTGATTTGGAATTCGCTGCTTTCAGATTTATGTTAAAAATTCCACTAATATCGTTCTGCGGATAAAAATCATGATTGGAAACGATTACGCGCGACGTATTTTCTGTGAAACCAATCCTATACAAAACAATGACCTGTATTAATAATCGCTTTCACGTATGAATTCCATTTCCATTTTCGAGCAACTGCGAAACAGTTTTCGCAACAAAAGCAATCGCTGAAAATAGTAGTTCCAATCCAATTAAGAAATAAATGGGGGAGGGGGGAATTGTTTTTAAAAAAGAACATTTCCTAGCACAGATGCAAGACTGTAAGATATTCTAAAAAAGAATAATGAAACTTGAAAAATAGCTTTAAAAAAAAAGAACTGAAAGTTTACTTTTTGTACTTTAATATGCTCATTTTTCTTTTCTTCTTTTTTTAATCGTAATATACATTCAAGTTTTAAATATTAAAAAAAGTTTTTTAATAATTTTTTAGAAAAGAAAAAGGAATTTCAAAAGATCTTACAACACCCAATCAACTTTTTTGAAAACCCTTTGTTCCCGATCTGAATGGCTCCAGCGTTGCCAAGTTGAAACACCCTATTTCGCCTTGAAGAAGGGAAAAGAATGAAACCACATGTACTGTAATCATGAAAATCATCAATTCCTATTTAGAATAACTTAACGGTACTTTCCCTAATTCAAATTTCTACACAATGTTTAAACAAGAAAGAAGAAACTTTTATAATGGATAAAAAGAGTCCCTAAAACGTAAAAGAAAAACTCTCACTGAAGGTTAAATGTACGTGACTGGATGTTTTAAAATGAAATTAGTGCAAAAGTCGGGAAGTCCCGCTAAGAAAGCATGGTTTATTGCTATCACATGGTCTTGAATTTTGCCCGCCAAATGTCAACTCCTACTTCTTATTTTCAGGCGATATTATTCGAAATATTTGTTTAATCTGATCGTGTGGGAATTTTCTCTTACGCAATGGAATATTTTCAATGTACTTTATGCCACTGAATTCTTGCTGAGTTTTGAATTATTGTCTATCAAATTTTCAAGAGTAATGGCTCTCGGCATGTTAAAGTTTCTTTTTTTTTTTCTTTTTTAGAAAGATAATCGAATATTTTATTTATTTAATGGTTAAATCATTAAAAAAAAAAGGCAAAGCAAAGGAATTTGAAAATCATAGTGGCAGAAAAGTCAATTGCTTTTGCATATATAATAATGCTGAGATAAATATCATTTTATTCTTTTATAAGAAGGTTCAGAACTCGTGTTTGGAATGGAAAATTGAAATGAGGTAACTTACTGTAATACTGCACATTGATGGGTTTTCCTTTTTTCAAGAGCGGCAGTGGTAGCCGAGTGGTCCTAATCGCGAGCTCGTGGCCCGCATAGTTTTCGACGAGTCGTGGGTTCGAATCCTGATGCCACTAAAGACCCCCGTGCAGGCGGGGTGATGCACGTTAAATCTATCCAGTCTACAAGTCCTCCCTTTGGATTAGTGAGGAAGTTTCAAGAGGGGGTGGTAATTCAGATGTCGTTCTCGTCACTTGACCGAGGTACAGAAATACGAATTCGGTCGCCAATAACCTTCGAGTTGCTTTTAAGTGAGACATTAATAATGAATCCTTTTGTGAGAAATCCATGTGTATGACACCCTTCGTGTCCCATCATATAGCGATAACTTTCCCTGCCGATGAGACCGTCTTTCCGGTCGATCTGGATGCCATCGACGGTGGCAACTCGACGCAGCAGCAATCAAAACTGTTTTACACATAAATTTCAAATTTGTTTTGGCACCGTTCAACAGATGGCAACACTCAAACATAACACCAACTTGCCTGAGCAACCCTATCTCTTCGTCCAACATAGGTACTTTTTTAACCACCCTGGATGTTCATGCATTATTCTTTTCTAAATCGACACTTAATATTGAAGATTTACTTGCACCTAATGTTTACTCAAAATAATACCTAGAGAAAGGATCTATTTGTTGAAAGAAATATATGTTTTACTCCGAGGGGCATGATTAAATAGCAAATGCTCTAGAGGTTATAGCATTTATGTGATGTGTCTTTAAAATAAAACTCTTTATTAGAGAAAGGTTTCGGAATTACTAATTAAAATATTATTTTAATAACTAACATACAAAAACAAATATAATGGAATAAAGTCAATTAATAAAAGGACTTCCGCATTACCTGCATTACTTTACGACATAGCTTAGAAACATAAAAACAAATCTAATTTTAATAATTCCCGCAATAAAAGACCTAAGCCAGGCTGTAAATAAATGAATCAGAGAGAAATGATGTTTTAATAAAACATAAAACACAGCATTGTTAAATAAAACGAATCAGCAACTTATTCATTTTCATGAATAAATTAATACATTTTCGCAAGAGAAAAAGTTTCTCTCATTTCAACTACTCATTTCAACTACTCTTTATTATCAGCCGATTAAATAAATTTTTTTTTTATTATTATTATTTTAAGTATTACTCACAACGGTGAAATGCGTCTTTAATCGCCATCATTAACTCCTGTTTCCGGAGTGTCTCCAAACGGAGCGTATTAACCGGATCTAGTGGGACGCAGGAAGTTTGGTGAAATAAATAAAGATATTTTTGCCATCTCTTTCCTTATAAAGTTTTCTTCCGGTAATCAAAACCGTTTTTTTATTTATTTACAAACAGGAGATGTACTGTTTCAAAGTGTTCATTCACAACAACAATCTAATCGACGTCTTCCGCTCGTAAAAAAAGTGGATTAAATAATTTTCACGAAGTAATTTTAGTGACATAATGCTTGTACAAATGGAATAATTTCTGTACTGTCACTTTAAAAAAATTAAACTTGAGTCGACCCAACTTCACTTCTGTTTAGGCATTCAACTTTTGTTGAGCCGTCGTAACTCAACGCAAGTTATAACATAGGCTATTCAAGAATTTTCCCTTCGACTAAGATATGGGTTTTATTTCTGATTTTATAATTAAGTTTCCAGCTTCTTCCCAATCAAATGAAACGTGATGATGGAAATGAAGTAAAACTTTATTAGTCGAGTAAATAGAGACGCAGAAAAATCCACAGAGAATTGAACTGAAATAATAAGATTATGGGGGGGGGGAAGGGTATTAGTATGCGGAAGTCGTGGAGTTGGTAAGATTAGAACTCAACTCTGTCGGAACAATTGGATGAGGTACTCGCATCGTATTCCAGAAAGAGTATTATTTGATAGATCATAGAAGTTGTTAGTACTCATGGATACGGACTTAACTGTGGAGAGCATCCCTCTCATTAAAGAATCAATAAAACTACTATGGATGTAATGGACTATTTTAATAAATTTGTCAATGTTTCAACTTGGTTGAAATTTAGATCTTATAATTAGAACAGCATTTAAGATGACAGACGAAATGGACAATAGTATACCGTCACAAAGTTTACGAAGAAAAGAAAACCAAACCGATTTTTACTTAATTCTTAAAACGATCCTGAAATCAATTATCACAAATGAGGAGCTTAATCCGCAACAAAAGATTATGCGAAAAAGGTAATTTGAATAGCTTTGCAGGTAGGTCCGAATCAGACACGAATCCAAACTCAGTCTATGAAAACCGACTATCTTATTATCTCCAGACTCTAAAAGTTGTGAGCCAAGATATAAAGGAATTTTATCGTATATCTCCCTTCAATTATCTTTTGAGGACTTTGATATGATGTTGTTTGAAAAATGAATTTCTTGCAATTAAATGTATGGCAATAGGATATTCACGTTCTTTTATTAATTACCTTAGGGATTCTTTATAATTCAATTTTACCAAAAAATAAGACCTTGAGCCGATAAAATGTGATTACGCAAATTAGTTTGAGTAATGAAGAAACAGAGAGAAATGGGAAAAGAGAGTGATGCTGAAATTAGTAGAAGAGTAGAAGGAGTGAGAAGGAATTGAATTGTGCGCAGAATATATTTGCGTGCGCTTGAACATAAATAAACACTCCATTGTATTGGACAATCTGGTGCTGTCATCCATTCAGGAAAACTTGAAATTATTTGGCGGGATCCTTGTTCCAAAAGCGTTTAGGAATGGCGGACAAGGAAGCAAAAATTGAAGGTATGTCAGTATTGAAGTAAGTGTTGAATTTAGTTTTATTATACTTTTACAAATTTTTGAATTAAAAATAATTTTTATACAATTTTAAATGTGTGAATAGTGAAATTATGTTGTATATTTAATCAGTAGCATGTGTTTTTACAAGACTGAGACCCAATGTCAAATTTAATAGACTGGCTAAAAATTGAATTTTGCTTAATTTTTTTAAAAAAAAAAAAAAACAACGGCTGTATATACTGTTTTGTATTACTTTTTAGATGATTTATCTCAAATTAGGGGGAAATAGCTCAAAGAATATGGTCTTGGGTCTCAAGAGGATAAGACACAGTTCATTCACAAGGCGATGTTCTCAAATCAAATAACGTCATATAGAGTACTAAAAGGTAGTTGAAAGGAAATATGCGTTAGAACACCATTTCTAAGTTTTTCAAATGTTTGTTGAAAACACAATTTTTCTTTGGATTCTACATGTGGAAAATTTAAATAAATCTTAAAAAATCATATTATATTAATTCTTCATCTAATTTAAAATTGAGAGGTTCAAGTCATTTTTCACAACAGTTATCATAGAGAATAGAGCTTATTCAAAATTTAAGTACATAAACTTTAAAAAAATTTAACAGAAATAAAGTGAAATATGGTTTCAAATAAATTGTTTTCAATTATATTGCTTTCCATTTCAGTACTTAAATATTATTCAAGGTTTCATATCCTGCCAAGGATCAGATATGCAAAGACTTTATTGAGGGGGGAAAAGACCTTCTGAAGGCTTACTCTTGCAATAAAATTAATTAAATTTTGAATAATTTTCTAATTTTTTTTTTTTTTTTAAAAAAAAAAAAAAAAAAAATGACAATAATAATGATTTTAATCAGAGATATTGAACAGACAGAGTCTATTTATTATTCCATTTGTAGAAAAAATATTCATCTTAAATTTCTTTTGAAATAACTTTAAAATTTTCAAGGAACTCGAGATTATTTTTTAAAATTTCCAAAGTTATTTCTGAAAATTAGTTGAAAAGTTAAAGCTTCAATTGATTTTGATTTTAAAATGCTTTCAAAAAATAAAAATACGGAACTGTTTGATTTAAAAATAATTCTTTTCATCACGCTAAGAAAAATTAAAAATTCTCCATTTCTCTCTGAAATTATACGTTCCATACATTAAACAGTGGACACGCACATACGCACACAGTACAAGAAATTTAATGCTGGAGTGTAGTATCCACAAATACTAGACATTTATGACAATATATTAGGCATCTAATCAAACTTCTTTAACAACCTGTCATTATCTTAAATAGAATAATAGTCATAATTTAAGATATTTCATCAGAAAAATTTGCAATGACAATTATCAAATGTTTTTTGATAATTGTTATTGCAAAATTTTGTTAATGTAAATCAAAGATTTATTAGCATTCTCATTTTTCCTCCGTAAATAAAAACTTTTCAAACTTTACAAAAGAATTGGATTTACATACTCTTAAAATAATAATCAAGGACAAAATAATTTTATGCATCGGAAAACAAAACAAGCTGAATTTGTGAATTAGAACAACAAACAAATGAAAGTGATTTATTAGTGATTGTTCATGAAGAAAGTGTTAACAAAGAGATGTTTGTGTTTTTCTTAAATTTTAAACTTTCCGAAACATTGCAAAGCAAATGTAGTCCACCTCAATTTTCATCAGTTTATAAAATGGCGTTGTTTTAAAGCCAATAATCACAAGGATATCAAAAACAGGAAATAATTCTTCGACGTTGTATTGGTTTTGTAAGCGACTTCCCTAGACCTTGAATAGAATCAAACAGGAAACAAATATTACTAACAAGCATTTTTTTTTCCAAGACTAGTTAGAACGTGAGGATAATTTTGACTTAGTTGCCAACATGACAGTGTCAAAAAGTTTTACTTTTTCACAAATATATACTTTAAAAAAAATTACCTCCGTTTTATAAACTGACTATTTATGAATTCAGTAAATGACAAAATCAATGAATTCGATGCTTAAGGCTCCCGTCTACCAGCCATTTTGATTTCGCGGACGTATTGTTATCCTATGGAGTTTCGACTTTAATTCTCACATATTTACTATTTGATCTATTTGAATGCAATAAAGTGCATCTGAAAGAGCAAAAAATATATCGAATGCTTTTGTGGAATTACTTTTTTCCTGCGATTCTTAGAAATATTTTAACCCTATTTTAATGACTCGTTTGCGAGTTTTCCGTCGTTAAAAATTGTTTAAAAATATTTTTAAAAATCGAAAGAAAAAAGTAATTCCACAGAAGCATTTATTATTATTATTTTCCTTTTTCAAATGCACTTCATTGCATTCAAATAAATCAAATAGTAAAGATGTGAGAATTAAAGTCGAAATTAGTCGGATTAACATTACGTCCACGAAATCAAAATGGCGGGTAGACGGGAGCCTTAAATAACGTTATGAATTAACTCCTTGAGTCTCCCTTCTACCGGTCATTTTGATTTCGTGAACCTAATATTAACTCTATAGAATTGTACTACCGCCACTAATATTTACTATTTTAACTATTTCATTGCAAAGAAATGCATCCGAAAGAGCAAAAAATAACGAAGGCGTCTGAATAATTACATTTTCTCTCCGATTTTTGAAAATAATTTAGAATATTTCTTATCGATCGTAAAACCCGTAAACAAATTATTAAAATAGAGGTAAAAATATTTTTAAATATCGTAGCAAAAATGAAATTCCGCAGAAACCCTTATCATTTTTTGAACTTTCGATTGCATTTTTTTTTGCAATCAAATAGATAAAACAGTATAAATTTGAGGATGGTAGTAGAAAATGTTTATCGTTTCTCAGAAGCCTTTAGGCTATAAAAATTGTTCTGCAAATGTTTTTCAAACTTTTCAAGTTGTTTAAATGCTTAAAATATTTATATAAATCTAGTTTTAGAACATTAGTTTTGTTAGCGCATATAAATTAGACATTCAAGGCAAAAAAAAATTAACATTAACAGATGCCTTTTTTTTTAATTGGCACGTCACTTCTAAAAGGAATGAATGCATCTGACTTAATTAACCAAACAGAAAAACCGCACGTAAAATCTGCTCTAGGATACTTTTATAAGTTGATATTGTTTTTAAGATAAATTCATAAGCTTATATTTCAATATCTCAATCATTTTCAAATAGGAAAAACAGTGCTAATTTCTTAAAAAAATTTAATTGATATTTAGGAGTATTCATTTTTAATTGGATTTCCATGAGCAATGAAACTGAAATGAAATACTAACAAAATATAATCAAGGCTAAATGCTTCAGAACGACTTTGACCTTGCACAACGCAACCACTAACACCCCAAATTATTCCACTCTAATTAAGACGTTTTACAAAAGATTCCCACCTCCGCATTTGAATCAATCAAAATCATCATTATAAATAGGACTTTTTACCTGAAACATCATCCACAACGGTTTAAACAAGCATCAGATCATATTTCAAATTATCAAAATGGCATCTAGACACAACATGGTTGCTAAAAACTTTTTTTTCTTTTTTAAACTGCAGATTTTTTTTTTTTTTTTTTTTTATTAACCCTGTACAACTTCTTTTAAGCACATTTTGCCATAGCAGTCATGATAAATGATTTGAAATTTAAATAACAACCTGGTGTCGTTTTATTCTTTTTATGTGTTCATTTATTCAGTCGCTAGAGAACGAAACAAAGCGACCCAGTATGGCACGGCGCACAAAAAGTGAAATTTCTCCACTAAAAGCAAAACTCGGTTACCTGCTCGTTTTTTTCTTGCTGCTGTTTTTCAGGATTCAGTGGATATTGTGTGCATTGATTTTCCTCATCATTAACGAACAATTAATGTGGTATATATGGAATAGGTTAGGCGCCATATCGGCCAAAAAAGACTTCATATTGCGATCTGCAACGCTCTCCATTTCCAGGACAAAAGCCCCAAACAATTGGTGTATCACAAGAAAAATTAAGGTATCTTCTCTCAAATAACTCTTGAATATCCTCTCTACCGCTCGGACTTAGCACCTACGGACAACCATTTGTTAAAAGCCCTCAAAGAAGTGTTTGTAATTGTGTGTGTATGAAGAAGTTTAATGGCGCAAGAGCACTTGGTATGGCTATGCTGCTCAAAACAAGGTGAAAATGTGATCCAGACACTCGAAAAACCCGGAAAAACAAAATATTGATTGACAAGAAGGGTTGAAAATAGAGAAGGATAGTTGGGGTATTCCGGGGGCACGTTCCCCGTGTTTTCCACAGGCAGTTAACCTCTTACGATCACTAGGGTGCCTCGAGGTCATGATTCTCGCACCTATCCAAAGAAAACAAGTCCCAGAGGACCAAAGAACTGTTAGGAGAAGAAAGATTTTCATAAAAGGAAGTAGAAGAATTTGTGCGCCATTGACTCCATTAACATTCGACATTTTTTTATTATACAGGAAAAAATAAAATTCCCAACATGTTGGAAAAAATGTGTAGATTTCAAAGGAGGATGCATGGAAAAATAACAGTGTAATTTTGATAAGCGGTGAGTCAGAAAAGAACTTTTAAAAAAATCTCATTTATATTTGATCAAACCCCGTACACATCTAATCAACTTTCAACCTATTTATTTTCAAACTTCAAATTTTTATTACTATATTTTTCACAAATTATTTTTTTAAAAATTAAGTTTTCCTTTAACATTTTATTTTCTTATCCACCAACTCACAGTAATAAAATAATAATAATAATACTTAAATTTATCAGAAAACAACCATGAAAATCGAGTTCGTTCCTAGATCGATCATGACGTAATTTTTAAAAAATTTTTCGTATTTGAGGTTAAAAGTTCAAAACAGCCAACTTTAAGAATCCAATCAGTTCATTCATCATGTATTCACTTTCATTTACTCTTCCCTTTCATCAAGAAATAAAATAAAACAATAACGTAGCAATTCCGGTTGAATGATTATTGGTAGCAAGCGCTATTGAACAGTCAATCCACAAAAGTTCAAAAGCATTGCGTTGACCTTGAAGAATTCCAATATATCTAGTGCTTATAATGTCTACCTGTTTCCTTTTTGAGAGCACGATATACAATTGCTCTTTTTTTTTATTATTAAGTGGCGGCTCTGTTAAAGGTGTTAACATGCCGTCCCGTAATTTCTGTTTTGTCAAAGAATTATTTACCCTCCCCTCATCTCTTTCTCTCTCTCTCTCTCTTTTTTTTTTTTTTTGTTCATTTTTGTTTCAGCCTTGCTTACGTTTTATTCCGCTTGACTTTTTCCTTTTCGGTGTTTTCTAGAAAGTATCATGGGAGATAAAGGTACACGAGAAATCTTTTAGCGAGGGGAGGATTTTAACTCAAGAAAGTATAGGTGTTAAGTTTCTTTTGTTCCGATGCTAAGGGATTGAAAAAAACGTTCTATATTACTGCGCTGTGTTACAGAAGTTATCTCAGGTGAGTAACATGTCTTTAAATTCACACACAGAATTAAATGAAAGGATAATTACATAAAATGTAACAAATGAAATAATATTTATCACAATAACACCAAATAATTAAACATTGTAAGTCATTTACTTATAAAATCATCAATTAAATATTATAAATAATGTTTTAACTATAAAAACATTAAATAAATCACTACTTTTAAAAAAATGTACCGTTCTCGTTTTATAACAAAATTATTGGTGTTTTATAAGAACAAAATAAAATTTTTAAAACCAAATATATTTTTGTAAGGCTTCCATTTTATGCTGTTCTATCGATTTTACTTCTCCCAAACAAACAAAGTTCAATGTCTGAATTATGTAAAAAAAATTAAGGCTTGAAATGAACTGCATTTTGTTGTTTTTGTATGTAAGATTCGTCACAAAAGCAATCGGGAGGAGAGATTAAAAAAGACATATTTGATTTCAAGTCGTGTGTTGGAGATACAAGTACTATATTGCACTTCATTTATAAAACAGTTGACTCTTAATTTAAATTCATGCGCGCTGAACCTGAACTTAGATTAAAAAAAATTAAATTTAAGCCATAAACTTCCATCTTACATTTCTCATTTATGATTGGTTGTTTTCTGTTTCCCAGAAGCGATGATGTAAAGTTTATAGTATTGAGCCCTCACTCTTGAATGAGCTCCAATGTTTAATAAAACAGGATTTAGAATCTATGCTTGTCCAGAAAAATATTGAGATAATTTTTTTAAAAAAAAATTAAGGAGATTACCTAAGAAACTCATTTAAGCTAAACTGGTTGTTGTAAAAATATTTATTTATGGGATTCAACCAGTGTTAATTTTATCAACAAGTTGAAGAGGCAGATTTTCGACTGACCAGTCCCTCAAGTAGACCTACTTTCGTTATATATTTCAAGCTGAAAGCTTTATATATAAGTTTAATCAGTAAGGAGAGAGAAAAACAAAAGAAAGAGAACCCTCTCTATATATTTATTTATTTTTGTTTGTTACTATGGTTTTGATTTCCCGGCAATTGGAATTTAATTGTGGAAAACCGCTTGCGCGCGCGGGGGGGGGATCTGATATTATAGGAAAGCACTTTAATATCAATAGTGTCAAAAAAAAAAAAAATCAAATAGAAATTATACTTGCATGAAACTTATTTAAATGAATTCAATAAATAATATTTACAAACTGTTTCACCACTATTTCCATAATCCAATTACGGTAGTCAGAATTCCACCAAAAATAACTTTTAAGCAAAACAAATAGATATTTCGATATTTTTCCGTTTTAATGAAAGAATTATTTTAAAAAAGTGAAGAGACTGTTTTAAAAAAAACTTATAAGTTCAAGTCTTAAGGAAAATTTAGACTTGAACTTATAGCCACGATGTACAAGCCGCTGACAATTCCGGATTCGGTCATGAACTTCTTAGAGCTTCATTTTATCATATAAGAATACTCTTGAATCAACAAACAATCAAGGAATTCTCTTTTTTGGTTTGAAAATCCATCTTTTTGAATCCCCATCCACCCTATCCTTCCTTTAGCAGCTATTATGTGTCATTGCTAAGATCAATGATTTACATATCCAAGGCTCCGAAAATCATTTACAAGGCCCAGACATGTTACTCGCATTTTGCGCAGTTTTGAACATTGAGTTAGCTTCCTTCTGGAAACAACATATTTAAGGGTAATTCTCAAAAATAATAATAATGAAATAGTTCATATGTGATAAATTTTGTAGAATTGTTTATTGATATCGCACATTGAAGCGGCACGAGCGTTATTGGCGACGGACCTCGTAATTTTGAACCTCGGTTTAAGTGAGAAGAAAATGTTTGAAAGGAGAGAATGGGCAGAGTACAAAATAGGATTAAAATGGATTATGTGTCAGCATGCAAGCCAAATATTTTTTTTTTCAACAAGAAGCTCTCAATGAAGCGATGAAGCACTTTTTGCACTCTGAATTTTTTTTTTTTTAAATTTTGGGGTCGTAAACCAATTTTTAAAATTTTTAAAAAAAAAAAAAAAAAAAAACGTTGCTTTAGAATTCGCCTAATACTACACAGGCGTATTTATTTCTAAAAAAAAAAATATTTCTTATCGAGAATATTTTATAAAATGTTTCAGACCAACTGAAAAAAACTACAATTGCTTCTACTCCACCAGTTTCGAAATGTATTAAATAAACATTTCTGTTCAGCAAGTTGCAGTATGAAAGTAAATATACCATGAAACTCCCATGTATGAATGAATAATGATTACCACATGTGGCTTCGGCTTCTTTTTGTTTTGCAAAGGGGGAAAAAGGGGAAACACTAAAGGGGAAAACATTGATCTTCCCTGCTGGCATTGATAGAAAGCATTTGTTAAACTTGGACTGAAACCCAGAAAGAAAACTTTTTTTCATTCTTGCTAATATTTCTTCCAGCTCATTACATATTATTTTGGAGCAGTCTAAGAAACTGAAACCTAATAACCCAGAAGTAATTTAGAATATGATATTCCTTATTTTTCAATGAATCCGATATACGAATTCTACTTGAACTTAATATCAGACAAGTTTTCTCTAACTCATATTTATATTTTCCCCCATAAATAAATTCCTGTTTCAGTTAAAATATTTTTTGGTTTTTCTATTTCATTTGCTAAACAAATTATTACAATTGCTTGAGAAATAAGTCATACTTAAAAACGCAGTTTTTTTCCCCTTGTGTTCAATTTACTTATCATCGAAAATAGTTTCAATGTATGCAAAATATAAATAAAAATACGCTGGAAAATCGGAATAGCTGAGCAACTATTTAAAGACGTTCCCAATTTTTTGATTAAGGATTCCACTGATGAGAATTTTCGTTAAATAGGAGGAGATTTAAATTGAAAAATCGCCTCAATCAAAACGATAAAAATCGGAAAATAGAACTAAATTTTTTTTAAAAAAAATGAATAACACTTTTCTCGTAAAACATTTCAGCAATATTAAAAATTCATAGAAATGCACAAATTTTAAAGAGGTCAAATGAAAAAAAAAATTGTTATTCAAGAAATTGCTTCGGTAACAAAGAGAATACTTAGCAAAAAAAGTTCTGGAGAAAAATCATAATAGATAGAGTTAGAAATAGAAAATTAGACAGTATTTGCATCTTAAATCATTTTTGAATAATTTTCTATGGATTATAGGCACAGATTATAATATTAATATATTAAAGAAATTTAATCGTTCCAACCAGAAGGGGAATATAATGAACAATGATCAAAATGGATTAGTAATGACGGAATCTTTTACAATTACATTTGAGAAATAATTACACTGCAAAAGATCTAAATAATGGATTACCTTTATTATAATTTATTACTTTAAATATTTGAAAAAAAAATTATTTATGTACTATGATTACATTACTAATCCATTGAGCTAAATTCCTTTATTTCATTGGGAATTTTTTTTTTAATTTCGAACAATCAGGTTATTTTGAATTATTTTGCTTATTATTCACGAATTGGACAGCTGCGTAAAAGAAACAAATGATTTTGTTTTACATTCAATAAATAATTTTTACGACACATATTTTTAAAAATGTTTCCTAATCATTTCCATTATTTTATAACGGAGTTCAATCATGTATTTTCACGTATAAGAATAAATTAATCACACTTTATGTAAATTAGAATAAAATTAGTGAAGTGCAGTGAATATGAGTAGAGAATTGCTTTTATAAGCAGTAAATAATTTAATAAGAGGGTTGTTAAAGTGGAAGAGAGAGTGAATAAATAGATATAAAACTATTCTGAGAGAAGTAATAAATAATTCTGCAAATCTCAAGAATTCCGTGAATATTTTCGAGTTCTTACCAGGTGTAACGAAACTGGCACTATTGAGCATTTTTTATGCCATACATATTTACTTATTATCACCTTCAATACACACCTCCTCCTCTATCCCTACAACTCTCCGTGGTTATCTTCCATTGTTCGAAACTGCGATGGAAGTCTTCTGTCTGATCCCTCAGGACGCGTGCCGCTTTCTCTTTCACAGCTTCAACGGAATCAAATCTTATTCCTTTTAATACAGATTTCACCTTAGGAAACAGATATAAGTCGCATGGCGCAAGATCCGGCGAATAAGATGGATGTTCTAACACTGGGATATTGTATTTGGCTAAGAAACTTCTTGATAGACAATGTGGAATGAGCCGGCGCATTGTTTTGGTGGAAAATTTGCTGTAAGGATTCTTTGTCAATTCCTCCAGTCTCGACAATCGCACGAATACTTAACCGACGGTCAGATCGAATCAAATTGCCGATTGTTTCGATATTGTCATCCGTTTTTGACGTGGAAGGGTGAACCGAACGTGAGTCATCTTCAACGTCTTCTAGGCCATCTTGAAAACGCTAAAATCACTCAAAAACAGGTGCACGCGATAAACATTCACTGTCATACACTTCTTTTAATTAATTATAAATTTCAGTAGCGGTTTTCCCAAGTTTAAAGTGAAATTTCACGACAATTCATTCTCACTTATAATTTTTCCGGTAAAATAAAAATAAAAAATAACTCTAATGCGAATGAAGGCTATCGTATTAGGATTATACGGATTTGTGTTTACCGAAGCAAGAGACACTGCAATCGAAAGAGAAGGCTTCACTCTAAACAGGTATCAGTTGCTGGGCATGCATACTTCTTCTGTAACAGCGTCAGTCTCGTTATTTAATAGCCACTTCACTTTAAAAGATAATTTCATGTTAAATTCTAACATTTCAAAAGAAAGAGGATAGAAGAAAAAAAAAGAGTTATCTGAATTTATTTCCTCTGGATTGCATATGACGAAGAACATTCACAGTATAAAATTACGATCTACTAATGATATTTAAAACAGTATTTATATATTCTTTGCTATGAGGTTCCGTTTCCGCATTTTCAAAATCCAACATTTCGCATAAATAAACGAATTTTATCGCGTGTGAAACGAAGAATCGATTATTTTTATACCATTATCGAACAAAATTTATAATCTAGCCGGAAAAAAATTATTAAATACATAAAATTCTTAAAAAACGCAAGAAAACTTTTCTAATAAATTTTGCGTAGCAAAATTTTTAAAAGATAACATCATGTTAAATTCTAACATTACAAAAGAAGGAAGATAGTAAAAAAAAAAAAAAAAGAATCGAGTCATCTAAATTTATTTCCCCTGGATTAATTTGATACTCCTTCTAAGTATAGTAACAACAACGAGGTTGTAGTCTTTAATATTAACATGCATAAGAAAATAGTATGGCAGCTGTGGCATTCCCGGGGGGGGCGCCCCAGTGGGGGGGGGGGGGGGGGGAAATGAAGCCATTAAACTAATTAGGCTCAATATCAGCACTTGAGAAAAATGCATGCGAGGCTTCTTCACGCAGTTCTACCATACTTAATAAAATAGTCCTTAACCTTGCTTTCTTTTAATGAAAGACTACCACTAATTAGTCATAATTAGTCATTTTGTACTCGGGGATAATTTGAATCTTATATTGTTCATAATAATCCCACTATGCGCATGCGCATGTAAATAAAAATATAGATAATTCTGTATATTGTTGAAACAGAGGCGAAGCGAGAAATTCTTCATGGGAGAACGAGGGGTTTCCCAGTGCACATCATACCTCAAAATTAATTTAAAATTGTATCGTTTATTTTCAAAGTAAAAAGAATATTTATGTGGAGTGCGGGATTTCGAGTACTAATTTTTTCTGAAAAAGTTTAGAAAATTCAGTATAAAAATGTTTTAATTTAAAATTTCAGCATACAGGGATCCTTAAGGGGGAGGGGCATAACTCCTATACACTCCCCTCGTCCGTCGCGACCCACTGGTGGGAAAATTTAATTCGGAAAGCTTATGCAGTAGGTGCTCCTCAATCAGGCACTTGGGGGTCCACGGCTGAGCCGGATTCACGATTTTACCGGATTATAGAGAGACAATTTAGTTTTAACAGGAATGCCAAAGATAAGTCGCTCTAGAAAAATTTTTTGATTATGGATACATGTATTTAATGTGTTTATGCACATTCTGATAAGATATAAATATCCAACAAAGTATTTCGAAATTCTAGGAACTATAAGAAATGAAATTCAAACAATAAACATTAGTTTTCTTGAATACTTTAGTATTGATTAAAAAAAAAACCGACAAAAAGGAAAAATTGATGCAATACAATAATAGTTAAGAGGGTGGTTCAAAAAGTACTTGTATTTGAAGACAGATGGCGTCATTAAGGTAATCTAATGTGCTGCCATCTGTTAAACCGATCCGAAACAAATTCTACATTGACTCATAAGTTAGTTTTGTTTTGGTAGTAATTTTTTGGCAAATCAAAATTGTCATGGATTCCTCCTCAAGGAATTAAAATCAAGCAACAACCCAAACATTGGGTTGCTTCCGGTGAATTTTTTTCCAAAGAAGGCGATGATGGTCTCAGAAAAGTTATGTTCTCACGAGACTTTAATTTGATCTCGCATGGCTCATTTTTCATCAAATGCTTCCTCCTGAATCGGCTTCTTGAACGTTCACTAACCCATGAGAGCTAAACCCGAATTCACAAGGAAAAAAATCCGGAAAGAAAAGTCTTAATCGTTGCCGGGTTATAAAAAGGCCGAACCGTCCAATGACAGGTTAAAGAGCGGTTTCTGTAGAAATCAATTGTTATAATATTTTTTGGTCGAAGGGTTATACAACGATACGGGGGGAGTGCTTTTCTTAAATTTAGGGAATACTTCTATATCAGAGTTACTGAATTAAGACAAATTGGACGAAAAAAACCACCCTAAATTTAAGCGACGAATTTTATAGAAAATAATATTTTATTATGCTGTTAAAAAATTAATAAGTATGGCTATCAAAATTCTAAAGATTGAGTTGAATAAAATTATTCGAAGGAAATAACATTATTATTTTTAGAAATGCTGAGGAAAACGTTGTTTGTCGCTTCATTTTAAAATCGGGGAGGGGATGATTTTCATTCATTTAAAATATTATTTTTACCCTTATTTATGCAGTAGAATGATATGTAAGCTTATTTTCGATATTACTATTCAGCCAACAATAACTTTTATTTAATTATTACTCATAGTTACACTAATTCGTACTGGCAATATGCAGTTCATCTTCACTCCCGGTATTTCTCCAATAATTTTCATATATTTTGAAGATTCTTATTTTATTGTTACCATTGGACTAAAAAAAAACATTTCAATTTGAAATCGGTTTTTCAATGTAAACAGGTGCAATTTTTAGTCCCAAAAATAGGTACTTGTAATATTCATAAACTAAATGTTGTAATCATAAATAATGGTAGATTAAACAACAAAATCTAATTCATAAGACACATTCAAAACCATGAAAATTTTTGCGTAATTGAACAAGGTGATATAAATACGATAAAAGTTTCTGCTGAATTCATTTTTTATATTTCCTAAACAATATTCATTACAGATGAGCATTCGGAGAGTTTTGTTTGTTGCTTCTAAAACAATAGATGTTACGTCCGGGTCATCAATATGAATTTTCTAATTGTCACCATATTTTAATTAGCACACAATATTATATAAGAAATTACATATATATACGCATTTAGGGGGAAGAAAGCTGAAAACATAACTTGAAACTGTATTGCTTTTATTCTTCGCAACCCTTGTTACCACTTGATTCACACTAATGATCAAACTAAAAATATTACATACACACTAAACAGTTATCCCTCCCTCATGCTTTTGCTTACACGTTACTCTTTAATTACAGAATGATTGAAATAATCTTTGATATTTTACTTGGAAAAAAAATGCAACCTGCCAGTAGAACAATCACTGATAGAATTTAAAAAAGATCTAAGCAATCTCATATGCGATTATTTCAAAATATTATTATTGTAAATATTTTAAACTATATGATATACGTGTGTGTAGTATTGTTTAAAAATATTGAAGCGTTCAATATTGTTTTTTAATTATTTTCTATATTTTTGTTTTTTCATTTTCATCTGCATTACTTCTATATTACATTTTGCCACTCTCTTGAAATTCAACAATACACAACAATGCATATTTAATACACATTTCACTGAGAAAGTTGAAGCCGAAAAATAACAAAATAATTAAAAATTTCGCTTTTTATTTCAACTGAGCAATGAATAAAATTTTAACTTCCGTATTCTTAAAACTGCCATAATAAACGACAGAAGTTTGCACTTTTATGCAACATGATTGAACACCGGTCAAAACTATCACGTGGTCGAACCAGTTCTGCGTTTGGTATAAAAATGCGTTCCCTCATTGGTATGTGGTTAGCATACTTATAACAAAGCTTCAACAATATCCTTCAATAAAAATACTTTACAATAAGCCAGCACTTTTAAAATTCTTAAAATAAAAGTAACTGTTTTGGACCTATATTAATAAATTATAATAATTAAATATTATAAAAATTATATCAATATAATTCATTTAACCTAATTTAATTAAATTATAACTTTTAATGAATTAATATTATAACATCTTCTAATGTATTAATATTATAACATCTTCTAATGAATTAATGTTATAATAAATTCTAATGCATTAACATTATAATGTTAAGTAATTATAATTAAAGTTCAATAATAATTATATCATATAATTGACATTATAATTGTAAATAAAACATATTTTCATTCAAAAACTCATTGAAATCTAATATATTTAAATTTTATTTTCTGATTAAAGTTATTAATTATTATAATAATAACCGAAATAAACATAATTAAATTATAATTAAAATATACCTGTAATATTACAAATAAAACGATACAAATTTTGATTGAGGCAGATAAGTTTTTCATTCAAAAATGCATTGAATATTATAATTTTTAAATTTTGTTGAAATTATTATAGTTATAATAGTAAATAAATAACCATAATAATATAATTATAATTAAATAAAATTAAAGATTGTATGCGTAATTAAAATTAATAAGTGTAACTTAAACGCATTAATAAATAAAACGCTACGCTTTTCTAGGAGTAAACAATATTTTAATTAAAAAGTAGTAGATAATTTTTATATTTTAACTTTATTTTTTAACAACAACTAAACATTTTAAATAAAATAGAAAATACTAAGTTATAAATCAAATCCGCAGAGTTTTTCCTTCTTTTCTTAGATTTATTCTAAAAAATTTTGTTTTTAATAAAATTGTTTATGATCACTGATTTGAATTTAAATTAGAAAATAGGTAAAAGACTAATAAAAAAAAGAGGAAAAGTTTTGAGAATCTATAATTTTATTTCAACAAAAATTAGAAAAGGCCATTCTACAAAACCAGTAAAAAACTGAAAATAATTATAAAATGCAATTCACGGGAAATACGATACCTTCAAATAAATTAAGTTGCATAGTAATAATAATAAACCATTTAAAACTGATTATTTTCCACAGAAATGGATAACAATAACATACTTTTTGTTATATGAAATAAGCAAATAATAGTTTATATTAATATGAAAAGAGATAGCGCGGACTTCGTGTATTATTTCAATAAAATGAATCGACAAAAAACTTTTGAAGAAGTATAATTCTGAATAAAATTTGATTTCAATTGCAAAAAAAAATTAAAAGCTAAGAGTATAATGATAGAATATCAAACCAAAATTCTCAGTTATTGGACAATAATATTAAAAAAATAGATTATTCACCTTTTAATATGATATTATGACCTTGCAATCGGCAAACATAATTATTTAAAAAGGACGAATAGTTCAATTCATCTTATTTCTCAGGGAAAATTTTAATTTGAGATCCAATTTTTTTTTAAAAACTCAAATCGTCTCTTGGAATGGAATACGTTTGTAGGTCTTCAGTATCCATTTAAATAGAATTGGGTGAATATAGAATGTGGAAGTTATTAAACCATTATATAAATAAAAGCACGAATGTGAACCAAATGATACAAAATTTTTAAAAATCATATTAAAAGCCTTACTTTGAATTAAAGGATGAAAATAGTTTAAAAGAGGAAAGAAAAAAAAATTATTGGTCTCTGAAACCTCTAAAACAAATGATAAGAGAGAATTTAATGGTTCCAATCATTAATAGAATATTTACTCTGTGCTTTGTGAGTTATCATTATCTAATGATGTCAATATCTCATTGTTCATTATTCAAAAACACCATTTATATAATACAAGTTAAACGGAATTCGGTTTCCTCTTTCAGTCTTTTGTATCCAATAACTTCATTCCATTTACCTTTAGGATTAACCACTCATTAGTATACTTTTTGATGCTTTTGTAAGAGAAACAATTCATTTCCGTTGCATTGCTTCTCGATAAATGCCATGAGTTCTTGAACAAAATTACGTTTTTTCATGCTGAGATACTGCTACTGCGATATGTTTTTTTTCTGGAATACAGACTGATTCCCGCGTTTTAAATATGACCAATCACATGAATGTACATAAGATGTACTAGTTGAAAAAATTGATTAGTAGTTGCTCAGTATGAAAAAAAAAAATTGTTCCAGAAAATACACGAGTTCTTGAACAAAATTAGGTATTTTTCCTGTTGAGCAATTTTTTAAGCTATTGTAATACGTCTATTCTGCGGTACAGAATGACATTCACGTACTGAATATCTCCTATGACACAGATGTAAATAAAATTAACTTGTTGTCAAAATTTAACTGTAGTTGGTCAGAACGAAAAAGCATTATTTTGCTCTAGAAAGCATGAGATCTTGGGGGGAAAAAAAAACTTTTTCATATTGATGAACTTTTTTAAGCTACTGCAACATGTTTATTCGGAGATAAAGAATGATACCCGAATTTCAAATATAACTAATCACATGGCCGCATGTAAAATAAACTTGTTATCAAAATTTAATTGTTGTTACTCAGAATGAAAAACACGATTTTATTCAAGAAAATATCTCAAGTGCTTGAACAAAATCATCTATTTCGTATTAAACAACACGTTTTTAATGCACAACTGCTATTTATCTATTCTGGAATACAAAATAATACCCGCGTTTTAAATGTGACAAACCACTTAGATGTGAATAAAATTGATGTTCCAAATTCGAATCTCAGATATTCGAGCCCTGTGATGTAGAATATATACCTCTCAAAAATGGAATATTATTAACTTTCGCTGTCAAAACGATATTCATCCCACTTCACTTCGGTGGCAAAATTCCAAGAAACTCTACAAGGTAACACCTCATTTCAAAGATTACATTTAAGAATCTTTCTCAATTACGGTAATGAAGACGATCTTTACCATCAATTCTAACCAAGCAATTAAAATATTTCAATAATACGCCCACTTGATCGAATTGCCGAAAATTTCCAAGAAAACGGAAGAATCTTTTCGTTCTTGTCTTACAAACCGCTCGCATTCCACGAAAAGACAAAGACAGATGACATCAGCAAAAGCCGCCTCGAGATGATTTCGCGAGCGTTATTTTCAGTCCAAACCACAACCACGTAAATTAGCAACAACCAAGAAGACACTTTATCGTTCGAATGTTTTACTCGCACGAGTGGAATGCTTCGTGAGGAAGAGGCGGGAAAAACGAGAAGCGGAAAAGAAAACACAAAAGAGAGACAGAAAACCTAAAAAAGAGAGGGCTTTTGTTTATGCTATACTTGATTTTTTTTCCCCTCTCAGGACCCTGAGTATAGTGCACGTCACAGTTTAACGGATGTTTGTTGTATTTGTAATTCGAAACTTTTATCTTCAGTTAAAAAAAACTACAGTGATACGGAATAGCCAACTATTTCAGGGGGGAAAAAAACTAAGTAAATGATAAGGAAAGATAAAACTTACGTTTGTTTTTTAGGCTTATTTTCCTCGAAAATAATTCAGAATTTAGCGCATAAGACAATGAAATATAACTTTAATTTATTTTGTTAAATCAAGTCAATGGTAACGCATCAGAAAGTGGGGTTACGTTTATTCTGAGGCTATGTTTATGAAACAGATTAAGATATTGAGTGAGCACGACAAATATAATTTTAATTTATTTTGTAATAAGAAAAAAATGATACCGAATGACATATTTTACGTTTGTTTCTGCGGCTTAATTTCACAAAATGGATTTACAATTAAGGGCGAATAAGACAATTAAAAGTAATTTTAATTCATTTTGTTAAAAGAAGCAATTTTATGTCGTGCATGTTTATAATATAAAAATCAATTTAGCGCCCAAAAATTAACTTATTCATCGGAAAACAGAAAAATAAATACCATTCGTGGGGAAAATTAGGAAAGAGCTGATTCAAAAGTGAAACACAGCTAACTACAAAATAACAAAAGGATGATAATTTTTTAAAGACCGTTATGTAAACGTTCTTAAAAACTGTTCTTTATTCATTCAAACATATGTATGATTCAAAACTTAAGGATAGTTGGGATTTAGAATAATTCAAACGAAGATATCTAAGAATATATAGCAATTTTCATTGCCAGTCTAAGAGAGTGCATGTCTGTATTTATTGATAAACATTTCAATCTGAATCAAAAAACGGTAAAAAAAAATTAATGTTTTTAAGGAAAAAGAAATAATTTCTAGAGCGTCTTTGATTGCCAGTACATTTTATAAATGGAATACACATGATAGATCTCTGCAACTTTATAATTCTGATGAGTAAATTTTACAAACTGTTTGTAGATAGCTCTTTACTAACTAGAAAAATAAAACGCTGACTAATAAAGCGCAGGGGAGAAAAAAGGAAAACCCTCAAAATTTGACATTCGTCACTTTCAAATATTATTTAAAATAAACTAAAAGCAAACTAAAATAGAACAAATGCAAAAGCAGAAGACTACATTTGTCTCTGTAACATAAATTCATTACGCAATTTGAAAAGAGGTAATATAAGTTTTCCTCTTCTTTATTCTTTCATAATTTCCAACGCAAGTTTTAAAGAAGAAGAAAAAACATTCAAAAGATGAATATCTCTGCAAAAGAAAAAGAAAGTCAAAGAGAGTAATAAAGTATGAGAGTAAAGGCAAGTTCCTCAAACGTCAAATGTGAATAATAAATTGAAATTAACCATGGTCAAGAAAATTTAAATCAACAATAGTTTAATTTTCCTAAAGAGGCTTTTATAACAATAGCGTCAAAATGATAACTGATCGCTTCGTCTTTCGAGCAAGATTGGGTTTGATACTAATAAAAATGGTTTATGCATAAAGTAAAAAATATGTAAATGAAAACACGCGCCAAACAAGGGGGGGGGGGGGGAATGTGAAAATCGAAACAAAAATCGCTTATAATAAAAACACGAGACATAAACAGTCTCGAGTTACAGTGGTGATGGAAATAAAAATCAATGAGAAAAATGAAAGGTTTTTCCAATGCAATAAAACAGATTCTGTAACTGTTACTAAAAAGTATACCATAAATTATTTATAATTTTTAAACATCTTATTAATATTTATAATTGCTTTGGTGAGAAATGTAAACAAAGAGCATACCAAACACGTTGTAAGAGAACGAACAACGCATATATTTTTTAGCAGAAATAATCTTTAGTGTTATTTTTTCGGATTTGAACTTAGTAAAAGAAATAACCTTGTGAAAAAAATACTGTTACAGATAAATGATTGTGAGAAAGAAACTTTGTGAGGCATTGCGCAAAATAAATATCACTTTTTAAATGATATTGCCAGGGAAAAAAATCCTTACACATTTAATAAGAAAAAATGTAGTTACACGTACTTTACATATTACAAATGCCTGAAATTTATAATTTATTATATTATTGCATAGTATTAAAAATTCTTGTTGAGGAGAGCAGAATGGAGGAATTAAAATTTAAATAATTTTAATAAAAGCAATTTTTCTCAAAACCTGATCAAAATGAACAACTTTTCTTATTCATATAATTTTAATATTTCAGACCCGTTATTATTATTTTTTAACTTGAATGCTGAGATGTACTTCAAATCCGGCAAAGATTTAGTTAAAAGTGAATAGTGAAAGTGAGCAAATCTTTGAAAACAAAAATTACAGTGCGATAGTACTAAAAGTAATGCAAATTTACTTCCTCATTCACTAATTAAACAAAACACAATACAAAGAAAATATGTGCCATATTTATGAGCAAATATCAATACTAATTACATTCAAAAAGAGAATTGACATGCTAGTTATTATCTTTTTCGCAGTAATTTGCAAATTTTTATCCGGATTTAAGCATAAAATGATTAACATTTTCCTTCGCGTGTTGAAATCATAATATTTAATAGTAAGAGTTTATAATTCGATAAGTCAAAAATTATAAAATTGTTGAAAACAAACCATGACTGTGTGTGTTTATCATTACAAGGATATTATTCTAGAGAACTTAATCTACTGTTGAAACACAATTTTAAATAACTTTTTCCCAATCACATTATCATACTTTCCCATTTTTGGCATTAATTTGTTTATTTATGGAAATAATTTTTACATTTATGCATCAGAAATTACAAATTACAGCAACAGATGTTTTTATTCGAATGAACCACAATTTTTTGAAGAGTAAATTTTCTCTTATCACATGAATACAACTTTACAATTTTTGCCTCAATGTGTTCACACATGGAAATCCTTTTTACAATTTACTCATACATCAGAAATTACACAATCACCAAAATCCAGCATTGGTGTTTTTATTCAAATGAACTAATATATATTTTTTTCTTTTTTAAGGAGTTAAATTATATGTAAAAACCTTATCTCTAACACATAACTCAAAAACCAAGAGTGAAATTTCTTTATCAGACATATTACAATATCGCTAAAAAAGCTGTGAAGCTTGTTTTATTCTAGTAACTTTCTCCAAATCGATTCTGGAACATAAAATCACCTGTTTTCTCTAATCAACAGGAAAAACAACTCGAAATCGAATATTCTGACAAGTGTCAGGAAAACGATGACTTCCAAGCTATAGTAGAGAGGAAAAAGGCGCGAATAATCAAATGGAAAAAAAGAGAATAAAAATTTTGGAACATACCTCAAATTCATCCCAAGCGGCAGCATCATGGAATGAGCAAAAGCACGGGTCAAGCCGACAAGGAACGGACCCTACGTATAAAACTTTTGCTTCCCCACTTCGACCAAGGTCACGAACTGAGAAGATGTCTTTTTACCTCCCCGGTTCGTCTTCGAATTGGCGCGCTTGAGCACAGAGCCGGTTCGCCAAACGCACGCCGCCAAGGCGACAGTTTCGATATCAGTTTGGCTAGGTTTTCCTTTTTGATATCTTCGCTTACTTTTTCTTTTTCAAGTTTGGAGGATAAAAAACTTTTTGAGTACAGTTAATTTGAAAAGAAAATGTGACGAAAAAGTGTCCGGTCAAAGTAATTACGTTGACATCAAGTTGCGATAGTAAGTCGATTTTTCTTTCGCATTTTTTTGTTCATCATCTTCACCTGTTGCTACTGGAAGAAAATTAAACGGGGTAGTTTGGTTTCTTTTCTTGTTTTTCTGGAATACTTTATTTAACTTTTTCGAATAGTTTTTACTCAATTTTTTTTTATATTTTACTATATTTTTTTTAAAATGAATGTTTGTCGTAAAGTAACATTATTATTAAATATTATTTTTGTTTTGTTTTTCATACTTGTTTTTAATCTTGATTGTTCAAAAAATGTTATTTGATTTATGCTTTTATCGCGCCAACCTTTGTACAAAGTGCGTTTGCCGTCATTATTTACAATTTATTATTTTTTCATTTATAGGTTATTTGTAATTTATTCAATCGTATATTATTTAATTCATTCCTATATTGATAAAAATTTATTCGTATTTTACAGCTTATCTATTTTCATTAATTATTTGTGATTGACCCATTTTTGCTAATTACTTATAATTTATTCATTTTTATTAATTATTTATAATTTATTCATTTTATTAATTACTAATAATTATCCCTCAAAATTTATATTTTGCAATTTATTCACTTTATTCATATTTTACAATCAATTCAATTACTTATAGTTTTTCTCTTTATTTATTATTTAATCATGATGTCATAACTTTTATTTACTAGCAATTAGCATCGTTATATTGCTCTTAATTTTCGTTGCTCGTTAAGATAATTGAAACAATAAAATGAATAATGATACATAGCATATTATTGAGGTATTATATGAGTATCTAAAATTAAATAAATTTGAAAAGAGAGCGTAGCAGAATCAGTTCCCAAACTTTTTTTCTTTTGGAGTAATCTGACATATATATATATAAGCTTTTTTTAATAATCCTTTCACCACTGTGAAAGCTATTACATGGTAGTCTTCTGATATTTCCTTTTGATCGAACGTATTGTTTAATGATAAGGTAACACTTTTTTTGAATCTGTGTTATCTCTAATCTTCCTATCAAAGTTAACTCTTTTTGTATCATTTAATGAATTTACCTGATATATTCACTAGCATTTGCGTTCAAAAATTAAATATAATTAAATAAAGATGCATGTTATTTAAATTTATAATATCAGTTGTAACTTTGTTTAAAAACATTTTAAGACTAAGATTTAGCTTTGAGAGGGATCATAAAGAAGATTATTTCATTTTTAGTTTATAAAAAATGATAATTTAAATTTTTCCCTTCTAGACGTGTAGAATATTATTCGAATGTAATATTTAAAAAAAATGATTGAAATATTAATTTATTTTATTGTAACCATTTATTCAATATGCCCAGATAATACTATTAATCGTATTTTTTTTTTTTTTTTTTTTTAAAAAAAAGTACTTTAAGAAAACAGCATTTAAAAAAAGTCATGCAGACATGAAAAAAAAAAGTTTTAAATTTCGTTCTCAACCTAACATTTATTTGTGTTCCAAGACTTGTTTTCATCCCTCATTATTGATTATATACATTTATTTTGTGATACATTACTCAATCTTCGTAATTTTCTTTTTCTCCTTCCAGCTAAACCAAACTACCACTCCCTCTTCTTTTAGAAAAAAGTTTTTATTTGTGAGACAAAAGAGGAAAGTTATCGAAAATCGGAATAAATCATGCAAAACTGGTTGCTCCTACACTAGCTAGACCTTGAAATACCCGGAAAAACATGGAGTCGTGAAGCAAACATCATTATTTACAGATATTTTATGCGTACTTTCGTGTATTCCGCTTTCGTTTTTCGAAAGTTTCATTAAAAAAAAATTCCACATAGAAAAAAAATTTTTTTTTGGCCTACTAATTGTTAGTCAACAGATAAATAATTGAATGATATAGATCATTCATTTTCTCATTTATTTATTTAATTCGTTTATTTTCTTTTCACTTTAAGTTTGTGACGTTGGGCTATTCCTGATTTTCTCCTCACTAACCTCGGGGACTTTTTGGCAAATTGAATTGCATAACATTAAAATTTTTCCCAACCCAAATGAAATGTGATGAGGTAAGTTAGAATGAAGATAATAAGTGAAATGAAGTGAAGTGAATTAGAGATAGTCATATATAAGCAAAATAGAATTGAAAGAAAGAGAAGAGAGATAGAGGATAGCAAGCTGATAGCTATTAGTAAATTGGATTGAAGCGACTCTTAGGCAAAGCACTAAGATACGAATCTACTGCAAACGAGAATTGTTTGAATCCAACGAGTAAGTTGGTAAGTTAAGATTTTATAGTTAAGATTATGATCTACGACTGACGAGTTAAGAGAGATTTGAGAGAGAGCGATGCTATCTATTCTTTAGGGATTAATAAAGTATTTTGCCTTGCTCTTACGTATCTTCAATTAGTGTACAGTGAGTATTGACAATTTAATTAGATGGAAACATGGAGGCAGAATTAAATAATGAGGAAAGGACCTCACAAGTTGAAACATATCGCTTTATTCTCTTGTTGGAAACCAAAACACTTGTCTAATTATTGTGTCCCATCTCTCGGGTCTAGCCGGAGATCTGCACCCGTGTGTGAAAGTCACAATATAACTCATGCATGTCGTTAAGAGGTGATTAAAATGGATATAACAGGCACCTTACCCCTGGGGATTATATCAAGGGACTGATTGCTCAGATTGGGGAACCTCAGCGGCTTGTCTTCTTTAGTAGGTACGGGTATTGTGACTCCGAGGCACTTAGTGATCTTTTTCTTTCCTGTGGGGTTTACTGTCTTTGGTAAACATGGATGACGCACCCCCGGGATACCATAGCGATTCTTCACTATTTTTGACCCTCCTTTTCATTACTCTTTTTTCTTTACTTCAACTTTCTCACGCGTCTGAATCACAGCCTTACTTTATTTGGCAGCAGGGCCACATCTGGATCTTGTGCCATTAAAATACAATCATTCACTCATTCAGCCGGAGATCAGGACAATCATGGAATTATGGGTAAAGGGACTGCTTCTGTTGGCCCGAAAATCTTGAACAACGGAAGGTAGAATTCTGAGTTGACTCCTATACCTATTTTAAAAAAAGCACGGTCAGATCACGAGGACCACACTTGATCTGGCATTCCATTCTCCAAACGCAAATGTGAAACATTTGATCCAGGACAGATTTAAGTTGCAACAGCCCCTTTACATTAAGGATCTTTAAAACAGAGGTTCTCTTCGAGGCTAGTATCTCCCATTGGTGGGCGTTGAGGATCAACTATTGTCCCTTGGACAATAGTCACCAAACTGCATTGAAATGATTGCTTAATATTAAAAATCATTGAACATGTGTTTTAACCAATAGTTCTAAATGCCTTTTAAGCAAGATCAGTCCATATTAAAAGTAGGTATTGATGTTCATCATAGCTTTTGTATCCAATGAGCAATGTACCACACGAAGCGCCTTAGTGTGTCCGTAGGTTTCGGCTCTTACAACAAGGCTTGTATTTACAAGTTTGCACAGGTCGAGGCAAGGTTAAGGCTTCTGTCGACACGCCACCCTAAAATTTCCGAGCGTAAAGTTAAACTAACAGAGTTTTCTACTTCTCTCAAAGTTATATTATTGCTTTTATTTGTATGAAATAAATGCACTCGAAAGAGTAGGAAAAGGAATGTTTCTGTATGTGTGTGTGCGGGATTTGTTTCTTTTTTTTTATGATGGCTCCACCAGCCAAGTTTCTTGGTAAGCGTTGTTTTCGCCGAGTCTCGAGCTCTAATGCTACTAAGGAACCGCCGTGCAGTGGGGCTCATGCATGTTAAATCTCGACGAGGAACCATGTCCTCCCGTAGGCGTGGCGTGGAAATTCGGGTAGGGAGATTCCAGCTCAGGTATCGTCCTCGTCATTTGACCTATATTCAAAACTACGAGGTACGTCTCCAATAGTCCTCGTGTTGTTTTTATTGCGACGTTAATAAACTATCGTACAATCACATTCTGATTTTTGGAAGCATTTTTAAATATTTCTTAAATATCTGAAAATTCGTAACTACATTATTGATCTCAAGTACAGGTGTGATTGTGTTTGATTTTCATAAAGGGGTTCAGTGAATAATTTTTTTTAAGAAGAGGGTGGTAGGTCAGAAAAAGTTGGGCGTCTACTCCTTAGAAAAATCTTGAATCGAGTCCGCAGCTGCACTGAAACATCGCTGACGACAAGCTCAATATCTTGACCACTCAATAACTACGGCCTCAAAATTATCAGTCTTTCCTTATAATCTTGTGCACCAAAGAACATAATTTTATTTTTTGGCATGCTTTTTATGTGTTAATAGGAACATATATAGTATGTTTCTTGATTACTTTGTTCCGAATTAACACTTCAAAGTATGAATGTCGTAATATTTCTAGAAAAAAAAAAGTCATTACCAAACGAACTTGTTGTTATCAATATGTCGCTGAAATATTTTACAGTAAATAATTCATTGCATTTAAATAATAATAATAAAAAGCAAATAAGATGGAATTTATAATTAAGGACATTTTACGTTTCAAAAAATATGAAAGACACAAAGTAGCTAAACGGAAGCCTACCATCATTTTTCAAAAAATATTGAGAAAGAGAAAGAAAATATCAGTATCAGAATACTACATGGTTTTTTTTTTTTAGTTTAAATAACCATAATTGACTGGTTTTTAATGCGAGGTAAATTATAAGGTAACTGGTATTTTCAATTTACGAATATTTCTAAAAAGTTTATATTTTGTTATAATTCTATTCATGTATTATTTAGATTGCTTTTTACTTCAAAATTAAAACATAGTAATCTCTCAATTTACGAAGAGGATTAATTCCTCAAAAACAACGGAATGGAGCCATGAAATAAAAATGAACCCCTTGTTGATGAGTTATTTATTTATCTCTCAAATACATTGATCTCCAAAAGTTCAGGTACAACCACCATTTAAAGTACTGCCAATTTAATGTTATCGAAAGACACTGTTATAAAGGAAGTGGAATCATGGTTTCGCTTGGAATCTCTCTGGGTGGTCACACTAACCTATACATGTTCAATGGAAAAACGTTGATTTCTGTGAAATATCGGGAAGAGATCCTTGTCGCATATGTCGCACCATATGCTGGTGTTATTGGAGATGAAATCATCTAAATGGATGATAATTCCCGAACTCACCGAGCTAGGCTTGTTGATGAACATTTAAAGGAATGGGAAGGAATAAAATGGCCAGTTCGATATCTAAACCTTGATCCAATAGAGCGATTTTAGGACTGTCTTGGCAGACAAGTGGCCGCGTAAAGTCGTCTTCCGAGATCATTAAATGTGAGACGGAACAAGGACTCTCCGTGTATGTGCCCAACAACTTAATTGATAGTATGGAAAGTTGATATCGCCAATGCATTGCAAGTAGGAGCAATCCATTATATCCATTTATAATATTCTTTTTCTCAAAAATCTCTCTTTTATTTCTTTATCGAATAGTGGATTTTTTTCTAAAAAGCGCCATGCAGAAACTGCAATGGTACCTCGGAAGAATAGCACGCAGTTAAAGGTAATGGAAGCAGGTCATCTTTAGTGATGAATCTCGCTTGGTGAAGCTGTTAACATTACTTGTACGTGGAGGCAACGCGATCAGCGCCACTTCTACTAGTCTTACATCCAAATAGAAAGGTCTAACGGTATTGAGGGATTCGTTCGATACCCAATCACCGTTGGTCGTCATCAAAGCCACTTTGATACGTTAGTGAAGTCCTTCGACCGGTTGCCATTCTTTTTGTGCATAGCCATATCTGGCTCTTGCGCCAATAAACTTTACATTCACTCACTCACTTACTCACTCACTCACCATTCTTTTTGTGAATGCCCATCACAGTCTTCTGTTTCAGCAAAACAATTTTCGTATTCATACCGTTGCCATCTCAAGAGTTACGTCGCAGCTATAGACACTATGCCGTAGCAAGCAGTATCTCCAGACCTATCTCTCACAAAAAAATTTATGGGATGCTATAGGTCTTTCTATTCCGCAACCACAAAATTTACAATATCTGCATGCTGCAGCTCAATCCACGTGGGGTGAAACAAGTCTCGGTAAAGAGCGTCTACATACCACAACGTGTGGCAGAATGTATTAGATATAATGGCGGCTAACACAACATCCGATTGCGAATTGTAATGATTTTGTATTTTGATCAATACATTTTGTCATATACCCACTCCCAATTTTTAATCATTTCTTGCTGTTACTAAATTCTAGTTTACTTTAAAATGTCATTTCCATCGGACAATTCCTTCTAGGTGTAACTTTTTTTTAGTGATGAATGTATTACATGTGTCATAGCATCAACATTTCATGCACACTCACTGTTCGGATTCAGGAAAGAACTAGACTTCTTAGAGAAGAAAAAAAACTCAACAGAAATCACCTATTGGAGAAATAAAGTTGCAGCATGCATAAAATAAATAAAACGACATTTCCGATTGTTTTGAAAATGCCCAATTTTCAGAAGTATTAAGTCTCGTGCTAATTTATCTGTAATTTTTATGTTTAAAAAAAAATTGAGAATGCAATAAATTTACGTAAAAATTATTTTATGTTTCTGAGAATAATTTAACAGCCATCTCGTATCAGAAAAAAAAAAACTTGATTAAATTGGAACACAATTAAATAATGTTAAATAATTTTTCATATGATGCTCAATAGTTATTTCAAAGTCAAGCTCCTTTATGTACTAATCACAAGTAATGCAATACGATGTAAAGATAGGGCAAATCATTACAAAAAAAAAGAAGGAAGAAGTAGCTGAAAAATTACTATAGGAAATATCAATATTTTTAATGATTAATTAAAATCCTATCAAGACTCATTGGTTTCAATACTTCATACTTTAAATATTGCAACATCCAATGGGAATAAATTAACATTTTAGTAATTCTGATACATAGTTATAAAGCTTTGAATTGTGCAAGTAGTTAATGTGTAGTGACATTATTAATAGAGTTTAGTTTAGTTTATTAGACGTTTTTTTTGATTCAGTGGTTAATGGCTGTGGTAGCCTAATGGTCATTGTCGCTGACTCGCGACGGGCAGTTTTCTTCGAGTCGTGGGCTCGAACCTGGTGCCTCTAAAGACCTACCGTGTAACTGGGGCTGATGCACGTTAAATTATGCACGTCAGACAGGTGCCATCTCAAATGTCATCTTCATCATTTGACCAAAGTTCCAAATTACGAGGTTCGTCGCCAACAGCCTTTGTGTTGCGACGTTAATAAAACCAGTCTGTCAATTGACTCAGAAGTCTGCTTAATGCAGTCTCATAGTTTTGGACTAAAATGAAATGACGATATCAAAATCTGAAATGGCATGCACTGTGCATCCGTCCTCGCCACACCAACAGGGTAGGCTGCGGCAGATGAGTGTTCATCATTACGAACTCCTGGCCGGCGTTGTATTCGTCGAGTAGTGAGATAAAGGCCTAATATCTATAAATATCCATCATAATACACGTTACACACTCGAGAATAATGCACCTTGAATCAGACGAGGCTCAGCGTCCGCACGTTGCGATGGTGTGGAAATTTGGAGAGTGGTGGACCTGCTCAGGTGTCGTTTCCGTCTTATGATCGAGATTCAAATTACGAGGTCGTTGACAATAGCCCTCGTATTGCTTCTGATTGCAACATTAATGAAACAATCAGTCAGTCAATGAATCTCATCAACGAAAAAGTTTTGAGTCACAAATGGCATAGTTGTCTATCAAATGTTTGCTTAGATTTCCAGATGAATCTTGAAAAATTTCTGGTATTCTTTCAATTTTAGGGGGTGTTTGTTATAATATTACGATACTTCTATTTATGACAACTGAAAACTGTTCTTGCCGAATTTCGTGATGAACTGGAAATTTTGTGCAATGTTACGTTTAGTTTGTATAAGAAATTAAAAAAAAAAAAAAAAAAAATATTTAATACAAAATTTTAACAATAATTTGGAAATGTATTGTTTTACATATGTTATCTTGCTTTGGAAGTTTTGTTTTATAATAAAACTAAGCAATATTATATAATAGCAACTATACGAGGTTAACAAACGTTCGTACATTAACAAATTTCAACTTAACATGGTTTCTGCTTAGATCTATAAAAATGTATTGTAAATGATATGATAATTTTAGCGAAAAAACTAGATGATTGGACCAATAAATATCTCTTTAGCTGTGTCGTTGCAAACAAGCTTCTTTTTGTTATTGTTAATTTTTAGAAACATCACTAGCTCCTAAAATAAAATTCATAAAATAAGGAAAAGAATTATACTTTTGTTGATTTCATTTTACATTCTAATAACATACATATTTTTCATCAACCAAAATATAAGTAAAAAAAAACCCTAACAACTTGGTAGGAGCAGAAAAATATTTTTTAAATTTTAAAATACAATTTTCTTATCAAACGTTAAACACAAAAACAAAATAAACGTAGAGATTCCCAAAATCTTCACCCTCAATTTTTGCCTAAATTTTCTTATACAGATGATCCTCGACCTCCTCGTATCTAATTGATACCTAACATGAATACGAAATTAGAACAATTTAAAAAAAAAAAAAAAAAAAAAAACATAATTATTCTTGAATTTATTACAATAATTAATTAGTTTTATGAATATTAAAAAATTGATAGTTAATTATTTTAACAATTTCTTTAAAAATCTAAGCAATCATATAATATTTTTGTAACAGATTTCGATACTAGTATTAGTCATTTTCTGCAAGAAGCACAATTAATTATGCTTGCATTTATTACAACGGCTGATTAATGTGATTTCGCCTCTTAAGTTTTTCGCGCCATTTTGTTAAAACTCCTTAAAGTTTCGTTTGAATTTTTTATTCCAGGATTCAATAAAAGCATAAGACATTTTCTGTAACAAATACACGTAAATATAACTGAATTTATAACATCAGTTGATTCATTATTTGAATATTGCGCCATTTCGTTATAATTCTAAGAAGTTTTGATTTTACTATTGAATTCAGTACAAATGTTAGTTATTTTCTGTAAGATATACACGTAATTATAATTGGATTTATTACAACAATCAATTGATGCCGTGACTATTTCCAGTTATTTCTTAAAAATCTAAGCAATTCCATACGATACTTTTTGCTATGGACTTCGGTATAATTAATAGTCCTTTTCCGTAAAAAAATGTATTTTATTTTTCTTGAATTTTACAAAAAACGATTAATTTTATGACCTACTTTTATGAGCCTGCTATAAATATATTGACCCTCATATGAGGAGTTAATATCGTACTTTCAAGCTAGTAAATAATAATACAGGGTCATTTACAGCAAATTGTGTTGTTACCATAAGGCCTCAAGACTCCCACAGATTTCCTCTGTCGGCTGTTGACCCATGTATTTGTTTTAAGATAAGAGATATGTTTCATTTGAGAAAAAGTGGCTACTGAATTATCGACATTGTGATAAAAAAAAATCGACCTTCTTCGACTCGGAAATGATAGCTTTACCGAGTCATTATCCTGGAAGAAAAAAAAAATAAAAAAAAAAAAAAATAGATTCATAGTAAATGAAAGATAGTTGGGAAAAGTATTAAATTCATTTTTGGAAATTATTCGTTATTATTCTACATAATAAACACCTATTTTTTTTTAAAAAAAAACCCTGTAAATTATCTTTGGATTGCGGTGACTGTAAATGATTGAAATATTTTATTTATTTATTTATTGGACTTCCTCAAAGCAAAATACATATATATTTAAAAATTTTAAAGAAATTTACTGCATGAAATTTCAATTTTCCTTAAAATAATGAAAAAGGGGCGTGGATAAGTGGTAGGTAGGAAAATATAGCTAAATGCTATTCAAAATGATATATGAGTGTTATCACGGTAAACTTTTAAAAGATAAGTTTATTCTTTGAAGAATGCTTGTACCAGGTTTTTTTTTTAGCTACTGAAAATAGATTACTTTCCACTTATGAAATATAAAAATATTTAATTCGAATGGCTAGAAAAAGAAGCATATGAATTCATATTTCGAGGAATTCTTTCATACTTTGAATTCAAAAAAATCGAAGGTTGAAAAAACACACATAGAATTTCATTCTAAAAGTATTTCTATTTACTACCAATTATTTTTCTAAAATAAAAATTAGTGAAGTTTTTGACTGATCTGAAACTTTATATATAAGAAAATAGTAATCCTTAGAATTAAAGGCTCAGAGTAATGATAGACCGGCACTCTGTTCTATTATATAGGAAGAACTTAAAGTCACTTTACAGTTGTAAATGAATGTATATTTTTCGTGGCAGAATACATTTATTTTTATATATAATGCCGTGACGTTATCCTATAATCGTCTCGTCTGTCATCTTAAATATTGCTCTAATTACAAAATCTGAGTTTCAAATTAAATTCAAGCACTGGAAAAATAATTGAAATAGTCATCTACATTTCAAAATAGAGTTTATTAATCACCAATGAAGGGAATGCTCTCCACCAGTATCAAGTCTTTATCAACGAATATTAACAACTTCTATAACACGCTTGCCGAAATACGATGCGAGTCTATCCTTCAAATATTTAAGCAGACAGAATAGCGTTGGGTCCTAATCTCCATAAATCACGGAGACACGCAAGACTTTCGCGCACATTAGACTATTATCTTTCCTATCACTGTAACCTTATTATCCCTCAATTCCATTTTCTGTCGCATTTATACGATTTGATTACATCTATTCTTTCCACTTCTAAGCTTTCTTAATATGCATCATCACGTTTCATTTGATTGGAAAGAGGTTAAAAACTTAAATATAAATTCAGAACGAAAAACCCGACGTTAGTTAAGAAAAGTTTCGCGAATAGCTTATGTTACATTGTTATGCATTGCTTTGAGGGTTTTTTTTTTTTTTTTTGATTTGATTGATTTATGATAGATATATGGAGCAAGAAACTGAACTAGATTTAGAAAACAATATCTCTTAAGTAAGAGTCATTGTTCTGTTCGTAAATACTATCTCTTTTTTTTCTCTTCATCTTTTCATCATTAATCATCTTTTTTTCAACTTGCAATATATAATATTGCATTACTCTTTGATTTTCTTGACGAATAATGGCCTTCAGTTAAGTAACGGTTTTTGGCTTATTTGTTACAATCTTTACGATATTCCAAGAGAAAAAATAAATATTGTGCAGGAAATCAGGGGTGTGAGGCGGCCAAGGAAAGTCTTATCCTCTAGAAATGATTATTTCTCCAAAAATTATTCTTAATAATCGCAAGGAATATCCGGCTGAATGTAATGTGGGCTATCTTGCTGCCCCCACATTCCCAATGTATTCTCTACAACAGATAGCATAAAATCAATCACCCTTACGCGGAATCCTCTCTCCTGCAATAGTTATTTATCTCTCTTTGTTATCCTCAAACAGGTAAGGACCAATTACTCTTTGAGATGTTATCATGCACTGAACCACAGCTTACATTCATTGATCATTCGTGGGTTTTTATCCCCCCAAAATCTCGAGTTTAATAGGTTCGCGAAGCCATTGAAGTTAAAACATGCTTCATCACCAATAATTAGCTTGTGAGTGGAGTTAACTTCCTCTGCAGCTTCTGTTGCACAGGAATTCAACAACACAGTCGTTGCTGATTATCACTGTTTCAGCTCTCATACTATGGTCGCGGTAGCCTAGTGGTCATGGTCTGAACTCACGGGCAATGTACTTTCCGTCGAGTCGCTGACTCGAATCCTGATTCCGCTAAAGATCCGTCGCGTAAAGGGGGCGATGCAAGTTAAATCTATTGAGGCTCTAAGTCCTCCCTATGGTGTGGTGTAGAAACTTTGAGAAAGAAGTGCCAGTGTGGACTTCGTCACGTAATCAAGGTTCAAAATTATGAGGACCATTGCAAACCCTTGTGTTGTTTTTAAATGAAATTTTAATGAAAAAAAATAATGAATCAATTATGTAGCTCCTATACGAATTGGATTATCTATGGGAAAGACTTTTAAATGTCTCTAAGCGTCTCTATGTCAAGCGACTGATTCAAGTTCTCGATAACGGTGTCGAGTTGATATTTCTGGTTTTTCGGTAATGATTTCATCATCGCGATCAAGATTGGTAACACAATTTGATTGACTAATCGCACTAAGAAGCAACTAGAGGGCTATTGGCGACGGACTTCGTTATTTTGAACCTTTGTCAAGGGACAAGGATGACACATGAGCTGGCACCTTCTTCCCCAAACTTCCTCAACACGCCAACGAGAGTACTTTGACAGATGTGTATCAGCCCCGCTACGAGGCGAGTCTTTTGTGGAACCAGGGCTCGAATCCACGACTCGATAGAAAGAACTCCGGCCAAGCTTTCTCGCCATTGACAGCTAAGTTACCGTGGTCACCGATCACGTTAGGAAAGTGGGGTGCCAATCAAGGGTCGTATTCGTCTCCTGACAGTGGCTGAAAATTTACGAGGTCCGATACAATAGCCATGATGCTGATTCTAAGTAAGACATCAATAAGCTAACAATCAAAAATTTAGTTACGGATAATTATTCATCTTAAGGCATTGATCAAATGTTATACATTTGATCAATTTCTTTACATTTAGGAACATATATTTACTCAAAAATATAATCTTGTATGTATTTGCTTTTCGATGTGTCTGACTACTTTTTCGGCCAAATTTACAAGTCCATTCTACACTATAAAGTAGACTTGTAAATTTGAGCCACCAGCAAACGATGATGGGGGCCTTAAGCAAATACTTCACTTTTTCCATACCTTAAACATTTTTGTTCAAAAAACTATTAGTTTATTTTATTAATATCTCATAAATATGTGTTATTTGGGATTACTTAGATAGAAAAAATGATTGAATCATACATTGCTTTTATTTTTGTAGAGAAATACAATAAAAAAATTAATATTTTCAAGCCCTTATACGAGTATATATCCTTAGAAAACCAATTGTTGAGTTCCGAAAGGTCACTCGACAGATTTTAAATACTCTGAAAATAAAAGCCGAAACTAAAACACTGTTATATTAACTTTTTTATGAATTATATTAATATTTTTAAGGTTTTTATGAATAATGAAAAATATTTTCATTTTATTCATACTTTTATAAGGACATTTTCCCATTTACAAGTTCTTATCATTCTGCTTGTTCAGCTACAGCAAACCATGTTTAAGTATTTAAAATCCCATTTTAAATTCATTTAAGGGTATGATAAACGCGATATTTAAGTTTGTCATCACTTAATATCAAAGAATAGGACATAATCTCGATATATATATATGGAGATACTTTTTTTTAGTTTTATTTATATTAAGTGAATGGCTATAGCCTGTACTTGTTTTGAAATATAATTATTTTATTACAAAATTATATAAAATCATCCCATTTATTTTATCTACATTTTTTTTTATAAAATCTGTTGGTAATTTTGCTATTTTTAACTGTTTTTTTTTTGTGAGATTATTATAGTAATTTTCACTTAAGGCAAGAATTTTCTTGGTAGAAAATCCATTTGTAATTTTTTCAATGAATAAGAATTTTGATGGTATGATTTTAAATGATATTAATTTTATGATCCTTTATATGATTATTAATAAGGTATGTATTTATTTTTGTTACATTTTAGTATGTAACTTAATAATAGTTATCTTTAATTTTAATTCATTTTCTTTACTTTAAGCATTCTTGAATGCTGATTGTTAGAGATGTTTTATTTTCATTCTCTCTTTTTCGGTTCTCAAGTATTCTTTGGGGGGAAGGGGGTATCTACCAATTTTATTATAAAGAATCGCTGTGAATAATATGATAAGAATCCTATAAAACATGTTTAATCCTCTTTTCAGTCCAAAGTCAGAGATAGCTAATTTTAATTACTTTGTATTCTTGTTTTGCTTCTTTATCTTATTTGTTCAAATGCTTTTTTGTTTGCTTCTTTATCTTATATGTTCAAAAAATATCTGCTTTTGAGGACAGATGACATTACTACGGAAGTTGGTGAAATTGTTAAGTTCTTCCGTTTGTAAAACGATTCCAAAACGAATATGACGCAAATTTATCAGTTAGTTTTGATTTAGCAGCCATTTACTGCTAAATCAAAATTTGACCGGCGAGTTGTCGTCGTTATTTTGCTTCGAGTTGTCACCGTCGATGAAGACTACATTCTTCATTGCACACAAGAAACCTAGTAACGGTCAAAACAATGAGTTGTTTCCGATAAATCTGCTCCAAAAAAGACGAAGTCGGTTGTTACTACTATAAGTAACTTAAGTTCGGTTAATCAAGAACGACGGACCATTTAAACAAAAAATAAAGTTTATTACATTGGATCTTGCACCTATATACGAATCAACAACCGTACCGTTTTACATCCAATGGCATTCTACCAAAAAACAAAAAGAATTCTCCCCTGTTACAAGGAAGAGCGCCATCTAGTGGCTTTACAATAAACTTCTCTGGAATAATACAAAATAGACAGCGGACTGAACATCCAGCCCGCCGCTGAAATAACAAAATTTCAGGAAAAGAAGCACAACAATTTCACACAAAATTATAAATGCAATACATACAAGAACATAAAAACAATACACCTTATTCACAAATATTATTAGTATAAATGATCAAAAACATATAATAGAAAAAGCAAATACCAATTTTTTTGGCAAAATATTTACAAGTTGAAATAAAACTAATATTATCCTTCAATTAATCATATTAATCACTTTTTTTCATTAGTAAAACGGCAATTTTTGAAATAGATCTTTTAAAGATACCCTTTTGTGTTTGAACATTTACCACTGATATTATTGTCCTTTCAAACAAAAATGTCTACAATTCTGCCCATAATCTATTTACAAGTGGGAAGGTTATCCTTTTTAACAATGACCATATCACCAATTTTTATGTTGTTTTTTGTAATCATCCATTTATTTCTTTGTTGTAAAGTATTTAAATAATTATTTTGCCACTGTTTCCAAATAGTTTGTCCTATTTTTGTACTCCTTCGCCAAAATTTAAGTCTATATTCCTGAACATTTGTAAGACTAGGTTCGACAATGGCACTTATCATTCGACCTGTAAGAAAATGGCTAGGAGTTAATACTTCCAGGTCCTCCATGTCATCGGATGAAGGTGTAAGTGGGCGAGAATTTAAAATTCCCTCAATCTGACACGTTATAGTAAGAAACTCTTCATAAGTTAATTTCGAATTCCCTAACAACCCTTTTGAAATGATTTTTAAGAGACTCGACTCCTGCCTCCCACAAACCTCCAAAGTTTGGTGCTCTGGGAGGCAAAAATCTCCATTCAATATCTTCTGATGCTAAAAAGTTAAACAACTCATTATCAGATCTTCTCACAATGTTGTACAATTTTTTAAGTTCTACATTTGCACCTAGAAAATTTGTTGCATCGTCACTAAACAGTCGTTGCGACTTACCCTTTCTAGCAAAAAATCTCTTTAAAGTTGCGATAAATGCCTCACATGTCAAATCACACACTATATCCAAGTGAACTGCCTTTGTTACCATTAAAACAAAAATACAGACATAAATTTTATGGAATGTACCTTTTCTTTATTCTCTATTCTTAAAGAAAAATGGTCCACAAAAATCAACACCAGAACAGTTGAACGTAAAATTTGAATTTACTCTCTCTTTAAGCAAAGTGCACATAATTTGTTTTGCTTTCACAGGTTTAGCTTTAAAACAAATAATGCCTTTGTGGACAATTTTTCTACAAATTGCTCTACCATTTAAAGGCCAATATTAATTTCTAACACTATAAAGTAAATTTTGAGGTCCCAGATGAAGATACTTCTTGTGAAAATGTTCTATGATCATCTTAGTCAATTTATGATTTGCAGGTAAGATCATAAGGTGCATCTGATTTACATTTAAATTACTATGTTGGAGACGACCTCCTACTCTTAATATATTGTCTTTGTCTAAGAATGGATTCAAGTTCCTAAGTTTGCCTACTACTGGACTGCCCTAGCGTAGATTATTGAGGTCTTCCCTGAATTCTCTTACCTGTACTGCATGGATTATGATTCTTTTACCTTGTTGTAGCTCTTGTTGAGATAAAGATCCACTTCTTTTGTTCCGGGGGTTCTGAGCGTTATGAAAAAAATCTGAAAATGAAACTTATAACACGAATTAATTTAGAAAAGTTATTAGTAACACTCAAGAGAAAATCAAGAAATGTGTCAGAGGTAGTAAGAGTCAATGTTGTTTCAAGGTGAGTTCTTTTGAATTCCTGCGGATGATCCTCATCAGAAGAAGGATCAGGTCCACTGAAAGATTCAGCAATATCTTGATAAAGGAAGTTTGGCCCATGCCACCACAATGAATAGCCTTCAATTAGATCTGAATTGACTCCTCTCGAAATCAGATCTGCGGGATTTGAAGTAGTGTTAATCCATTTCCAGCAGAAGTTTTTTGTGAGCTCTTGAATGCGGCTGATTCTGTTTGAAACGAAGACTTTTAACAAATGTGGTGAAGAGTCAATCCAAGTCAACACTATGGTGGAGTCAAAGTATAAATACATAGTATTAATTTTAAAATGAATAGATTCAAAACCTTGGTCCTTGAGAGTAGCTCAGCTGCACGAAGCTCAAGTCAAGAAGAGAAGGAATAGTTAACACTTTAATTGGTGCAACTTTTGATTTGCTACTAAGTAATGTCACTTTCACATCGTTTGAGTTAGTAATACAACGAAGATATATTACTACTCCATAAGCATCCTTACTTGCATCGGAGAAACCATGTAAAGACAAATCCTTTATGTTAGAGTCAGTAAAGATATAGCAAGGAATTTTCAAATTCTTAGTTCTGGTAAGACACCTCTAAATCTTTCCCAAAATTTTCTCTCTTTCAGAGGAAGTTCTTGATCCCAATCTATTTTCAAAAGCCATAACTTTTTGAGAAAAATCTTAGCTTGTACGATTACTGGTCCTAATAGACCCAAGGGATCAAAAATGCTCGTAATTTCTACTAATACAGTGCGCTTGGTTATTTTGTTCGAACTAAGTGAAATGGTGAAACTAAAGTTATCTTCCCTGGGGTTCCGTCTTAAACCAAGAGTCTTAACGCTTTCAGAGTTATTTTCCTCTAATTATATTCCTTATCATGAAAGGAAACTTATTCCATCAGAGCTCTTTCATTAGAGCACCATTTATGCAGTTCCATTCCACCAGACTTTAGCATGGCTATCAATTGGTGTTGCAATTCCGCAGCAGAAGCAATATATCCGTTCCTATCAGAATATCATCGACATAAAAGTCCTTTAATGCAGCCGCAGAAGCCAAGGGGAATGCATTTTTTTCATCAATAGCGAGCTGTTTCAAGACTCTCGTTGCCAGATATGGAGCAGATTTCGTTCATTACGTAACTGTTAACAGCTTATATATCATAGAATTTTCTTTAAAATCTTTGCTCCATAAAGTATACTGCAAATTGCATTGACTAGGGTTGATCCATATCTGACGGTACATTTTCTTAACATCAGCTGTGAATGCAACTCTATGTTAACCAAATCTGAGGAAGACGGAAAAAAGATCCTCTTGCATTACACCTCCCTTTCGAAGACAATCATTTAAAGATACTCCATTAGAGGATGGCGAAGATGCTCGAAGTTTTGCTATTTGCTTTATAAACCCCATGATGAGGCATAACATATTTTAAATGATGTGAAGAAACGTCCTTTAATTCCTCCATATATCCCAGTTTTTCAAACTCTTCCATAAAATTAGAGTAGAGGGTATACATTTCCCGATTAGAATACGAACGCTTCCTTAAACTATTTAATCTTCGGTTTGCAACCCCAAGAATTCCATTAATTCTGAATTTTCTTTTATAGAAATTCTCACAATGAATTTTCCACTTTCATCTCTTTTGTATGTGTTTAAAAAATGCTCTTCACATTCTATTTCTTCTTTACATTTTGAGCTGGGTTTATCTAAAACTGATTCCAGTTCCCAAAACTTTCTCAGTGTTTCTTCTATAGCATTTTCTTGAATGAGTAACCCACAATGTTGTGTTTCTGGGGAGCCCTCTACGTCACCGGTACATATATATCCAAAAACTGTTTCCCTCAATGTTAAGGAGTGAGCAGGGATGGCAATTTTACCTTCCATTAGTAACTCAAAAAAGAGCTCTGCTCCTATCAATAAATCAATCTTTCCAGGCTCAAAAAAGAATGGATCAGCTAATTTAATGTTTTCTGGAATTTCTAAGTTTGAAATATCGAGCTTTGTCACGGGTAACAAATCGGTGATCTTAGGTACTATCAAAAAATCTAATCCAGCAGAAAAAGATCTGTCTTCGTTTGCTATTAAAGTATTTATTTTCTTTTTAATATTAACCGCACAACCAGAAGGAACTGAAATCGGAATATTAACTTTTAAGTTTTTTTCAAGCTCAGCAAGTCTGCAAAATTTGATGTTATACAACAACACATGCTGCCACTGCCAAGGATTGCGCGTCTCCTTCTGAAAGTGACCACTCCTGTCTGAAATGTAAACAACAGTAGTTGCTAATACTATTTTTCTTTTTTCCCTACGCAAAACATGACGTCACTCGTTGGGAGCTATTAACCCTCCTCGAAAGGCGTTTCGGAACTTTCCGTTTGTTTCTCCCGTTCGGTAGAGGGATCTTGCGACCTTTGACCCCGCAATGCTAACTCATTCCTATGAAGTCACAAATGAAGCTTTGATTTACAAGTGATTCAAGTAAACTTAGAGCGGCAATATGCCACTTTATGCAGACCAAAACAATTCAAACATAGATTATTGTTTCTAACAAATGCATATCTTTTTTCTGGAGTAGATTAAGAAATGATTCACATTTGTATAGTGCATGAAAATTCTTGCATAATAAACATGAGGCAGAATTTATACCTGGAGATTTAACAAATAATGTTTTAGCATTGTTTTCTTTTTCAAAATATTTTGATCTAACGGAAATATTACGAACTCATATTATTTAAAACTAAATATCTTTTTTCTAGAAATTCTATTAAATCATCAAAATCTGGAACTTCAGTGGTTACAAGTGACAATTCATATGGCTTACGTGTTTCTATTGCTAGCTTTTGTAAAATAATATTGAACAGTAACATATTCGATAACTTGTCTTTTTCATAATTTAATATTTTCAAGGCTCTTAAGTTTTTTGTAATACAGTCAAGAAATCTTCTTAAATCTTTTGCCGACTCTTGAGTAAGTTTATCATAATTAATTATATTCTTAATATAATTATCAACTATTAATCTTTTATTTTCATAACGTTCGTCAAGAGCTTTGAAAAGCGATTGGAAAGTATCATCAGACGTTTCAATATTTCTAGTTTCATCCTTTAAAGCTGCTCGCAAATAATACAATTTTTGATTTTCTGATAAATTTTTATTACCTTCAATTAAACTTTGAAAAATTGACTTTTAAACAAACTCCATTCATCAATTTTTCCATGAAACACAGGAAGTGGAATTTCTGGCAATTTAATTGCTACATTTGCTGAGGCTTCAATTTTTTCAGTATTATTACAATTATGAATAGCGTCATTTGAATTTTTAATTTTACAGTTGTGAAGTAAGGTTGTAAATCTTACCTCTAAATCTTGTATATCTGAGTCCATCTCAGCCAATGAAATTTCAATTTCAAAAATTTCTTCCTCCGATGCAGATTCAGTCTTGAGGTCATCGAACTTTTTCTGTACTTTCTCAAGCACCGTTAAATGAGCAGCGATATCCGCTGGATCATTTGTTTCCTTCCAATTACTTAATATTGTTATCTGGGCTTTAAAATTGCCCTTCTTTCGATTAAGTGTAGTTATATTTGAAGACATAGTAAAATATCCACACTAGTAATCACTCTAAAACAGTCAACTAAGCACTTAAGTGAAGACACCAATATCCAAAGAACTATCGTGCTAACTTTCATACATGGAACACTATATTCCAAAATTCATTAGTCGCTGGCTCCGACTCGGCGGAACAGATTGTTACTACAATAAGTAACTATAGTTCGGTTAATCAAGAACGATGGACCATTTAAACAAAAATAAAGTTTATTAAATCCGAACTATATTGGATCTCGCACCTATATGAGAATCAACAACCGTACCGTTTTACATCCAATAGCATTATACCTATAAACAAAAAGAATTCTCACCTATTACAAGGTAGAGCGCCATCTAGTGGCCTTACAATAAATCTCTCTGGAATAATACAAAATAGACAGATGATTGAACGTCTTATCGGCCAGAAAACTTATGGCGGGGAATTTTCGGAACACAAAGGGCTTCGTACTCGTAGACTTCTAAGAAAGGGGAAAAACAATCAATGGACAATATTGCACTGAGTACCTCCGTTCCCATTTACAACTAGTATAATTTTTGAGCCGTTTCGAGTATTAAATGAACCATAAATATTAAAAACTGTTCTTTTAATTTGGATCTTAGAGGGATAAATGAACATTTTAGTTTTACTCAGTAGAATATCAAAAACATTATTGTGCAGATAACTTTATTATTTTTCTGTTTGAATTAAATGAAACAGGTATCAATTCAGCAGAGAAGCATTCAGAATATTAAAAAAAAAAAAAAAAAAATACAACTGCTAGAGAAAGAAGCAATTCAAAGTAGATTTGTATGATAATGTTCAATTTAAAAAAAATGTTGCACATTCAAAATGGTGCATTTTTAAACAAAAAAAAAAAATTTCCACCAATATATTTCAACCCTACCAGTATATCTCTTCGATATTAAACTCTAAATTTTGTATGAAGCTTAATTGGACGAACGTGATAAATTAATCATTAATTAATTAATTTTATTGAACGATTCATTAAATGCCTTTATGACATAACACGTTCCGCCGCAATGATTAATAAAAGGAAGAACCTGCTCTGCCAGGCATACTGTCATTAAAAGTAACTAATAGTAACAATTTTACTTTCAAAACGTCACTCAAGCTTTTGTCTTCAGGCAAGGGCTTATCTCTTGTGAACCCAGTCCACTCACATCTCGGTCGGCTTTTTCGTGGGTTTAACACTGTCAATTGAATGGAAGGAAAACACACTCCACACAACTTTTAACACACAACGACAACCTGTCTTAACTAATTTTTATACCTACTAACCGGATTTTAAGAAAACTAAATATAACTTGTATACCTACTCACACACAGACACAATGGCGGTGATAGGGAGTAAGAAGAGGGGGGAAGGGAACAAATTATAGGTAACAAAAAATAACGTGTTATAGGAGTATAAGAGTAGACACAATTTAAAAATACAACTACTAAATAGTAAGTTTCTTACGTTTACTGAATGAATTTGTACAGAGAAGTAAAAGACGACAATTGATATAAACTTTACTGTGGTTTAGTTTTATTACTAGTGTGAAGATGTTTTTTTTTTATTAATACTATGACGGCATCCTATTACCTGTTCCGTCTGTTATTTTAATGTTTAATCCCAAGATCTAAATTTCGACTTAAGTTCTAGCACAGTATAAATAAATAAAATAGTCAGTTCTATCTGAATTATATACATTTTTAATCTTCTAATAAGGGGAGGTTCTCAAATAGCTCACTTTTTTTTATCTGAGAGATCTAACAAGTTCTATAATTTATCAAGGAATATGCTTACCAGAATAAGAATGCGAGAACTTCCCGCAATTGCTCTGATAGCGTTGAGTTCTAATCTCAACAAATCCATTGAGCACTCTAGACTTCCGCTCAGATCTCATTAACGCTCTTTTTATTAACTGTAACCTTGATTTAAATTCAATTCTTTGTCACTTTTATACGACTTGATTATATGTATTCACTCCACTTCCGAAGTGTACTTAATTTGCATCACGTTCTATTTGATCAAGAAGTTGGGAACTTGAATATAAAAATCGAGAAGAAATCCCAAATGTTAGGTGAAGGGAAACAATACGCGAACAACCCAAGTTACAGTATTACATTATACAATTTGCATCAAGGGAACAAGTATTACAAATCAAATATTACACATGTCAATAGAAATATTTTTAGAAATCAAAAAAAAAAAAAAAAAAAAAAAAATCAATGATAATTTCATTTAAAAAGTGTAACTTTTATAAAATAGACACCTAAAAATCCTAATAAAATGCTAATTTGCCAAAATCCAAACAGTGAATGAACTCAAGGCCTTTTGTTTTATACTCCATTACACTGCGAAATATGCAAGTAAGAATAAAAAAAAAAAAAACTCTTATGGATTGTTTGTGCAAAAATAACATTTAATTCGATGTTTAAAGAAATACAATAAATTATATTATAGAAGGAATGAAAAAGAATGTGAAATAAGTTTTGTTTTAAAACAACGTTAAGTGTCTGTTTTCGTCTGGCATAAGCATCCATTCACCTTAGCTACCCTTTCTCTCAGCACATGCTAAACCTTCTGCTCGAGTCTCCATTATTTGCTGATTTTTGCTAAACAGTTATCCGCGACGTATGGGTCTAACAACCGTGCCAAGATGCATAGCTTTGAACTTTTTTTAAAATTTTTATTTATATATTTTACATATTTTCGCTAAATAAAGGAAACGAAACTAAAGGAAAGATAATTAGGCAATAAGACAACGGGGTTTTTACAAATGTTTTGTTCATAATTTTTAGTTTTAGGCTACTAAAATGGTACAAAACTTGTTTTCCCCCACCCACTCCTTCCTCAGTCGCTGGCATTCACTACTCATAACTCACGCACACACATAGGTTTTTGTAGAGAAAACAGAGTTGCATTTCATTAACTGAAAACGACATAACTTTTTTTTTTCATCACTTTTCCATGGGAAAAAAAAACTTATCTCCTGATCAATCCGTAATTTTTAATTGAGTAATGTTGAAGATTCTAAAAAGCTTTTTGTTAGCTTTATTAATTTTGTTATATAATCACCCCTAAAAATAGCCCTATTTTGAATGATAGTTTAAAAACTCTTATAATTAATTGACTATTTCAACGAGTCTCACTTTATTTTGTATTATTTGTGTCAGGCAAGGTGTCGTTCTCGTTACTTAACCCAGGTTCAAAATTACTAGGTCCGTCGCCAATAGCCCTCGTATTGCTTCTAAGTGCGACATTAATAAACAATCACTCATTCTTTTAAGGCAATAAAAATAAAACAAATTATCATTTGTTAAACGAGTTTAGTCCAGTTTTTTTAGTTTTTTATTAACGTCGCACTAGAAGCAACACTAGAGCTATTGGCGACGGACCTCGTAATTTTGACCGAAGCATATCGTTCTCATGAAGTGTAAACAAACTAATTCTTTGCATACAAACTTATTATCAATAAATAATTGAACTAAATATTAATGTTACTTTTCTTTTAACTTATGCGTTAAAAAACAAGAACCATTTATCAATACTTATTAAGCAAACAAATTATTTTTACAACAGTTTTTATATATAATTCTCTATTTGGAAAAGAAATATTTCTGTGATTCATTTAAACTGCTTAAATAATTTCGGAAGTTACGAAACAAAGTAAACATCAATTTTTTTTTAAAATTTAAAAATAAAGCGACAATGATATGACCATTTTGTTTTGTTTTGTTTTATGTTATGCTTCATTTTAATGATCTAACAAAATCGAGTATCGTTCACATCAAACACCTTTAGTTCTTTATTTCGCGTATCCAATAATTCATTTTTACTGTAAATAAAAAAAAAATGCGATGGGGGAATTAATATTCTTAAGAGTAAGAATGTACATTCATTATTATTTTATATCGTTTTGTAAATATGATGAGAACATATTATAACGCGGTTATAGTATATATATATATATATATATATATATATATGTGTGTGTGTGTGCGTGTGTGTGTTTATTTAAAATATTTTTAATTCTAAAAAATGGACATTGAAATAAATTATCAACGCAAATGAAAATTTTTAGCAGCATTTTGCAATATCTTGCAAAATGCTGTAAGGATTATAACCAGGAAACTTTCTGCAGAACAAATAAATAGTAATTCTGCATTTGAAAATAAAAATAATTCTACAAGCTCTTTTTTTTCCCCTTTTGAAAATTTCTCCTACTTCTTAACATACCTTAATATTAGGAGTTCGTAATTGTTATATTTAGCCTTAAAGTTTTTTACACTATCTTTATTTTCCATCAAACTTCGTCGTCAAGTTAAAAAAAAAACTGTTTTTTGTTTATGTTTACGATATCGAATTATGTATAACTAGATTAGATGCAAAGTTAGGCTACCAGTTTTTTTCAAAAATGGAAGGAACGATTTTTTTAAAAAATTCATACAGGGTGCACTTATTATCACTAATGTTCTTATGTTCGCGAGTGAAACTTTTCTTTATTTTCGAGTATGATAAAAAATTTTAGTACACAACAAACATTTTTTTCTTTCTTTCGTGACTTTCTGCGTCAGTATTGAAGCTGAATTAGTGAAATACGATTTTTTTAGATGTATTTAAATCTAAATAATGGGATCAAACATTTTGCACTGGTATTTTGTCATTGTCTTTTTTTTACTAGTATTGATTTTAGTATGTTAAAAAAGTATCCATTCATAATTTTTGTGAGTCAACTTCTGAAAGCCAGGGAGGCATGGTTTAATACATGTATGTAGGGATCCTGCGTGAAATTTTTCCTGCCAACAGAAGTTGTATTCACCGTCAAATTTCCGATGAGTGAGGAAATGTAAGGAGCGCAACTGGATTTTAATTTTTGACTAAATGGCAGCAAGGCTGGATCAATGCTCTTGCATTAAATTTTGTGAAAAGCTTGGTGATTACCAAGTGTAAACGAACCAAAAACTGATCAACGATTCAAGAGGAAAGGGGTCAGATTTCACTTAAGAGAGTGAGAAGGACCAGCGGCATGCCACTCAAATGAGACGTTCTTATCGCTGCATTATTTTAACATATTAATGCAAAACATTCACTTAATATTCGATTACCTACATCAAGACAAAATTTAGGATTTCATGGATAACAATTTTTTTTTATTAAATAAACTTATTTAATTGTCATTCTTTATTAATTTTACAGCATATAACGATATACCAGAGAAGGAAGGGGGAGGGGAAAGATTACCAAGAAGTATTTCAATTTATGTATGTTTTATTTTCTGCTTCTTTTATCCTTATCCAATTTTTTTTTTATGCATCAGTAATCATAAACGAAATAAATTTTAGTATTTCCTCTCTACCAGTTTTTTTTCTCTCGAATTAGAATGAATGTACAAAAATATATTTGATTGAAGCTTTAATTTTATATTTGAATAGGATAAAAACTAATGATATTTATCTATTATATTCATAATTAACAAAAAAGTTTGAAAAAAATCACAAAGATATCTTTGATTGTGCATTCCTCTTATACCAATTAGAAATTACTCTTTAAAAAAATATTCAAACTAAAAAATCGGCTGTTTCATTAATATTGAAAGAATTACATTCACTTTTATAACTTTACAAAGGATGAATAATAGAGTGAAAGGGATCAGAATGCACAAAATTAAAGTAAGTCACATTTGTCGTTTAAAGATAAAACAATTAATTAGAAAAATAATTGATTTCTAATGAATGCATATGACAAAGGACTTTAATAACTTATTTTAAATCCAAATGAAAAAAAAAAGTAGATAACAAATACTAATCACTTAATATTTATTAACAGAAGCAATAATAAAAAAGCCATTCTGAACGAAATTTTAATGAGCATTGATTTCTTAAAAATGCTTATTAATTAATTTTGTTCTGAGTAAACATTACAATTTATGGTTCATTACAATCGTATAAATCCAATTGTTGCAACTTTATTCAGTATCATTTTGATTTTAAAATCCTTTTTTAATTTACACGGAGTCTCTAAAGATGGATAATTATAATCAAAGTCAAGTTGAGGGTTATACAAGCAAATTTTACTTCAACATCTTATGGAATTTCAAAGGATTAACTGCTTATAAATTCGTAGAAATGTCAAAACTATCTCACAGGGAAGAAGTTTGGGGAATAAAATAACAGGAAGAGTCGTTCTTGTCGTATGACTGCGGTTCAAATGTTCGAAATCCATCGATGTTATCTCTTAAAATATCAAGATTATCTTAAAAAAAGAAAAGGTAACAATTTTCTGAGGAATGATTTTATAAACTTTTGATTTCGTAAAGAAATTCTTAGTCGACCACGAATTGTTTTTTTTAAAGGAATTCCACTATCTTGGAATTCTAAAAAGCAAAGGAATTAAGGATTTTTTGTCTCATTCTGGGTATTTTTTTATTTTTATAAAAATAACAGTTTATGAAAAGCATTATCATTGTCATTCAGTGTGTTCTTTCTGGTATTAATTCAACTACTTCTTTAAGCTATTTCAAACCTTCAGAGCTTGAATTATTTTGTGATGTTACAATAAGTTTTAAAATGTATCGTTGAGTACAGCTTTAACAAAAATGGAAAAAATTCAGATCCAAGAAGTAAACAAAATATTAATTAAAAAGGATAATTAATCAAATTTGGTTGAAAACAAACACACACAAAATATTTTAAGTACAAGGAGAACTAGAAAAATGAGAAGGTTATCTTGTATGACCTGAGGTCAGGCGGCATAAGTGAAAAACGATGGCACTCCTAGTTTATATGGAATTTCAATAAAAGAATTAGAATCAAAACAAAAATATGGCTAATAATCTGCATGATAAATATCCAGTTATTTAGAGCTTATTAGCATTCTTAAATCTAAATTATACTCTTAACAAAGTTTTGAAACAGTCTCGATATTTTTTTTTCTCAATCTAATGTCGATATATATTTCATAAAATTAAATACATTTTACAGATAATATTGTTTTGAAATAAATTGATTTCAGATTTTTTTTTTTTTGTTGTTGAATGAAAATTAGCGCAAATAGAATGAATTTTTAATGTAGATTATATAGTAATTAATACGTTTCCTTTCTAAAATGGGGGCTCATTCTTTTAAAAAATTACTTGTTTTTATGGTGCATATTGTGTGTCACTCATTTAAATTTTAATAAATAAAATAAATTTTTCTGTCTACTTTCATTGAATTTTTTGTTTTGCACCGGCTATCTTCAACAACAACGCCTGGAGTTAAAGTGCCTTAATAACTAGTCCGAAGGAGACGTCTCTTTTAGCCTTATAAGTAGAGGCCCAGAAGAAAGAGACCGGTCAACTTTTCTTCGGACCCAATGAACCAGGGTCGCAACTCTCTCCCCCTCCAAGAGGTGGAAAACCACATAACGTCTAAGTGGTGACCCAAGATTTGAACACTAGATGACAGCACAGCTTTTCACTATTGGTTGCTTATGCCCCCGATGCAAAATACTTACATCTGTATGTCGGACTTGGACAATCTCACATAAATCACAACAAGCGATTTTCCGGCGACCGCGCAAGTGTCGATGAGACCCGCCACTTCACTAGATACAGCAGATGACGTCAAAATGGAAAACTATTCCAAGAAAGACTGAATTCAACAAAGAGGGGATGTACATCAATTGCAGTAACGGCTAGAAAAGTGATCTTCTTTACAAATATCACTCTGAATGTTTCTCTTTGCATCATCGCGATGATACTGGATGGGAGCATACAGCGGCTCTCTTCAACAACAATGTCTAAAGTCCAATCGCCTTAATAACTAGCCCGAGAGAGACGTATATTTCAGCCTAATCGGTAGAGGCGCATCAAAAAGAGACCGGTCAACTTTTCTTCGAATCCAATCGACCAGGGTTCTACACGTCCGTTGGCACTCCAAGGTCACAACTCTCTCCCCTTCCAAGAAGTGGAAAACCATTCAACGACGTAAACTTCATTCTGTATCTATAAAATTAAATACATAATACATTTATCAAATGCATATGACAACGAAATTTCTATTTAAAAAATTATATGTAATTTTTAATGGGTTCTTACGCGTTTCCCCCACCAACTAACTTTTAAACTATTCTATGACGTTATTTAACTTCAGAGCTTCGCCTTGTGAGTAACCCATGATTTATGAAAATCAACATTGTAAAATGCAGTCCATCACAAAAGTCAACATGCATCAATTAAAATAATGAGATATAAGAAATTACAAATATTTTTTTTCAATGTTTTACACTAACATTGCATTTTATAAGTTAAAAAGTCTTTTATAAGAATAAATGATTAAAAAAAAAATTACCTCTCCAGACTGTGTAAAAAATGTGTAAAATTCAGGCCGCAAAAATCCTTCTTCCTGGAGGGGCTTTTGTGGAACGTCACACGATTTCATTCTTATTTAAGCAGGGATGAAATAACATTACGAGTCAATATGGAAAAATGAGCATGCGTTAAATATTTTGTGTAGTAGGAAATTTGTAATGATGTTTGCAGTTTGACAATAATTTAAGGGAAAATTAAAGAAAATCTTACATTGAGAACGAAAGAGAGAGAAAAAAATCGCAAAAATAGTTGGGAAAAATCGGTCTGCTGTCCAAACAAAACAACTGGACTTACGTTTAAAGGCCTACGTCTATTGGACATTTTGATTTTGTGAACATAATGATATTCCCTTGGAATTTCTACTACCGTCTACTCAAATCTTTTCTATTTTATCTATTTGAATGCAAAAAAGTGCATCCGAAAGAGAAAAAATAATAAAGATTTGTACAGAGTTATGTTTTTCCTCCGGTTCTTAACAATATTTTTACCCCTATTTTAATGATTCGTTTGTGGGTTTTCAGCTATTTAAAAAATATTCTAAAATACTTTTAAGAATCGGGGAGAAATTGTAATTCCGCAGAAGCTGTCATTATTTTTTGCTCTTCCAGATGCACTTTATCGCATTCATATAGATTAAATAGTAAAGATATGAGAGCACAATTGGAAATTCCATAAGATTAACATTATGTTCACGAAATCAAAATGGCTGGTAAACGGGAGCCTTAACAAAACTCGTAGCGGATGGCCAAGGATTTTAAGTGATTGGGGTGATTGGGATGATCGAACAGTGATGATGAAAGTGAGAATAAATCCTGATTTATCAGCTCTTCTATTGTAGAATAGTTATACTTTCGCGACAACAAATACGAGTGATAATGTGGAAACCGTTCGTAGAATCCTCTTATTTGAAGGATGTCGTGGCAGAGTTCCACGGAGCCGTTCATGTCAGGAGTAAATTCAAAGACTGATCACTTAGCTAATGAATATGTTCAAAAGAATTTCGATTTTTGGAAAACTACAATTTTTACCGGGGATATTAAATATAACTTTTCGGAAGTGTCGAACGTGGCAAAGTTTTAAAGCACAGAACCGAAGAATCGAAACTCATTAATATCCTGCTTAAGGTAAAGTAGGCAGATGTCATTGTTTGGGGGTCAGTCTCGGCTGCTGGTGTCGGGAATTTAACCTTCATTGAAGGTACGATGTATCGTTTCAAATACATGAAGATATTTCAAAATAACGAGCAGGCGTTTTTTGATAGTTTACAGCTTGGAAGAACGTAAATCTTTCAGCATGATAACGATCTGAAACACACAGCAAAGATCATGAATGATTGCCTGTCTTACAAAGTACCTGCACAATTTTATACCCCTCCTTGTCACGAGATTTGAGCCCAAATGAACACGTATGAGATTATATTGACTGAAGAGTTAGAAAATATAATGTCTTAAATGAAAATTCCTCCAGTTTCCACACATATTATTGCTTCGATGTCAATGATATTGCAAGCCGTCATTGATTCATAAATCCAAGTTACACGATATTAAATTTTTTTCAGTTGCTTAAATTATGCTAATTTTTCATCTTCCTTCATATGTATGTTTTTCATTGAAAGAATTGGTTTTCGTTTACCACTTTGAAGTGTTTCTTTCTTTATTTTTTTTTACATAAATATGTGTGAAAGCAATTTGCACTTCAATGTAAAAGATATTACACCTTACCAGTTTTTATAAAAGCATAAGAAATTACCATTAAGGATATCTATGGACTTTTGTGACAGATTGTATGTATAGAAGTAAAAAAAAATGATAATATAGAGAGACTGGACGTGTTTTAAAGCGCCGAGAGGAGTTAGAAGGTTAGAGAGATCGTAGCGCACACCATACTGATGTCGGTAAGTTAAGTGATTGTTTGGATAGCTGATATTTGACTCGTATTCAGTTTATTATTGTTCCTGACTCTGATCTAGTTTTGTTGTTATGGAGATTATTAGAATTTTCGAATAAAATCATTGGTTCAGGAAGCGAGTTAGTGACCACTCCACGTTCATAATATTAGTTGCTTCGTAATTTGTTCTATAACATAGAATAAAACTGGCTTCATTAAAAAAAATGATTCCTTCTTGAATGAACATTTATTGAGTTTCGATTATCCTAAGCATCGAAGCGAGGGCGTCATAGATTTAGTATCTCTACATACTAGAATGTTGTAAAAACGTTTGCCGGTAAACAAAAAATGTGGTTTTCAGCTGCTAATTGTCGAATTGAAAGAACTGAAAGTATTGAACTAAAAACGTAAAATTTTCTTTCAATTATTTAATAGAAATTAATATTATATAATTACCGTCAAATTTCAAAATAATAATAATAATATCCTCCTAACTACTAGTGAAATTTACTCTCATTTTCATTGCTTCATTTAGTAAGACTTTATTTGGTTTTATCGACTCTTCTTTTTCACCAATCTGCGCTCATTTCCCGAAGTTAGTTTACAAGTATGCAAATAGATTAAGAAATGAAGGAACTAATTCTTATTATATTAACAAATAATCATCTTCTCAGAAGCAGACGAGGGATTAAAGGACTTATAGGATGTACTGTGATTAAGAGATGCTATTGTACACGCGTTGTCAATCCAGCACACCCATCACTTATTTTGGTGCCTTTTGTCCACGTTACGAAGGCGTGGGCTTTAATGGATCTTATCCAAATGGTAAATGTATTTATCTCAAAATTAGTATACTTTCTTATGATTTGAATGATTTTATTCATTTAAAATTTATTAATATTGTTCAGGCTCATAAATATCAGATTAAGTAATGTTTTTAAGCAATAAACATTTGAATTCAATAAATACACGTTGTTAGAAAACAGAAAATTCTGTTACCACCTAGAGAAGTGAATTAGAATTACACAGCTATCCAAAGAACTACTTTCTGTGGCTGATGTTTTTCACCACTTTTTTGGGGAAATTTCTTTCTTTTTTTTTAATTTGGTTGACCTTGAATGGTAATAGCTATTCGAACCCTCTATCTTTAGGTCTGGTCAAAATCTTGTCAAGTCTTCTTTTACTGTGTCTCAAACAGCTAAGCTGAAAGGAATTCAGTTGGGATCGTCTGAAAGCAACGAAACTACAAACCAGTTTGGTTAAAAGGCGGTTCAGGGTACTCGCCAAATTTATTGATATTTTTTGTTCGATAACAATGCTTTTTGGCAAACTTTTTTCCCCTCAAGCTCTTACGGTACTAGTTAGTTAAGAGAGGGAGGTGCCAACTCAGGTGTCATCCTCGTCACTTGACCGAGGTTCAAAATTACAAGGTTCGTAACCAACAGCTATTGTGTTGTTTCTATTGCGACCTTTAAAAAATCAGTCAATCAATACGGAATTAATTGGCCACATGTAAGAAGTTTTAAAAGTCGCCAAAAAATTGGAAAAAAAAAAAAAGAATACCAACCTGTTCCCTGTATTCATTAAAACAGGGGTGGACAAATAATACCCCTATGATAGTTTTTTTTTTGTGGCCCGCTAAGACAACTAGAAAAATCAGCCTTAAAATGAGATTTCCTTCCTGTGCATAAATCATTCAAAGCAAAACTAGGTCTATTTATAAGGCAAGCAGATGACAATTTTTATCATTTTCCTTTATTAGGAAAACAGAAAGTGCCTTAAAGTGTTTCTGTTAAATTTAGGGATCATCTGTAGAGTTTGCAGGATGAGGTCGCAAGAAGATTTCAGAACTTTACTAAAATTCAGTCTAAATTAATTTGCTCTCTTATCTCAACACCTCTAATATTGACACAGCACCCGAGGAGCTGTAACTTGAACTTACTGACATGAAGTCAGATAACATCGTGGAAGAAATGTTTAATGTTGTGACATTAATTGAATTTTACATTTCTTTTTTCATGCATGAAGAAATTTTCTGGAAAAGGGCTCTCTATTTGGATCTACACATATTATTATTTGTGGACAAAATTTTTCTTACTTGAAGATCAACAAGAATAAGTATAGAGGCTCTTTGATAGACATTTTGAGAGAAACTCCTGATTTAAAAAAAAAAAAAAATTGTAGAAAAGTGTGATAGGGAACACTTATCTCATTAAATTGAATATGCTTCTAAAATTAAATATGCTTGACAGCTATAGATAATATGAAATTAGCACAAAAATAAATTTAATAAAATTGTCATTATTTTATTTGATGATATTTATGTCACATTTATATCTTTTCTGAAATGCAAATTGAACTAATGCATGCAATCATTTTAAAAGATGCGACCCACTTTTATCGTCTGCTTCTACAAATCGGCCCCTCGACAAAAACAATTGACCCCCCCCGATTTAAACTAATATTTTCAATAAAAAGTTTTTTAACAAATTTTTTGCAAAATTTTAAATTTAATGTGTGTATAAACTCGAAGGTTAAAAAGTATGTATATTATACAAAAACAATAATTATTTATTTTATGGGGATAATTTAACGGTTTCTCGAATTGTTACTCTCTTTCGATTGTGCAAAGCGCATGTTCTGATGGTGACTCAAAAGATAAAGTGAAACAGATAATGCGGGCGCCATCGGAACTTTTCACTGTTCTTGTCTAGTCAAAATCTCTTGATGGTTCCGAAATGCAATTGGGGAATCATACGCAAAAATTGTTTGGTAAACGTTCAAAATGATTGTAAACAGCTATTTATTTGCTTTGAAATTGTAATTTTGTGAATTGATAAGACTGTTTCTTTTTGGGAAATTTTTCCAAGATTTCTGTTATTGTTATATCTGATATTCATGTTTTAGTTCGAATCATTTGTAACTGGAATAAAAGAAGTTTAAATATACTAAGAAACTTTTTGTTTCAAATTTATGAAAATTATGCCTATTCTGTAGTTGAAATGTAGCATTTTTTTTCCAAGTAACTATTTCTAGGAAAAGGTTTTCCCTAACAGAATTACATTTTCTTAAAGATTTTTTTTGTATTAATATTATTCCTTTAACAAAAATAATAATATTAATACAAAATATTAATATAATACGAAATATTATTATTTTTATCATATTAGTATTTTTATTATATTAATTTTTATTATATTAATATTTTTATTATATTAATATCAATACAAAATATTATTATTTTTGCATCAATATTAATATCTCAAATAATATTAATACATAGAATATTATTATAATCTCAGGATTTCGTCAAGTATTTTGATTCCCGAAATATTTCTATAACTTGTTTAATTCTATATAGATAAAAGTATTTTTCGCTTATACATTTGTAATGATAGTTATCAAATGTTTTCTCGGTGTATTTAAGAGTGTTATTATTTTCTTACACAATAAAAAAATTATGAATGAAAAAATGAAATTTAAAGAATATTACCTAAAACATTTATTTTTTTACACAGGGTGTCCCATTCAAAAGTAGTTTATTTGAATGTGCACGAGTTCTAAGCATAAATAGAAACATAGTGAGTAACTCACCAAATTTAATTTATTAAAAAGCAATGGAAATATATATATATATATATATATATATATATATATATATATATATATATATGTGTGTGTGTGTGTGTGTGTGTGTGTGTGTGACTGTGTGTGACAAAAAAAACGATGCATCGAGAACTAGAAAAACAAACGATTAAAATTTCAGAGCAATGGACTGATTTGCTTCAGAGTTTGGCCGTTTCAAAGGGATGAAGTCATTAAGGCGTTGGTCCTCCTCTGGCCTGGATGCAAGCTGTCACCCGACGGTGCATAGACTGATAATGTTCCCGGATGGTGTCCTGCGAAGTTTCGTTCCAAATTGTCTCCAGCTGTTGGACTAAATCGCCAACAATCCGGGATGGCTTTCCACTTCGTCCCAAATGTGCTCTATGGGAGAGAGATCAGGCGACCTAGTTGGTCAAGGATGCTTAGAGTAAGCTTGCATACAATTCACTGCAACACCTGCCTTGTGCGACCGGTTATTATCTTATTGAAAATTTCGTAATGAGTGTCGCAAAAGTACAAGTGGCTACAAATCTCAATATAAAACACAATGTCACCTTCAATATGTAAAAACAGTTTCAGTACACTGGATACTTATCGAAAAGACCTGAATTAGGTCAATCGTGATCCATAACGATGAATGAGGATCGTTATTTGGCAGCGGAGCGATTCAGGACTGCTACACCTTCACAGCTCTCATACGAGTTGTATGCTACCGCTGGAATCTGAGTTTCATGGTATAGAGTTACTCAAAGGCGTCAAGGGGGAGGGCTGTATTGCAAAAGACACGTCAGTTGCATCCAGCTCACTTCAATACACAAGAGAGCATAATTAGCATGGAGCAGATAACATGCGCCTTGTATCAGAAAATTGGAGCACCGTGCTTCTTATAGACGTATCGAGATTCTGCCTGAACACTGATTCTCAGCTTACCTGCATCTGGAGAGAGCCTGGGATATGATTCCATCCTTGCTACACCAGGGAAAAGGATATTATGGTGGTGGAGCAGAATTATGTTGGACGGCCGCACACCCCTGCATGTGTTTGACACAGGCTCCCTGACTGCTCTGAGGTACAAAGAGATCTAAAACTCCTAATGTGTGACTTTTCAGGGGCGTATTTGGTCCTATAAAATTATCCATATAGAGCTTAGGCGGTCGACGATTGCATGGAAAGTGAGGATATTCATGGATTGGCCCGTAAGATACTTAATCCTGATTGCAATCGCATCTCGCCATCCCTTCCCAAGAATCATTATTTAGCTAAAAACTGCCTTGCTGCTAGAGTGGAATTTAAAGCCTCAAGGATTCCTCAAATGCCTCCTGTCTAGTATGCTGTCACGCTGTGCGACCTGTGTGGCTGTGATAGGGAACCATATCCCATACCACTAATTTTTAGTTCGATATCATAATGTGGATTTTGAACATCCCTGCTCCATAAATTTTACTGATAATCATTCGTACCTAACCTCTTGAGACTCAAGACCATATTCTTTAAGCAATTCTCCCCTAATTTGAGATAAATCATCTAAAAAGTAATACAAAGCAGTATAAGCAACCTTTTTTTTTTAAAAAAAAAATACAATTTTTGACCTGTCCATTATAACGGATATTGGGTCTTAGTCTTGTAAAAACATATATTACTGATTACACACACACACACACACATATATATATATATATATATATATATATATATATATATATATATATATATATATATATATATATATATATTCAATCTGCAGACATATCTTCGATTGTTGCTTTCTTTTTATCCGCCAATTTTAAATGCTTGTGGAACAAAAGGATCCCTCCAAATAATTTCTCCTGAATAGGTGACTGCACTGGACTATCCCATATAATGGAGTGCCTGGTTTTAGGATATAAAACTGTAAATTTTTCTCTGCATGTAAAATAAAATTGTCCAATAAAATAACTTTTGATAGATACATTTCTATGCCCGATAATATAACCTCGTCTTATTAGGTTAAAATTTTCCACAATTGACTGAACTGATAAATTTTACCACATAAGATTAATTAGAACTGTAAAAGATTTCTAATTTACTATAAGTAGCATGTGAGTAAGTTTTTAAAAGGCATTAAATACTTCCAAATGTTCATAATTAAAGTTTAATTATTTCGGCACTATTAGAGCTTATATTTACTAATTCAACTTTTTAGATTATAAGTAACTCAAATCGACTATTCAATTTGAAAAAAACTCTCTTCGGCGTTCTACATTACACAAATATTTATTTCCCAAGAGGTACAATGGAGCCATATCTCTAAAAGGTCTGTTAGAAAGCTGGGTATAAAAATAAAATGAATCAGAGAAACATTCTTTTAAATAAACAGCTTTTCGTTTGATCTTACCAACATAATAAAGAAAGAAAAGAACTATTGATCATTGTGAAACATCAAAGAAACTCGATATCGTGTTTTTTGCTCACGAATATTTGTAATAGTTTTTGCAACATACTTTCTAAATCTTTCGCAAATCAAACATTTTCGATTGAGAAAATATTTGTATTTCGTATATTAGTGGCTAAATGTAGATAACAACTTTTATTCTCACTGGAACTTGAGTTAAAGAATAATAAAGATTATCTCTCCCTTTTTTTTTATTAAATTTAAATGCTCTCTTATTAATTATAAACTTAAGTTCACGATTGTAGGACTTACAATTATTTATCCTTGTATTATAATATAAGTATTTATAGGTTTTTGGATAAGCCTTACGAATCATTTTTATCATGAATTTGAATAAATATTCAATAAATCTTATCTATAATAAACAATCAAACGGATGATTATAGGCTTAAAGTTGTTGGTAGGATTTTATCGTTTGCATTATATTCCTTCCTAACAGATTTTACGTCATTCTTGTTCAAGAAATTCGGTAACACATAAAAGGCTTTCGTCAGAGATAAAACAAATTCATCAAATGAAAAAATTTTCCTGAGGATTATGAAACTTGTATTTTACTCGTAATTTTAAGAATAGGTAAAGATGTTTTTTATTTAAATGTTTCCTTACTCATTATGAGTTTAAGTCGATAATTTCTTAAAGCCTTAAGACTTACAAATGATTACATTTGTATTATACTTTATAAGACTTAAAGACTCATAAAACATGCATATATATATATAGTTATATATAAATATAGTTATATATATATATAGTTATATATATATATATAGTTATATATATATATAGTTATATATATATATATTGAAAATCCAGTAAAATAGTTCAGTATAGTCTTAAATTAGTTGGTAGTATTTTATCGTTTGCCATTTTATGCCTTCTTGAAAGATATTGCGTCAGACGTTAAGAACTTAAGAAATACATAAACGGTATTGAAGATAAAACATATTAATCGATTCAATGAATTTTCCTGAGGATTATCAAACTTGTATGTTATTTTGCTTTCTTTTAATAATTATTCTTCCCCAGTACAAAGATTTAGAGGTTTTCCTCTTATTAGTAGGAATGATGGATAATTGAAAGTTCTTAAAGGACGACTAACAAGAAAATATTGATCGAAATAAATCATCTGTTAATTTTCTCGCTATTTTAATAAGCAGCATCGATAGGGGAACAAATATCGATTATTAGAAAGTTGATGGAAGATTTTGAAAGTTTCCTTAGAAACCTCGAACTTTCATTTCAGGAATTTATTTGCAGCGGGTATTGACTTTTATCATTCCCCCTTATAATCGATTTTTCCTTTCATTATCTTGTTTGAGCACATTCTACCTATATAAGTTTAGATTGTGATTCAATACCTTTTGATTTATTCCCGATAAACAACCTATAGCCATATTCAAACACATTACATGCTACTGATCCTGGAATAAGTTTCTTCCGAATAAAACGAACATATATTTTTGTTGGAAATGAATTGGATGACCACAAAAAAAGCAAATTATGTATGAAACATTAAATAAGAAATTTCATAAGATATGTTTTATAATCCTGGCCCATTATCTTACATTTATAAACTGCTGTTTGTAGAAAATGCAACACCATGAAGGAATCATCAGAATCAAATGAAATTCGCAGCAAATGTCAATTATAGGATATTATGCAAATTAATAAAGTTTCAGAGCCATCGCGCGTGCGCGGCGCGCGCAGCGCCCTCTGAATTGATGCTGAAAGCGTATAAATAAAGTGCTGTAGCGGGACGTTGAAAAAAGTTTATGATTATTTGTTAGTGGCAAACGTTTAGTGAGACCTGAGTATGCCTCCACGACGGAAGAATAAGAAATTCAAGCACCTTACGGAGTTTGAACGAGGGAGGATAATCGGCCTTCGAGAAGGAGGATTTTCCTATCGCGCAATAGCAGCTCGTATGCAGCGGAACAGTTCCACAGTGATGCGAGTTTGGAAGCAGTGGACCGACGAGCACCGAACAACTCGAAAAACAGGCACTGGATGACAGAAGGTGACGTCAGAGCGCGATGATCGACACCTGCTCCGCATGGCGGTGAATGATCGCACAGCTTCCTCCAGGCAGCTGGCAGCACGTTGGTCTACTGCTACAGGTGTACAATTGTCGGCTTCGTCAATTCGTCGTCGTCTGCTGCGCCGTGGATTGCGTGCAAGGGTGCCTTTATACAGGATTCCCCTCACGGCGAATCATCGACGGCTGCGTCGGCAGTGGGCTCTTGAGCACAGAGACAGGCGAGCTGATTGGCACCAAGTTGTCTTTTCAGATGAATCACGCTTCAATTTGTGGACCCATGATGGCCGTGTTCGTGTTAGACGTTATGCCGGTCAACGCTGCCTTCCTGAGTGTATTATTGAACGACATAGTGGTCGAACACCCGGAGTTATGGTCTGGGGTGCGATTTCGTATCATGGACGATCCAATTTGATACGAATTGAGGGTAATCTCAATAGCAACAGGTACGTCCGTGAAGTGCTACAGCCCGAAGTCGTTCCTTTCCTTCAAGGCATCCCTGGAGCTATCTTTCAGCAGGATAATGCACGCCCACATGTTGCGCGGACTGTTCGAGACTTCTGTTCAGCACAACGCATGCAACTTCTTCCTTGGCCTGCTTATTCACCGGATATGTCGCCTATTGAGCACGTGTGGGATATGGTTGGTCGGCGTCTCGCTCGTGATCCGCGTCCTGCAGTTTCCAAAGACGAACTTTGGTTGCGCATACAAGCGATATGGAATTCTCTTCCTCAAGCAGATATTCAACATCTGTTTGACTCCATGCCACGTCGTATAGCAGCACTTATTGCAGCGCATGGTGGCTGCACCAAATACTGATTTCGGACGCTTAATTTGTTTCTTTTGTTTTGAAAATTTCATCATTTATTTGTATCAGTACAAGTCGTTTCTGCATTAAATTTCATTTGATTCTGATGATTCTTTCATGGTGTTGCATTTTCTACAAACAGCAGTATATGTAAATGTCCTGTCGTGTAATGTGCTTATGAACCATATATATATAATCTTAAAAAATTTTGAGAAAATATTGTTATATAACATGAATTACATTGTACCAAAACATTATATAATTTTTTAAAACTATTTCTGATTTCTAAATAATTTTGAGAATGAATATTATTTGTGATTCCAGAACATTGAAAATGCGATCCCTTCTTTATGAACCTTTTTTTTTTTTTTTTTTTTATCTTTTCCTTTCTTTAAGATTTATTTCTTGAAAGCGTACTCTAAACAATATTTAACATTTCATAATTTATATTACATACCATTGCAAAATCCGTGATTTATTTTTTAAATGACTTTCAATCTATTTAATTCATATGCCATTCTTTGTATACATTTTTAGTCTTTAGATTCCGTTATTGAAATCTATGAGGGTGAATAGCTAAGAAATACTTTTTACTCATAGCTTTTCCAATAAAGCCTCTGGACCCTCAACTGGTGTTTAAAAAACTCTTGAAGAACATCTCAAATTATTTTATGTGTAGCAAGTTCCAATGCTTATGAATCATGTAATGTTTTCAGTTCTCTTTATCAAAAAAGAAAAAGGCAGAAGCGCAATAAATATCTCTTTATTTTTCATTGAATATTATGTAACGCGTAACAATGTATCACACAGAACAATGATTATAAATTTTTTCTCTCTCAATGTATAGCTTTATCGTGACTAAAAATCTATGGCAATGATGCCTTAAATTATAGCTTTCAAGTTTCTTTTCTTTTATTAATGTTTTTTGATAATTCAAAGTTGTGTAGTGTAAAAATATTTGAATGCCACATAACTTTTATGCACAAAAAGTCATTTAGATTTAGACTGTTGTCTGTTACTTTCGGGTACTAAAACTGCATTTTTAAATTGGATATTTTTATTAAGGTCCTGCTGAATTTTCTTATTTTACCATTTTAGTGATCTGAGAGTTTCGACATTTTGGGGAACTTTTTTTCCCCACCCTGTAGTGGGAATCAGGTTTCGTCCCCAGTGGAGGTCGTTTGAACTCGGATGACGGGGGCGCTTCGAACTGTTCATCTATCCATCCGAAGAAAACGTGCCTGATATTTCACAGCAGCATTAAACAATTTTGGGGATCCCTTGCCCTGTCAGTTATTAGACGCTTAAAACTCCTGTCGTTGTTGAAGAGAGGCCCCACATACTCACTTTCCATCGTGAAGATACGAAATTATCAGAGAGGAAATTCTCTTTCTTTTTAACTGTTGATGAACTTTCTGAACGATATTGAGATAAGGTTGCTTTTTCCTTTATTATTGCAATTCATATAAGCCCCTTGTTGTAACAAGTGTCCTTTTAAAAGTTTTCATTTTGCGTCATCGGCAGTCAGTAATTGAGATGACGAGTCTGTTGGACGCATGTTCCAAAGCCATTTATATCAGTAATTGCGATTTATGAATAACTGTCATGTTTAGATCCTGAGGCAATTTTGAATTGGGATTATATTCAACAGATAGCTCTATGCTGAAAAGTTCTACCATTTAGAGTCCAATTTCCAGATCATCCCTTCGCCTGCGTCTGTTGTTTATGTTGACGTTAAGGTTGGGATTGAACTGCCTATATGCAGATCCTCAGACACATATCTCATACAACTGAGAAAGAAAGGAGCTCATTACCGGACCAGTTAATGAGCACTTTTGATTCTGTAGAGAAGACTGTTGCAAAAGCAAAATTTAGAACATATTGAAATTGTAAGAATGTTGCGAGAGCCTTTAAAAAATAAATATTCTGAGCTCGGTCTCACGAAAAGAGTTCATTACAATGACATTTTTTCAGAATGTTAAAGTTTGTTTATTTGGCAGTTCTAGTTTCTGCATGATATTTACTTTTTGAATTCATATCTCATCCATTGTACTTGTAATGTAATTAACAGCACTGTAAGAACTTCTTTTGTATGTTGAAAAGTTATTTAGCATTCATTTACTATGAGGCGGCTCTCTCTGAACTGCTTGCCACCTTCCCACTATGCACTGATGCGGCTGATAACTCCTTGCACATTCTCATCTATCCACGTGGCGGCAGCTTAGAACATCTAATTTCTGCATGCGCGCAGTTATGTAAATTGTGATATTCTGCGTTCGCACTATCAGGAGAGCACAGCAGAAGGAGAAAATGTTGCCGATCCAATTACTGTTATCCGCCTACAATCCAAAAAAAGCCCCTCTCCTGAACCTGTCCGAATTTCCTTCTCTCCATCAATTCTCCAGACCAGTCAAATTTATCCTGGATCGGTTGGAGATATCTCGCACCAGAAGATTTATCGTTCTCGCTATGTTACTAACCACAGTTGTCTGAAGATGTTTCCTGTATTCTAGAATTTTGCTATCATTGATATATATGACGATACTATACAGTTGTTCATCACTATGTTCTCTTAGCTATTAATTAATAAATATTTGAACTAGCCGCATTATTGTTTCATTCAAACGAATGATATTCTCATGCACAATATTAATTTAATTGAGAAATAAATATTGATATTTTTAAATTTGTCCTGAATAATTTGCAACTTCTTGATCTGAGTCATTTGAAGTGTGGTATATACGCGTCTAATTACCCCTTCAACTCCTTCATACAAATAAGTTTTTAAATCTACCTGATTTTTTTTACGAAATTGTCATGAAAATGTTCGAAAAGAATTTGAAGTAGAAATATTAAATGCTGTTTTTTTTTTTTTTCCCTTGATAGAGTTCGTCTTGTACTTCCTACAAATAGTTTGCGCAAAAAATATTTATTTCCATCTTAATTAAAAATGCAATGGAGATATTTTAAGCAAGAACTAATTCAATATGAACAACAAAAGCTAATGTAATGGAATTTCGGTAGCTTATTTTATTTAATTAGAAAAAAAATCGCTGCAGGATATTATCTTCTTTCTCTCTCTCTCTCTCTCTCTCTCTCTCTCTCTCTGTGTGTGTGTGTGTATGTGTGTGTGTGCTCAAAGAAGAATTCTAAAGATTTATTAATGAAAAGGAAAGAAATGAACTTTTTTCTTTGAAAATATGAAAATTTTCTTTTCGCTATTTCAAGATTATTATTTCCGTTGCGAAATCGGTAGAGAATACATGAATTTTTCATAAACATACCTGGGAAAATTCTCAAAGATCTTGATTACTTCTGCTCCCTTTTCTAAATACGGACTCATCAACTGCTACACCATAAGACTTAATCAAAATTAAGATTGCTCTGAGTTAAAATGATTTTTACAAAGATTGAAATAAAAAAAATTGAAATATGAATTAATTCAATGCACTGAAAGCGTAAATTAGAAAAATTAAAAAAATAAACGTAATTAAAAATACATTTTTACCAAAATATTCGAGAAATATTTCGATGCGTATTGTAGCGTCTGGTGATACCACTAGAGTTCGCACCCGGCGAGGGAAGTCTGATTTGTAGTAAAGTGAGAAAAACAGAGACCATCCATGCGATAAGGTCAGTGGTATATCTTTCGGCTTCAGGTTTGAATTAGGAAGATAATTATTAAGTAAATTATTTTTTTAAAAAAAATTAGCTTTCTAGTGTGATCGGAGAGTAAGCGGATAGAGAAAATATAAACCTCTCGGCTAAGCAACAGAATCAGAACCTGCTACAATTATTAACCGTTACTTTTAATTTAATCTAAATTATCCATAATTTATTTTAGATTTACATCACTGATAATTTGTCAAAATATGTAAAAAATAACATGATAACAGAAAATTTTTAATTTTATTTCGGGAGCGTAATGTTAATCCTATGAAATATCTACTACCGTCTTCAAATCGTTATTATTTTATGTATTCTGGAGCGAAAAGGTGCATCCGAAAAAGCAAAAAATAATGAAGGTTTTTTCGGAATTGCATATTCCCTCCTGGGGAGGAGGGATTTTTGAAAATATTTTTATCTTACTTTAATGAATCTTTTGTAGATTTTCCGGTATTTTAAAAATATTCCAAAGTATATTCGAAAATCGGAGGAAAATTGTATAATTCTACAGAAATCTTCATCATTTTTTGCTCTTTCAGATGCACTTTATTGCATTCAAATAGATAAAATAGTAAAGATTTGCAAACGGTAGTAGAAATTCCATAGAATTAACATTACGTTTACGAAATAAAAATGGCCCGTAGACGGGAGCCTTGAAAAGGATTTTCAATGAAATTAAGTAAAAATACCATCTAAATTACCAGAAATTCAGTTCATTCTTTGCAAAGAAGAACAAACTTAAGATCCAAGACAAAGTTCTTTCGATCAGAAGTTTGATTCTAATCTGCTGTTTATTTTGAAATGTTTATAAACAAAATGTTTTTACAGCTGTGAAAAGTATTTAGTACCTAGAAAACTTGTTTTTTATTTATTTTGAGTAGCATTACATTCGCTATTCAGCTGAAATAGGAAACTAAATAACCTGTTCTTTAGACAGATGCTACGAGAGAATCAAAAGGGTTCAATCGAAAGTTCATAAAAGATTCCAATTCTCTGAAGTCAAGTTTTTTTTATTCATTTATTCATTCAGAATAAGACAAAGGATACGCTTCATTTGCTGGTATATTAATTAACTTTGACCGGCGGACGGGAAAACAACCAGTCCAAAAAGCAACATATTTATAAAAACAGAAAAACAAAATAAAAACTGCATTCATAAATAAAATCGCAACGAGTGAAAAAAATAATGGAGTGAGCTGGACGATAAAACTGTTTCTTCTTTAACCTCTAATTTACTGCAAAGCGAATAACATTACCCCTTTTTGGGGGCCCCTTGAATTCCATGGAGTCGAACCTTTCAACCAATCACAGTATGAGAGAATTTCGTGATCTTTTGCGAAAGCGTGAGGCATCAGTGCCACGTGCGAAAAAGTGAATTTACGATTTCGTTCTCCAATATTTTGTGGCTCAGAATGATTTTTACCCTAAAGGCGGTATGTTTTTTTATAGCATAGAATCGTAAGTTTTAAGTTGCGTAAAAAATAATAAGACAGACTGTCGTAACGAATTTCTAAATAAGCATAAAAACTGATATTTTGAGGTGCTGTATGAGTTATTACTTCTCTTTTTTTAGGGAAGGGTCTATTTTTTCTTCTTCTTTTTTACGTTGAAATTTTTTTTAGTCCTAAACCGCAGTATATTTTTCCGTGATTCATTTCAAGAAGTGTTTTAATTTAGTGCTAAATAGCAGAGATAGATTAAAATAATACTTTTTCAGGTAGTTTTAAAAAATTAATGTCATTATAACGCATCCATTTCTTACACTGTGTATAGTGTTACTAAAGGGTAAAAAAATTCGGCAAATGTACAGATTTTTCACGTTTATATGTAATATTGAAGTTCTATTTAACAATACAATAAATAATGCAAAATATTGAAAGTATTTTATTCAATATATATATATATATATATATATAGTTTGAATTAAGGGGGGGGGGAACCAATACAATAAAATATATTATGTGCGAGCTCTCCTCGAATTAAGGAAGTCCCAATGTAATAAAAAAGAGGCATTTTTAATTTGAAAAAGTTTCTCACTTAGGATCTGTAATTTAATTTTTAGTGAAGACATTTTAAAGATTTCGTTTTATTTCCCATTAAGTACTTTTACAGTTTGTATTCTTTCCCATATATGCTTTAAGAATACATAGTTATTCAAAATGACCCATCCGATTTAAAAATTCCATATTTTCAAAAATAAACAACACAGAATGATAAGCAATACATGATTACAAAAGAAAAATGTGAAGTTTTTTATAGTGATGAAAGAAGGCCCTCGTGTATTCTTGAGGAAGCTATTTCACGAAAGCTGTTTTAGAAGTTTTCACTGAGCTACATCGCACTTGCAACGACCAGTGACTTTATATTACACAGCTGGCTACAAAAGTTATCTGATATAGCCCCATGCGATTTCTTCCTTTGGAGATTTGTAAAAGTGCATGCGCATCTATAATCCACAAAATTACGTGAAGTTAAACAACTGATTTTTGCTGCTGTACAATCAATCATCACTGACACTATACAAAGTGTTAGGCAGGAATTTACATATCGAACTGATATTACACGTGTAAGTTAAGGAAGTTACATCGACCACTTGTAAAAAGATCCACATTTTCTCCTTTGCATTCATATATTACTTATTCCGTTTAATTTATTTATAAAAAAATATGGAATTTTGATATCGGATGAATCATTTTGAATAACTCTGTATATCATAAAAATTTCATTTAATAGAAAGTCAATGGAAAGATATATTTTATAATTTTTCGTTATGCATGGAGTTTTAAGAGAAAATTTCTCATATGTAAGCTCCGTAAGAATTAACTTTGTGAATTACTTCAACATAATTTTTTTAAAAATTATCTATAACTATTTTTAGTAAAAAAAAGGCCTATCTTGTTTTTTTGGTATTATATAGGCAAATTTTGATTTAATACATAGAGCATATCCATCTATTTCTTTCCGAAGACATACACAGATGTAGCTATTTTTCCAGTGGTAGGAAAGTCTGTGACCATCAAGTTGACTCTTATTGCAGAACAATAAAAATGTCTATTTCTAACAAGATATTTTTCATAAGGCTGTCTTAGAGTAATGTTAAAAAATAGGACACGAAATTGAAAGGCTTTTTTGATAATTATATTCTGACTTCAATATATTTTAGAGAGCAGCGTATTTTGAAACATTGATCAATCAGTCCCTCTTTTCTGGTATAAAATGCGTACATAATTTACTTTTATTAGTCATCCAATTCATTTCCATCAAAAGAGATAATATGTTCGTTTTATTCGGACAAAACATTTTCCAGTATCAGAAGCTTGCAATGTGTTAGAGTATGGCTATAGGGTGTTTATTGGGAATAAATCAAAAGGTATTGAATCACAATCCAAATTTATATAAGTAGAATGTGCTCAAACAAGATAATAAAAGGAAAATTCGATTCAAAGGAGGAATGATAAAAAAAAAGTCAATAACCGCTGCAAATAAATTCTTGAAATGAAAGTTCGAAGTTTATAAGGAAACTTTCAAAATCTTCCATCAAATTTCTAATAATCGATATTTGTTCTCCTATCGATGTTGCTTATTAAAATAGCGAGAAAATTAACAAACGATTTATCTCGATCAATATTTTCTTGTTAATCGTCCTTTAGGAACTTTCAATTATCCATCATTTTTACCAATATGAGGAGATCCTCTAAATCTTTGTACTTGGGGAAGAATAATTATTAAAAGAAAGCGAAATACAAGTTTCATAATCCTCAGGAAAATTCATTGAATCGATTAATACGTTTTATCTTCAATACTGTTTATATATTTCTTAAGTTCTTAACAAGTATGACGCAATATCTTTCAAGAAGGCATAAAAATGCAAACGATAAAATACTACCAACAAATTTAAGACTATACTGAACTATTTTATTGGATTTTCAAAAAATATATTTATGGATTTTTTCAAATTTATGTTTTATAAGTCTCTAAGGCTTATAAAATATAATACAAATGTAATTATTTGTAAGTCTTAAAAGTTTTAAAAAATTATCGATTTAAACTCATAACAAGTTAGGAAACATTTAAATAAAAAAAATCTTTAGTATTCTTAAAATTTAGTTGAAATGAGAATTTTGACTCTTCGTAAAGTTAAATGTAAAAAAATTAGCACGAATCAGAGCCGAAATACAAAATAAATTTTACCAGTGGAATTATCTATAACAGCCATGAAACATTTTAATGATAAATCAGTTGCATCGTAAACAAAATACAGATGTAATGTTGAACAAATCTTATGAAATTTTGATTCTATGATTTTACATAAATATTCAGATCTATTTCTTAAGAAAATGGCTAGTGATTAGTCAAATTAAATTCGCTACTTACCGCCATTCATCCAAAAATATTTCAAAGGTTTTTCTCTAACTTTAATTACCTGTCAATATTTAATTCTTCTATTTCACCTTCACGAACTTTTCCATATCAATAGCTACTCTTGCTCGATTCCTTCCGACAATGTTTTCCAAATTGTTCTCATTGAAATCAATAACTTACCGTTTTTATGGTCGTTGGATCAAATACTTTGCTTCAGTTTCTTTAAATTTCAATAAATTTTCCATTGCTAAACTTTAACTAATTTCATAAGTCCAGCATGGGGACACTCGACCGATCAGAGTGCTCCACTTATCGTCATCCCACGCATCCGTTGAGCGCTCAGTCTAGTTCGAGATGTCGAGGTGAAAGATATTTTCTATTCCTGTTAAGCAGGTGATTGGACTCAGATTTTCCTGCGAGCTTGCATTCGCCAGTACTCAGAGCAAAGCTATCGCCGTACAAAAGATTATAATCTTGTAACTCGTTGTTGGTGAATTCGTCGATCATTCCATGAAATTAGTTCACCTCAGGGTAACATACATTTATTTTCTGTACAATAGGGATATTTATACAGTTCATTTTTTTCACAGTTTTAAGATGTATATTTTATAAATGCAGAAACAACATTGGGGAAAAATTCCCGCGCAGTGGTCACACCAGCTTACCCCGCAGCCTCAATTGACTCAACAACTGGTTTGCCACCAGAGGGAAACCGTGCAGGTCCTCTGTTCTGGTGGCGCCATCCAGTAGTTATTACAAAAATAAAAATAACCATTGGTTACAATCTTAAACTTTTTACTCATTAATTAAGCAATTTTTTTCTCTTCCTGTTTTAATGAATTCAATAGTTTTGAGGAGGAGGTACTTCCTACCTGTAGAAAAATTAACTCCGTTAGACGCACTCATCTAATAATCTTCTAGCCAATGATTAATTCTTAAAAATCCAATTTATCACTAAAATGCACTTTTGGGTTGGGGAAACATTGTTATATATTTAAATCAATTTCAATTAAATTGCTTTAATAAAAAATAACTTGTGTATCAAGTCTATTTTAATACTTCCTCTCACATTTGTAGATCCATGAAAATTTCAGGGCATTTGTATGCATTCATTCCCTCGAAAATTATGAGTATAAATTAAATACTAAGCATCACGTGATTAACTGTGAATTGAATACACATTCTCCTTTTTATCTTTACTCTTGTAAGTCAAAGAAGAAAATATTTTAAACATAAATGAGTTATTCCTACAAAAAAAGAGAGAAAGGAAGAAGTTTTGAAAACCGGTGGAACAAATTTCCATCCATTTGTGGAATTTGGGATTATTGTTTTCACAAGATAAAAGACAGAGAAACAGCCAAAAATAAATTCCGTTTTTCTAAACAAAACTATTTTATACCCGATTTTACGTTGCTGGATAACGGTTTGTGATGTTTGAAATAAATTATCCCAATTATTTCTTGAATTAATCTCTTATCTTGTTTTATTGAAAGTTTTTCAGTTGCCTATTTAAATGTAACTCAAAGTTTGCTTAACACATCCAACACTCTAACCAGTTGGGAGCTACGGTCAGATGACAAGATCAGTAACAGGTCAATTGAAAAGTCCCCGGCCTGACACATAGATGGCGCTACTAGAATTAAATCCATATGTTTTTTAGTTAGCCCTAACCCTCAAAAGATGCGTGTATAAATTTGACAGCTGTCGGATCATTAGTTTGTGAATTATAGCATTTTGAGTGAAGCAACTTTTGTTATTGTGGAAAAAATGGATAAAAAGGAATTTTGCGTGTTGATAAAATATTGCTTTTTGAAGGGAAAAAATACAGTTGAAGCAAAAACTTGGCTTGATGCCGAGTTTCCGGACACCGCCCCAGGAAAATCAACCATCTACTAAGTTTAGACGTGGTGAAATGAGCACCGAAGACGGTGAACGCAGTGGACGCCCCAAAGAGGTTGTTACCGACGAAAACATTAAAAAAATCCACAAAATGATTTTGAATGTCCGTCAATTGAAATTGAATGAAATAGCAGACACTCTAAAGATATCAACTGAACGTGTACATCATATCATTCACGAATATTTGGGTATGAGAAAGCTCTGTGCAAAGTGGGTGCCCCGCGAGCTCACTTTTGACCAAAAACAACGACGAGTTGATGATTCGGAGCAGTGTTTGAAGATGATCAAGCGTAATAAACCCGAGTTTTTGCGTCGATATGTGACAATGGATGAAACATGGCTCCATCACTTCACTCCGAAGTCCAATCGACAGTCATCCGTGTGGACTGCACACGATGAACCCGCTCCAAAGCGTGGGAAAACGCAACAGTCGGCTGGCAAGGTTATGGCGTCTGTATTTTGGGATGCGCATGGAATAATTTTCATTGACTACCTTGAAAAAGGAAGGACCATCAACAGCAACTATTACATAACGTTACTGGACCGTTTGAAGGACGAAATCGCCGAGAAACGGCCTCATTTGAAGAAAAAGAAAGTGCTGCTTCACCAAGACAATGCACCGTGTCACAAGTCAGTGAAAACAATGGCAAAAATCCGTGAATTGGGCTTCGAATTGCTTCCTCATCCACCGTATTCTCCAGATCTGGCCCCCAAAGACTATTTCCTGTTCTCAGATCTCAAAAGAATGCTCGCTGGGAAGAAATTTTCGTCGAATGAAGAGGTGATCGCCGAAACTGAGGTTTATTTTGAAGCAAAGGACAAATCGTACTACAAAAATGGTATCGAAAAGTTGGAGGGTCGCTATAATCAGTGTATCACCCTTGAAGGGAATTATGTTGAATAAAAAACCTAATTTTGCCAAAAAAATGTGTTTTACTATGGTAGGCCAGGGACTTTTCAATTGATTTGTTATGTCTAACATATATATATATATATATAACAACATGCATAACATAACCCTACTCCATTCTTTCGCGCGGATTTCGATATCTTAACGAAAATCAAACCTAGCTGCAAGACAATCTCGTTTGGAATTATGCCACCCGAATAAGTTATTTATCAATTACGAATTCTTTACTCTACCAACCAAGCTATTGTGGTCCAAATGTCTTATTTTGATGTTGATTTCTCTGGAGCGATCAGTTCACAAAGCGAACTTTTTAACTCACATCTTGCAAAATGTGAGTTTTCAATATAGGGCACGGCATAAGCAGGGTTCTGGGAGAAATAAGCCCGACCAGATTATTCGGGAGCGTGACTTAGGTCTCAAAGCAGCAGGAGAAAAAAAAAAGTAAGTTAATCGAATCGAAGGCTATCGCGTGATAGAGTAATAAACTACCATGCTTTGGCTTTTTGAAGAGAGAGATTTAGTTCTTCAGTAATTAGAAAGTAAGGAAGTTGTATTAAAAAATGTAATAGTTTAATAATTGCAATATTTAAGTAAAAAAATCTATTGAGGCCTCTGTGAGAATCCTAAAGGATTTTTCTACGCGACTTAAAGTAAGGTTTAACATCATAAATTTCAAAAGATTGAAGATATGAATTATCAACAGTTGCCAAGTTCTTAAAGAAAGTTTTCGAAACTTTTTTAATGTGATCCATAAATGAAGAGATGCGATTGATTTATACATTTCATTGTTGTTCATGTATCTTCTCTCGTAACAATTAATTATAACGGAATTATTTTGGGTAACATTTAGTATTCTAATATTAGAGTCTACAGCATAACCCCAGATTCGGCAAACATAGTTACTCTAAGATTCGATATAATTATGGAGGCGTAGAAAAGTATTTCGTTTAAGTCATAATTGAGTTCAGCAAAAACTAGTCAGAAATAAAACTAATAAATTAAAACTTGATTATTTGATCATTTTCAGCAAAAATCGTATTCAATTTCGTATATCAATAAAAAATTAGTTATTTTGTTATTCTGTGAGTGGCAGGAAATAATAGGAGAAAAAAGTACCGGACAGCGTTCCAAATTTTCTTGTTTGGTGTATGTATATATATATATATACATAGTGTCGATGAGTATATTTTACTTGAAAAGAAAAACAACGAAACTTTCATGAAAGAGCTGCTCTTTTTTTTTTTTTTTTTAATGAATAAAAATGTTTAGAAAAGGTAACGCCCTTTTTTCTCTACTTTTGATAATAATATAGAGATTAGTTTGTTGTACATTATTATTGAAGCTTAAACATTTGTAAGGATAAAATGAAGACAATTACCGTTAAAGTAGAATCATCAATCAGGATATACGTAAAATAATTTTTCTGTCAAGATAAAAATTATTTCTTCCTTTTCATCACATTCAATTTCTTCTCACAATTCCTTATGACAATATTTTATAGAAGATGATGTTTTATGTAGTTATCCCTGAATGGAAATGACTTTAAAATGTTAAGAAACTATTCAAAGTATAAACTGAAAAGCTTGAAAAAATATCACCCGATTTTTTTTTTTTTTTTTAAAACTAATTATCTGTTTATGACAGGCCGCTTTTGCTGGATCTCATAGATAAGGAGTACCAGAATTTAGCGTAAATCGACCCAAAATCTCGCCAAATCATAAGAGTCTTTTTCTACTAAATTTTCTCAAATGTCATTTTCACGGTTATAATTGCATATCTTCAGAGTTACATCAAATCAAAGTATTCTCGGGTAGATTTTTAAATGGGAACTATTGAAATAAAAAAACCGAATCACATTAATTTTGATCCTCTTGATTGCGTAAATAAATAAATTTTCAAAGTTTCCTTAAGATATCTTCTCAATCAGAACACTATTTACTATGCAGCACATTTATACCTTCAATTAATTTTCTATTTTAAAAATGTTTTTAAATCCTACAACTGATAAAAAGAATGCTAATATACACAGTACGTTTTTATTCCTTTGCCTTAAGGTTTTGCATGAATAAAAAATAATACAAGTTCGACTTTTTAAAAATGAAAGACTTCTTTTATTTAGTAAATAACCTTACTGCTTTAAATGAATTCTTAAAAATTCATAACCTGAAACACGGTTATTTAAATGTTTTTCGGAATTTTGTACATTTTGTTTGAGTTTGTGTAAGAAGTAGATTATTTATTCATACAAAAACATCTAATAAAACATACAGATGGTTTTTCCGTCGAAGCTACGCTCCAAATATATTCCATATGTTAGTCTTACAATCTTTGGTTTCTTTTACATAGATATTTATTTAACATGCATGTGATGATGGACATTAAAAATTCAGAATACACATGGCTACAAGAAAGAAACACATAATTATGCAAGATTTTATTTTATATATAGAAACTTTATTTTGATTTAAGAATGTTACATAACTGTAGCTTACTTTTTGATTATTTATTAGGTCTTCTCATTTCCAGTAAAAAAAACTTTTAATAAAATTTTGACTGTGCTAATTATTGAAATGACAGAAATATGAAATTAAAATAAGCAGGAATATTACAATTTTATTTTAAAACCCAAATTTATACATAATAATTTTAGAAAAATACTGCCTATTTCTGGCTAAAAACAATGTTTTTAATTTCTTTTTTACTGCGTTCAAGTTTTAAGGAAAAGTTATATCATTCAATACACACAAAACATTTTATAAAATTAAAGCAGGAGTTTAATTAAATTCCTAAGTTCAATTATTTTTTTAATAATTTATACTGAGTATATTCAGTTCTGAAGACATTTTTTTTTCACTTTAGAAAAAGTATTTTTGACTTAAATGAACAATAACAGAGTATTAAAATGCTTAAAGAAAAAAGTTAAAAATGTTTCCTCGCTAATATTACGTTTTCTTATATTAGAGTGAACACAGATCCGTTCAATCGTTTAACTATTTTTTTTTTTTTTTTTGAAATGATAATGAATATAACGATATTTTATAACTGTAATAACAAATCTAACGAGTACTTTTTCATTTCCCCTGAGCAAATCTCGCCAAACAGACTTCATAACCGACAACACACAGTATACACATATTCCGTTTGGCGTCGATTGTATCATTTTTGGCTACTTAATCGCTTGCGCCGGCGAAATGGAAAAGTACCATATAACGTTATCAATTAATTTTTATCCCTTCATTAAAAAAAATCGTAGGTTTGTTTGTTTTATTGTTTTATGAGATATGAAGCAACAATGACTATTATCCCCTTTTCATAGATTATTTAAATTCAATAAATATCAAAATATTTCATCTCTCGCAAGAAGGCTCTGAAAACTGATTTATTAGCCACGATTCTATCCAAAAATTCTTTGAAATTAATATTTTGCTGTGCTTAAATATCCTAAGAATATTCCAGAGAAGATTTCTGTGGGAGGCGTATTTATTGCGGGTCAAAAGAATATGTTCAAAATCATTGATGTGGTTACAGGTTCTACGTTGTGAGTTATCATTTAAGTTGAATTTATGCAAAACCTCTGGAGTTATAATCATTTTGCTGATGATTCGCGTGCTTAGTATTTCCTCTCTTCTATTTTTTGTCCATTTAGATATTATGTCAAAGTTGGGGATGTTTCCTAAGATTTCAAAATATTTGCTTGAATTAAAGTTTTCATTAGTTATTTTCATTTTGTCGTGGAAAATATCGTTATTGATGTCTTCTGGGGCAATCCTGTCAAGATACTCATTGGATTCCGTTTCCGATTTTGCGAGATAATCCTCCTGTTCATTCCGAAAAATTTTCAAATGTTCCGGAATCCAAAGGAGAATCATCTGAGTACTAAATTGTGATTGAATGAAGATTTTACTGGCTAGTCTATGAACGACTTTTGGGAATTTTATATTGTAATTTTTTAAAGCTGATAGCACAGAATGGCTATCTGAGAGAATTAACAGATTTTCTTTTGATTCAGTTAAGTCGTCTAGAGCTTGACATGAAGCAAGTGCTTCTGCTGTAAAAATCGAATTGATATGATTTACTCTGTAGGCGAAACATGCATTTTTCGTGATGCCTGCTATTGATGTCATATGCTGATTTTTTTTCTTAGCTATTGGGAAAAACATTATTATATGAGTTAGTAAAATTATTACAAATGTTGTTCCTCCATGGCGTGGAAATGATCTGTTTGATAATCTAATACATCTCGAGTATTATTTTTAATTATTTTAGATATGATTTCAGTTAGTTTAGTTGTGTCTGGTCATTCTCTTGGTTGGTAAATGTATATTGAGCTTGTTTCATTACTTCTTGCCAATCTACTCGTTTTATATATTGCTTATTCTGCTGGAGTAATGAGAACTCTCTAACGACGTGGCAATGATCGCTTTCAAATTAGCAGTCTAAAACGTAGGTATTAGTGTGACTTAAATAGGTTGATGAACATAATTTAAGACCAAATAGAGATGCTATACTTATATTACTTGGGAACAGTAGTATTGAGGATAATAAAATTTGAGTCAGTTAACCAATCGACTAAGTCATTACTATATTTAGTAGAATGATCGGATTCACACATCGGAAAGTGGAGGTTTAAGTCCCCAAAAATGAAGGCCGGATCTGTTACTGATTCCAAGAAAGATTTTACTAATGAAATGTTTAACCCTCTCCGTGAGTAGATATTAATTAAATAGAAAGAAATATTTCTATTTTGAAGGCAAGTATTTCTAGATATTGCGTTTGCGCTATTTATACAGGAACTTGTTGGGCAGAGATATTTTTTGGAACTGCTGTTAGCAGTCCTCCTCCGGCTCTGTCTACTCTGTCTAATCTGAAAAATTTTTTGTTTAGAAAATTGAGCCTACCCTTGTCTTATAAAACGGTTTCCTGAAAAAGCCAAAAATCTGCTTGTGAGAAGGGAGGGATATTTAACCATATTGATTTATTTTTAGGCCTCTACAGTTCCACTGTAAGAAGTTCATAAATGAAAGAGAAAAAAAAAACTTTTACAACTCCTAAATTATATCCTTCCCTCAAGGATATATCTCTAAATTATAAAAGAAAGCAAAGTTCATAATCTTTAGTACACTTCTGAGGGATGTATAGAACATATATACAAACTTGTTTATTTAATCCATTCTTATCCTTTTTCTGTGTTATTTGGTGCTACCTTTTTATAGGACATAGATGAAATTTGGCTACCGGCACCTTTAAGTGTCAGTTTTTTTCTGGTTGGGGATGTTGTACGAGTCCCGATTTCCAAGATATTGCTTAAATGTGCGAACATTATTTCCAGGGATTTTTAAAAAACCTCCATTAAAAATGCCATTTGTTTTTCCAATATAGTTTGAAAAGAATTTATCTTTTTTTTTCAAATTTTTGATCCAAGAATTCCTGCATATTATCAGCTTGTGACTGATTTCTTAATATCGCGGAATAGTTTTCAGTATTAGTAGCTCGAAATATTCGTCTTGATTCCGGCAGTGTTGCCTGCTTTTCAATTCCAATATTTGTTTTTCTTTGATATATATAGGACATTGTGGAGAGTTAGCTGGATGGTTTTCCCTTACAATTGATGCAGTTATTAGCTGTACATTCACCTGTATGGGATGCGCCGCAATTTACGCACGTTTCAGGTATTTGACAAAATCGTGATTGGTGTGGGAAATTGAAGCATTTAGAACGTTGTCTAGGTTTATCGATAAAAAGTTGAATATTATGATTTATGAACCAGAGTTTGATAGTTATCAATACAGGGGAAATGTCCGGGTTTGTCCTGGATTTGATAAATCGACGTATCTCTACTATCTTTATATTGTTTATGTTTTGTAATTATGTGGCTAAATCTGTCAGTGTTTCATTAGTCGGAATTCCGAAGAGGAGAAATCTAGAAGTGATTCCTCCCCGCATGACGTTGGTCTTAATTGGGATATTGGATATTTTTTCTGTTGACAAAATTTCTCCTGCACACACAGGGTCTGCAGTAGAAAGTTTAATTTTACCATTTCTGGTAAAGGACGTCTTAGGATGTTCGAATGATTTGAAATTTTACTCTTAATTTCTGTGAGTAATATTAGGGGATTAATATTCGGAATGTCTATGAATATTTTCCAGTAGAATAATAATCTCTGATATTTTCTTGCTTTGTGTTTGTTTTATAAGTTCTTTATCACTCAAGGTGGTTTTGAAGAATTTTTTCATTTCCCGTGCCTATCATGGTCTCCATAGGAGGCGGCAACTATTCGTCCATATCTGTAGTTACAGTATACGAAAGACCCAGATTGGGTCTATTCGTTACGAAAAAAAGGAAATATATAAAGATAGTCTTACCAAAATGCTGGTATAACAAATATTAAAAAACCTCATTTCTTGTGGACAAAGAAAGAAATGCAGACTCCCTGATGTAAACAAAAAAAATCTTCGAGTTTCCTACTCTTTCTTCAAATCCAAATCGTACGTTTATACAATTAAACTCTTTATTGAAACTGATATGATACGTCAATGAGCTTTATAAGGAAGATGTACGTGTTTTTTTTAAATTATTTCGAAAGTATATTCATGACAATATTTAAATTCTTATGGGTTTTTGCAGATGTACAACGGTACATAAAATTAATGTCCATTTCAACTGTCATTAGTCAATTTAATTTTACAAGAACCTTCTTCTTGTAAATTTGTTCATTCTTAATTTTTCTTGAAAATACAAAAGAATTGACTTAAACTCTTAGGTATTAAATGGGAAACACGAATGCATAAATAACCATAAATCCTTAAAAGATAAAAACAATTTTGACATTTCTAGCTACAAGTTGTATTTTCATGATTAATTTTCAATTGCTCTTTGATCCACTGCTGGCAAATTTTTTCTCATTTAAAATTTTTGTATTTTCCATTATAATTTTTTTTTTAAATCCATGTTTAACACAAAATGCTATTTCCTCATTGATTGACATACATGAGTAAATATAATTTTGATTAAATAACATGAAGAGAAATAGTAACATTATTTCAGCAGATGCGATATTGTAGAATTAAACTGTTAAAATATTGTAACGCGCAGTTTTTATAGAAGAGAAACAGATTAAGAAATTTTCGAACTAAAAAAAATAAAAAAGCATAAAACAATTTTTGAGCTTTTTATAATTTTTTTCATTTACAGATAAACCAAATTTCAAGATGATATGTATTTGGATTCGGGCAATATTACATATATCAAACAAAAAACAACAATACTTTACTTAAAAAGTGTTATTTATAACAATGCTTACGTTTGAATTCACATGATGAAAGAATCTTCTACAGGCACATCACAGCAATAATTGGGCAACATTTTTATGTAGAAAGAAACTCTCATAAGTATGGTTAGGGGGGGGAATTACAAATTTCTTTAGTGATACATCAATGAAACTGCTAATCCCACAGTAATATAAAGGTATAAACTGTGTTTATATTCTGTAACAGAATATAAAAGTTTATATTCTGTTGGAAGAAGTGAGATTACCTACAATCCTTTTTGTTATTAAATTTTTTGAAGTTCCCTTCGAGGTGAGTGAGAGAACTTCCCATTCAATTTAAAATTTAGACTTGAATTAAGTTTTAAATTAGAAATTCGGCTTTAAAACATAAAAAATGACACTGTTTTGTTAAAATAAAGATTTATCTTCCGTAGAGAATTTCATTCTTTAATTTTCTTGAATCTTCCAATTTTATTGTGATTTTGAGATTTTCACAAAATGGGAGGGGGACATCGTTCCTTGTCCTCGAAGGCAAATTATTCAAACATGATAAATGAAAAAGAAAGAAATTTATCTGATTGCGTGTCAAACAATTAAAAATTAGTCATGAATAACAACAAGCTGTGAAAAAGTAGGAAAATATTTTCAGGCGAGCGATTACCAATATACATACTGCACGAAGTTAAAAATTTCTACCGATGTACTCTCTGATTCTCTTAATAACTCATTGCATTATTAGCGTACTTTTGAATTTCTAAATTATTATGTATTATGAGTGGAAGTGTGTGTGTGGACAAATTCTACGAAACTAAGATTTTTAATGCTCACTCTCTTCTTGAATGGTTAATTTAATCTTTAGTTAAATTTCAAAAAATGAAAAATATTCTTACCTATCGAAACATTTGTAGATTATTTCATGATAGCGCCTCCCTTCCTGTATATTTTTATATAATTTGCAGAGGAACGGCGCATGAGGAAGTTATTAGCATTAAATAGAAATTAATAGTCAGATATTTTTTTTATTTATTATTAAAAGAAATAATGCTGTATTCATTGTTTATTTCTTGCCTTTACTTCTTTTCTTTCTTTCTTTCGATATATTTTTTTTTTTTTGGGGGGTGTGGTGAGAGTTCATAAAACTTTGATATTTTTTTCCTTCTAGGCCTTCAAAAGGTTATGGCATTATAAAACAATTTGAAACATCCTTAGTCAAAAATTCTTTTTGATTCAGAATAAATAAATATTAAAAATATATTGCAATAAAAAATTTGTTGATTCTTTTCATTTGAAAACGAAAGTAATGATATAAAAAAAATGCACTTACAAGGGGAAAAAATATATCTGCCAAACAGTACTGGGGAATACAAGGCCACAAAACCCTAGGAATAATGATCAGTGGAAGAATGATTTATTATTATTTTGTGTGTGTGAGAGGTGTGAATTGCTCTAGTAAACTTTTTCGGAATAAAAAATGCTTGCATTTTTACATGTTCCAGAAATATATTGTGGCGCCATCTCTCGAATAAGTTTAATAAAAATTATCACTTTAATAAAAATGTTAAAAAAGTTTTTAAAAAATGAATTTCATTTCATTCAAACAAGTTTAAATACTCAAATAATTATGAATGATTTTCAAGGTTTTTTTCATTCAGTTATATATAAAGATACTAATCATTAGTGAACAAGAAATATGCTAAGCACTGATAAATGCAAAATAGAATCAATGATAATTGAAAATTAAAGTATATTATTGAAAAATTTATTGTATTATTCATAATAATAATTATTTAAACAGGTGTAAAAATTTCCACATTATCATGGAATAATTTTGGAAAGGTCTGTTATGGGAACAATTTTAAATGATTAGAATACTGTCTGGTTAATGCAGAAATGGTGGAGAAGTTTGGAAAAATAGGTATTGATTTATTTGTTTTTAACTCCATATGATGAATAGTGATGATAAACCTGAAAAACTGTCACTCGTTCAAAATTGCAAGTTATGTTTGCTTATTAATACTTCTAAAGCGCGCCTCTATTACACCCCTAAATCGACATCAAATTGAATAAAACAACTTCTATCAAATTCAACATTATTTCATAGAATTTTCGATAACTTTCATTTTTTTTTTGACAAGTATGTTTTTGATAATTTATAAATAAATCAGCACAGAATTTGCATATCGCATTCTATTTGTAACTCAATGGTTCGGTAGCATATGCGTACACAGCTGCATTTGAGTAAGTAATAAATTTGAAAATACGTGCATGCACAAAGTGATATTTCGCATACGCAACAAATTTAGTCTTCGCGTATATATCGAGGCGTTCTGAAATCTGACAAGTGAAGTATTTAAAAAAAAAAAAAAAACTGTACTTGCGTATAACAATGTAATACTGTTAACACAATAACCAAGATTAATAGATGTATTTAAATCATGCACATAAGAATCAATTAATTTGCAGAATTAATCTAAGATATCCCGATTGTTTCTTAGTAATAATTCAAACTTTACGATACCCCCTCGTACTAACCAAATCATGAAATATTAATAAGAAAATAATGTCAATCACGAGTTCTTGTAGCCTACAATCAATAGTACTCTACAGCAAATAACTTTGAAAAAAAAATCAATACAAATAAATAGAATCTTTATTATTTTTTACTATAACAATTATTAAACTGACGTACATCATTTTAAGTACCACTTTTGAAAGTTTTATAAATAAAAAAAATTAAATTTATAAAAAAAAAATGGGTGAGTTTTAGATTAAATTTCAATATTATTTGACAATCAGAAATTTCTCTACAAATAAGAATCTACAAAAAATGAGTATGAAAGCACTTTATTAATTTGTAGCTTATGATAAGACTATACCTGCCTTCTCTTGTCTCTATTCGATCAAACCTATGGCTATGTGTTCCCAAGTGCTGTCTTTTACAATATATTGTACATGTTAAAATTAGGAATGAATTGACATTCATATTGCATATGTTAGACTTACCTACAATGTACATTGACATCTATGTATTGCATTTGTTAAACGGCCCTGTATGTACACTGAAATGCATGTGTTAATTGACATGCATAAAATTCATGGTTCTTATAGTATATGTACAATGAGATTGCCTATTTGTCTTTTATTTACAGCAAGATCGAGCTTTGGCCACTGTATGAAAAAGAATGTTATTTTTTAACATGTGCTAACATGCTGCCTTTTTGAGAAAATGGCGTCAAGAAAAATGCGTAGGCATAAAAGGAAAAATATATGGTTATAGATTCAAAATATTGACATTATAATATATTATGATTGTAATAGTTATATTTAGTTTGCTTAAGGTAAATTTGCATGCTAAGCTATATTTAATTTAACATTTTATCATCTACATTTATTTCAATATCAAAACAAATTATTATTGTCTACTTTAATAATTGATCGCTTGCTCTTGTTTTGATAATTGATATTTATGACAGAATTGTCTGTTTTTATATTTTTTGTTTCTAACATTAGAAACGCTTTTGAAAAAAAAAAAAAAAAAATCATGTTTTACTTTTGAAAATAAAATGCACTGGAATTTGAAGAAGGTATTTTCGTTACTTGATAGTTATTGCTTCTGGGGAGCCTGGGGCTCGGAAATACGCTTACTTTACACTAATTAAAATTTATTTTGAATAATTCTACTTTTTTCGAGTACTTAATAGGAAAAAAATGGTAGCATATGTTAAAATGAAATTAGCAAAGCCCATTTCTCTGATGTACATGCTTCTCTGTCTTTCATTAATGTCTTTTTATAAGTTACTACAGCAGGATACATTATTTATCTTTCTAACATTTGTACCAAGAGCAATTCATAAGTCACTACCACACCCAAACTTACGAGAATTATTCCTTTCCTGAGTTTTAATATTCCAAACGGTGCAACTGTGACTTCTTCTTTGTAACTATCAAGCATCGAAATAAACAAACTAATATCCGCAGATCTCGTATTGTCAGTAAAAACACAGTTTTGGACAACCGTAGCTCTAAGAACAGCGAGTTTTATCTTAAAAATAGTTGCTGGAATCTTCGACGCAAATATTAAAAGAATAACAAACTGTACAGTGTAGTTAGTTATATTAAAACCGATAGCTAGATAACTACTGACGTCTTTGAAAGCTGTGTTGTATATTACTTTACTCGAGTTGTAAAAAAGTGCAGTCATCCAATAAGAAATTAAAATAAACAAAATTGGAGAAATCTGTAAATTAGCTCTTTTAATGTGATCAATGGTTTTTTGAAATTCTAACGGAAAAGTCTTATAACGAAGCTGTTTTTCAAACGAGCTTTGAATCTTATTATGCCAGCAATTAACCATACAAAAGTTACGATGAAGAACAAGGTAGCACATCAGTGCTGCTATCGGAGGAAAAGCATGATAAAAAAAGCAGCCTGCTATTAATGCTGTACTAATTAGTAAATCGAAACCGAGTGACCAGTCTGACTGCTCTGGTTGATAGTGACCATAAGTAGCCGCGGTTTTCATTCGACTCAGTATTCCAGGTACTACTAACATTCTAATTTCACTATATGCAACATTGATCCACACAGCAGCAAAGAGTATAAAATTTTTTACCTTGAAATCACAGTTAATCCCTTGGTGAAATTTCAGAAAGGAACAAATTTCCTTCATAAACTCCGTTATTAATTGAAACTTCCACCGTACTGAATGCCACAGAATATACACAAGGGAAGCATCAACAACGTGCACAAAATATACTTTAGCTTCTGTCATTCCACAGGAAATGATCATTGATAAATAGAATAAAAATATTATGTTCCATACAACTTGAATCCCTCTGAAGAATATTCTTAAAATACAGTTTAATTCTTGAGAATTTTTTGGTTTTAAACCATGTATTCCAAAAATCATTAGAGTGCGATTAACAATTTTCCATTCCGGAAATTTCTGATGGATTTCTATGATCATATTTTTATTCCGAAGTAATTTTGTCAATAATAAATAAACTGCATTGACTTTATTAGATACTTCAACATTTTTGTCCTAATTAAATTCGAAAATCTACATTATATTTGTTTGAAAATCCTTAAAGTTATAAGAAAAGAAATAAAGATTATATCGTTTCTTCTTATTGTAAACAAACTAAGCATGAGTGTCATATAAATTCAATAAATAAAACAATTTCAAGAATTTAGATCAAATTGAGTAACAGCAAAAATGAGGAAAATCGCTTAGAAAATATTATGTCCCTTTCAGACAGCAGACACATTAATAAATTTCAATATTCTGGATACAAATAGAATGCAACGAACTTATTCAAACATATTTTTTGAACTTGATTTATTTCAAGTATCAAACATTCCGTGACCTCGGATGTTAAAGTTGCCAAAAAGAGATTCCTTTACAAATTGTACCTATACTTGATGTAAATTAACAGTCCCTATAATTACAAAAGCATAGTATATAATTTTCATAAAATGCCATGTATTATTTTGACAAATACGAATAGGTCAAAATGATTAAAAAATTAAAGGCGATTTTCCTCTAACTTGATTCTAAAATACGAAAAAGAAATAACATGGATCGTGAATCTTCATCAATAAAGTAGCAAATTCTTTAATATTTCATTTTGTATTTTAACCTTCAGAGACGAATTTGTGTAGGTTTTGAATTTATTTTAAAAGCTCTTTTTGTTCATCCATTGACTTGACATTAAAATTCGAAAAGTAAACACAACAAATTATTTCGTGGATCTACAACAAAAAAGTTGCGATTTTTGATAAAATTTAATTTTGTATTTTAACGCTTCGTAGACGCTTCGTTTCAAAAGCTTCATTCATCATTTTGTTACCTGATAATAATAATAAACCTGATAATAATAAGCTTCATTCATCTTTTTGTTACCTGATAATAACAGAATTTGTTAAATACTGTTCGAATACTGTTCTGTTACAATTTGATGAAAGCAAAGTTTATTAGAGGGAGTGTTATTTTATCTGTTATAAATGAACCGCAACTAAAATGAAGCAATATATTTTACTTTCAGTTTGAGAAGTTTGAAGTTAAAGAAAAAACTTAATTTTAGTGATTATTGTAGATTGGTTTCATACTTGATCAATAAAGCTAAAACAGAATTGCGTTTCTATGTGATCGTTTTAAAGTTATAATTATTTTCTTTTTTAAGAATTCGCGTAACAAATCTCTGTTGTTTAAATTAATATGAAATCAAGAAGTACAATCCTATATATTAAAAACTCTTACATACAAACAATTGTATCAGACAGATAATGCGTTTTCTTCAATGTTTTCTTTTTAAATGTTATTCAAGATTCATTTTGGACACATTAAATATGTAAATTGAACATCATACAATGTTTTGAGTTATAATTTACTTTTATTTAAAACTATCATTTATAATTGTGACTTAGAATAAAATTACCTGAAACAAAGTTTCTTAATACAGTTATAGTGAATCCGAGACAAAGTAATGCATAATATTGTCATGGTAATTTTTGTTCCATGTAAACACAACATTTAACAATTTCTTTTCTTTTATACGTTTGGGAAGGAGGAAACTTGATTAAAAAACATGTAAAACAAAACTTTAGTCAGGTAACAAAAATCTATAAAACTCAAACACATTACAATTTAGAAATGATGTATAGTAAGTTTAAGTATATTAACAACACTCTTTCTTGCTTTCAGATTTTGTTAATTACCGTACGAGTACCTAATTTAAATTTGAAAAAGCCAGCTTCTTATATGTACCTTTTGAATAAAGTATTTTTACGGTAAAAGGTGAAATTAGATTTCTTCTTTAACATAATAAAAATAAGTTTTTTAAAATTATAATTGAAAATAAATTCCTATTAGTTATAATTAACTTTATAAAAATAAGTATGTAATTAAACTGAATTGTAGTTATTTTTAATCATGTCTTTTATTAATAAGCACATTTCTCCTACTTAAAAAATTAAAAATATATATCTCTTAAATTTTTAAGACTTTAAATCTATTTTCATATCAGATTTTATTTTCATATAACATTGATTTATATTTTGTGGCAGAACCTTAACGATTGTGTATTATACAGGAGTACTGCTCGATATGTGTAAATAAAACAATGTTTCGTGTAACTCGATGATTCCTGTATGTAACTATGGCAACAACAGTTGAGAATGGACATCACTTTCCCCCCTCCACTTCGCTTTATATTCGTAAACAGACTTCTAATGAAAAAGAAATTTTGAGTTTCAGGATCATCGTTAGTTTTTTTTTTTTTTTTAAATCTGCATCATTGAAATACTCGTTTAAAATCTGTTTAATATTTTATAAATATCGTTAACATGTATTTAAAAACATTTAACTTTCTTTCACCTATATGTAACGGAACTAAAAACAACTAATCGGAACTTTTAAAATTAAATAAATTTGTATATGCATAGGTATTATATAAATATTTTATAAGGATTTGTTTTAATAATTTATATACTATTATTGCATTATTTCAATACGACAATCGACGAAACCAATCCATAATTCCGAATAATGACGAGATGAATGTCTTTTTCATATTTTAATGAATCACGCACACTTATAACACTTAGCAGAATTTACATTCTATACAAAACTTTCATTCCAAAGCATCATTTTACAACAGACTTTCGACTACTCCCAACTGAAACAAAAAGATGTTTTTTCTCCCCGTCTGGCGCCCTCACATATCAAGTTTTGTAACAATTATCATTAAAAAAAATATCCTTCTGAAAAAAGGAAACATGCTATTTATGGATATTTAAAATAGACTTTACATTTAGCATAAAACACGTCCAGATGCAAAGGAATTCGGAGCCCCCCCCCAAAAAAATGTAAATTTACATATTAAATTAAATTCCTTCGTGTGTTATTAAAGTTATATAATACTACTTTTCTTAAGCGACTCTTACACAACGAGGTTTGCATTAATTGACTGCATTGAACTGAATCCTTGACTCATTAATGAATTGTCTGGTTAAGCCGAATCATATGAAATAGACGAACTTATATCAATGATTAAGTTTGTATCGTCTATCAGCCAGTTTGGTTGTTTTGTATAAGAAAAGTTTGTATCGTTGTGACGTTGGGCTATTCGTAATTTTCTCTTCACTAACCTCTAGGGCTTTATAATAATTAGAATTGAATTCAATATCATTTTCTTCCTAATGAAACTAGAACGAAACGTAATTAGGTAAATTAGATGAAGATAGAAGTGAAGTGAAATTAATTAGAGATATTGATTTATGAATGAAATAAAATAGAAAGAAAAAGAAGAGGGGAAGAGCGGATAACGACAGGCTGATAAATATTTGTAAGTTATAAAGTTATATTAAAGCATCGTAGTTCATCTTTTGGATTAAACGAATCTAAGTTAAAGTACTAAGATAAGAATCGGCTGTTTTCTGAAAGTGTCTGAATTAGAATGAGTGATTTGGTAAGCTAAGATTTACATGGGGATGGGATAATAGCCTTTGCTGCTCTATATACCATAAAAACGACCAAACAATCAATGAAAAGGATAGTCTGATAGAGATTTATAATTTAGATTGAAGCAACGTAATTAGTTCTGTGGACTGAAAAGAATTGTAGTGAAAGTATTAAGCTACAAAGTTACTGTCAGAGAGTGAGAATCATCGAATTCTGTACGAGTGAATTGGTAAGCTGAGACTTCATACTTAAATCATAATCTAGGATTGGTGAGTTAAGTTGGATTCGTGAGAGAACGATGTTATCTATTTTCCAGTGAAGATAAATGAAGTATTTTAGCTCCTTCTTGCGTTTCTTCAATTGGATTTCAGTGTTTATTAAGAAATATATTCGATTAAGATATGGAGCAAGATTTGAATACTGAAAGATTGTCATTACAACATCAACTTATCAAATAGAGAATAATTGCACAAACCCACTAGTATATAAACTTATTTTTCTTCTTTTCTGTGTGAAAGCGGAATATTAGGCACACCAAGCGAGACTAGAAAACTAGAGGCGTGATAGGCATTATTTTATTATATCCGCTGCTATTGATTGGGAGAACGATATGTCGATTCCACACTAGTAATAATAATTCAGGGGCAAATTATGTGGTTCATGTTATCAATAATTAAGTACAACTAGAAATTTAAATAATTAAGCTACGATATTTCTAGATCGATTTTTGTTCCACGCTGTTATGTTGCCTTGGCAATACAGATATTGGTTGTGGACCGTGTGCAGTTAGCGAAATTGACAAACTTGTTCTGAATGGCGGCTTTTGGAATTTTTTTTCTCTGTCGAATGACACTTTTAAAGATTGCAAGCTTAGATTTGTCGCCTAAATATTACGAAGGCATAAAACGGTTAATTGAAGTAAAGTGGTTGTCCCTTCATAGCCTTCCTTGAATCGAAGTACGATTGGGTATCGTAAACTTTTAATTATTATACCAAGAAATAACAAAGACATCTGGATAAAATTTATTCTTCATATAAATTCAAGCTTATGTACGTAATGCTGTAAATTGCTATTCTTGTTGATTTGTTTGGTTTCAGGAACCCTTAGATTGAAGAAACCCTCAGTTTGGTGAAGAGAGACTTCAATCTGCCAAGTTCTTCAATGACGGCCTTCGAAGGTCGAGAAATGGTGGGAGAAATGTATAACTCTGGAGGGTGAGTACTATGCAGAGAATTCTTAAGAATAATAAATAAAAATTAAGTTTCTGTCTCGGTAATTTCTTAGAAATAATTAAAACTTTACGATACTGCGGGTTTCTTCAATCTATGGCTTCCTGTAACCAAACAAATCAACAAGAATAGCATTTTACAGCATTATGTACATAAGCCTGAATTTATATGAAGAATAAATTTTATTGATATCTCGGATATTTCTTGGTAATAGTTAAAACTTTACCATATCTATCGTATCGGAGGTTTCAATAATGTTTTTCCAGATTTTTCTTACTTTTCTTTCTTTAGAATTTTCAAGATATCACTTTAAAGATACGAAATTAGACTTTTTTTTACTTTGAGGAAAGTATATAGTTATGTTCAAATTCGAAATCCTAAATATTTTATCACTGCTTTGGTTGTGGTAACTAAATAACTTTGGCAAAATATATAGATTCAAGCTGTTTTTCTAATAACCAAAAAGATAATTACTACTCAACTGCAAATTAGTAGCTGTATTTGTTACAAGATACCATTTGTCGTTGCCATACCAATGAGTTCTTTTTTTTTTTTTTGGTGGTGGTGGGGGGAGAGATCTAAATTTCGTAGTTTGTGGAATATCTTCGAGCAAATGTTTTTTAAAGCTGTTTTTCAAGAACAATTTTTCTACGAAAGTATTCTACTTTTTTTTTTCAAGGCTGCTTGTACACATCTAACAACTCTTTGGAATCTTACCTCCAGAAATATGTATGCATCAGATTAACTGCTACATATTATGCAATAAATAAATTAATTAAAAAAATTTAATCAAATTTAAAATAATAATGAAAAATATTTCTATTCGTCATACAGCAAGATACTCAGTATAGATAAATCTCAGCGGGTATTACATAATTATAACATATAGTAGCACATTTAGATCTCAAGAGAAATTCTATGTAGATAATTTTTATCCAGTAAAGTCATCAGCAGACAGGGTTAATCTGACTTTTCGTCTTTTAGCTGAAAATAAAAATAAATCAAATTAAACCTGTGTCGTATATATTAGTAACATAATCTCTAAACATCTTCAAGTTTGCATAAAATATTACCGTTTTACGTATTTTTGAATCTATAAAAATAATATATATATATATATATATATATTAGTCAACATAAAAAAAATCTATAAAATATCACAAATATTATTGATTGAGTGAATTTAATACCAAAGAAATATTGAGAATACTAGCCGATTTAAAGAAAAACAAATAATATTAATTATTTTTGTACTTTTTTTATAAAATTAATTATTACTTTTCCTAATTTTCATGCACATTTTTCATAAATTAAACTTTTTTTAAGACTAATCAGTACTCTGTTTATTTGTTTTCTTTTCTTTCTTTTTTATTCTCAACTCTAATTGTATTAACAATCAAACGACTTATTTTTGAAATTAAGTTGTAATTTATATTTTTAATAAATGTTATTGTGTTTGAAAAATGATTTTTCTATTCAAAATCCATACGCTTTTTTATGCATTTTTTGATGCGTTTAAGTTTTAGTTAAAATATTATTCAGAGCTACACATAAAGAGAAAATCGCATTTATTTTGTATTATAAAAATCAATAGTTCAACCATCAGTTTAACATGATATGGAAAGCGTGAATTTAATTTATGTAACTTCTCTATTTCCAGAATTCTAAAAATGAATCGCACTATCGAGAGGCACACACTAAAAATTAAAAGAGTTATTTTATATAATTAGAAAAAAAATCATCACAACTCTTTTCATGAATGGTAAATCCCTCAGCAGAAAAGGTTAGATGAGGCAAATTTCAATAAAATAATTAGCAAAACCAGATATCATTCTAAATCTGAAATCCTCGCACTCAGAGTTAAATTCACGTAGCAGCCACAATAGTGGTTGATAACAATCCACTTTCAAAAAAAGCGCACTTAAAAACATCAATTTCCCACAAATCTCCTCGATAAATTCTAAAATACACTGAAGCTCCAAAAGTCGTGGGGTAGCAATGAGCAATTATCCAAACGGCAGTAGCGTCGCATAAAAACTGTATAAATTGGCAAATTGGCTGTACATTGTCAGATTTTTCACCTGTACTCAAGTGATTCGTGTAAAAAGTTTTTTAACGTGAATTTGGCTACCTGGCGGGATTTAACAGTGTTTGAACTCGGATTGCTAGTTGCAGCTAGACACATAGGCATTCCATTTCAGAATTTGTTAAAAAATCAACATTCATCGATCCGAAGTGTCAATGGTGTGCTGAGAATATATAATTTCAGGCATTATTTCCATCGACAACGCAGAAACCGACAGAATCTACTTAATGATCGTGACCACCTACGTCTTCGCAGAGTAGTTAGTGTTGCCAGACAGAAACACTGCGTCAAATAATAGCATCAATCTATGTGAGTCATATAACAGACGTGTCGGTGAGGACAGAGTAGAGAAATTTGGAAATGATGGAATAGCAGAAGAGGGGAACACTAGTGTGCAGCGCCCTTGATGGTCTCGTGAACATATCAGTCGAACCCTAGATGACTGGAAATACATTGATTGGTCATATAAATCATGGTATCAGTTGACAAGAGCTGATGGTGGGATTTTAGTTGAGCACAGACCCAAGAGGTCACAGAATCAAGTTGTCAACAAATAGTGGTGGCTCCTCGATGGTATTAACTGCCTGTATAAGGCACGGGCAGGGTCTTTGGGTCAAATTGAACCAATCAGTGACTAACCAATTCAGCCATTTGACTATTTGCAGCCATTCTTGGACCTCATGTACCCAAACAACGATGGAATTTTCCATGCATCGTGCTATAGAGCCATTGAGGAATATTGTGGATAATTTCAGCGAATGATCTGGCCACCTAAATTGCAGAATAGAGTCTCATCGAACATACAAGGGACATAATCGAAAGTCCTAGTGCTCAAAATCCTGCACCGGCAACGTTCTTACAATTATAGACAGCTGTAGAGGCAGCATGGTTGAATATTTCTTTAGATGATTTCCGAAAACTTGTTAAGTCAATGTCACTCGGAGTTGCTGTACTTTGATGAGATAAAGGTCTAACACAATATAAGGAGGCATCCTATATAATGTTAGACCTCCTAAATAGTATTAAGACTCCTGTCTAGTTGAAGAGATTAACTTCAGTTTTTAATGTATTTGCATAAATGCATGTAAATGAACATGAGTGCTTTGGAAGAAATATAATTGTTAAAACACAGAATAAAATGACATTCATAAAATGAAGTCACTAAAAATCAAAGCTAATCTTACAACGAAATATTTTTGAGCCTTAATAATATATTTAAAAAGCCATAATATTTGTTAAATGCTCTTGGCAGATAAAATATACACAATTAAATAAGTATTAATAAAATATCCTCCGAAATTGCTTACGAAATTTAATTGTAATTTTTAAGTAAAGTTTACGTTTTACAATTTCGAGCATTAGAGAATGCAATAAACTGACCATACCTGAAAAACCATATAACCTTCAGCATCGCATGAGTCATCGTCGCAATCAGATGAATCTATTCCAGAAAGTGTGTGACAAGTTCTGGAGTAATTCTGAGAGTCTTCGGTAAAGCTACTTATGGCTATGCCATTGCAATCTGTAGTGTTCCAGCAATTCTGTAGACATGAGATCATGTGGCCGTCATCTGCTGTGTATAATATCCATTTCTCATGCAGTTTGTTTTCGAAAAGAAAATTATACAGAAATGTCGAAACTTGAAAGCTGTTGATTGTAGGAAAACCAACCAGAGAAATGATTATTAGAATCAAAATCCGAATAGTCATTTTTCTTCAAAATTATGGAATTATATTTTTTGTTTTATAAGTTCCCTTTTTAAATATGACACGTTTAACTACTTAAGCTGATTTGATTTAAAAATGTTTTCTTTCCGTAAACTGTTCTTTTTCTCCAAATTTATAATTTCAAAAAGAAAAAAGATATATTTATTGATTTTCTTCAGTTGAAGATTGATGTTAGAACAATTGCAAAAACGATCGTTTGGTTAATGGAATAATAACATTAATTTCATATAAAAATAGTTAAAAATGGGAATAAATATATTATTCCAGGCAAAATAAAAAGCATTCTACACCTAAATTAACAACAATTCATTTAAAATTATTAACTTCACCGGGGAACGTTGTTAGAACCCTCTGTTATACATTAAATATTAAAATTCCAATGGTATAATACTCAGTTACACCTTGTCTTTTTTTTAAGCTAACTATTTTATGCCGGCATTGCTTATGAAATATTTCCACTCAATGTGATGACTTTTCTCTAATATCCAATATTACCTTCTGACATAAATGTTTGTGAGAAACAGAAATTGATTGCAAAAAAACAACATTTTTGGACTATATTTTGTTAATCCCTTAGGATTCATTGAGTAATGAGTCTAATGCATTAAGCGAATTCTCGTGTTTATACAACACAACCATAGAAACAAAATGCAAATAACTGTTTACGCTCAAATGATATTTATTGCCTTAGAAACAATGTTTCTTTTAAATGTGAAACAAATTTAATGAAAATTGAAATTAATAGCATTTAGTTTATTTTAACAATACTATTAACAAAAAACATTTGGTGGTTTTTAATTACTTTAAATACTTCGAATTTGATTATAGTTAATTTAGTAGGTTTTTTTATATGTTCTGCTCCGTTGATTTACTGTAAAAAAAATGACATAGATTTCGTATTTTATAGGTTTATATGATCTTTCAACATTAAAGTAATATCTTGTACTTCATATTGTGCAAATATTTTGCTTTTATTAGATTATTTTTAATTCTTACTAACCGAAGGTATTTGATTAGTCTCAGATTTTATTTCTTTAAAAAAAAGTGATTCTAAGCAATTAGTAAAATTTTCAATCACATTTTATAAAAATAATTTGCTAAAGTACAATTTTTTTTTTCAAAAAAAAAAGAATTACATTGCTGCTGAGATCTACTAATTGATATCTCATTAATACTGAGATATCAATTGCTGGTAATTATTTTCCTCTATTTCTTCATTAATTAAAAAAATAATATTCAGACTATTAATCAAATTACTTAAACAATATCTTTGAATTTCAAAAAAAAAAAAAAAAAAAAAAAAAAAAAAAAATGTAGTGAATTCTTCAAAATAGTTAGAAAATCATCAAGCTTTGTACAAATTTACTAGATTTGTAATATATATATAGATATATATTACAAATCTAGTATATTTGTACAAAGCGCTTGTTTTTATTCTTCTCACAGCTAGATTATTGCTCAAGCAATACACCAATATGTTAATACGATGTATTTAATGAAGAAATTTTAAAAATCTCTGTGTATGTCTTTGTTTTTCATTTCACATCAGTGGCGTACTTGGGAGTCACAAAGGGACAAATGCACCCTACCCCCCACCCCGAGATTTCTTCTAGGAATTGAAACAATTCTCTTATGATGCTCTGAACTAAAAAAAAATTAACATTTCTTTTTCTCTTCATGTTTAAATGTTTTCATCGATGAAAGAAAAAAAAATGATTCCATCCAAATCAATTCGTGAGATAAGTATAGAAAAGACTTAGCTGTCTCTGAAATGTTCCTCTAGGCCATTTAAGACAAAGAGAAGAGTGTGCGTCACAGTAGATATACTGGAGAATGTCCTGATATCTGCAGATGTGGAAATAAATTTGAAATGTTGAAAGAAACGTATTCTTCAAATTTTTCAGATTGTAGTATTAGTATTTTGACTGCAGATTATCAGCTGTAGGGGAAAATAAATTACTGGCGCAATTGACTAGATTAACTGCTATAGAAATTTTACGAGAGTGCCACCTAGATACAAGGAGTGTTCAAATGAAAAGGTACGAAACGTCGTAACAACGTAACGGTTAACATATTTGCTTATGCCGCTGAAGAACGTGGTTCATAGTGAGAAATCTATGGATACGAATGGAGTTTTCGGCGTGGATAGGAGAGTAGAAGCTTTGATTAAGAGTGCCATCCAATTGATGCGGCAGTGTGTGTGAGGACATATGGCGTTCACTTTGCAAAATTCGATGGTTGAGGAGTAGCGAGGCGTTATCCAATTTTTGACAGCGGAAGGTTTTAAACCGGCCGCTATTCATCGCCGGATTGTCAGCGTATACGGTGAAGACTGTGTGTCCGTCAAGTCAGTGAGAAAATGGAGTGCCCGTTTACGTACAGGCCGTGAGAGTTTGGACAGGCAAACACAGTCATCACGGCTGATCTCATTGACAAGGTGGACGACCTACTGAGAAGTGATCGACGTGCCAAATTGCGAAAGTTGACGGTGAAGGTGGGTGTTAGTGCTGGAACAGTGAGGACAATTGTTCACGATAGGTTGCATTATCGGAAGGTGCGTGCGCAGTGGGTTCCGAAGCAGCTCACCGACCAGCAAAAGGAACTGTGTATGGGGCTAGCACTTCAACGTCTGTTTCGGTATCATGAAGACCCCACTTTCCTGGAGCGGATGGTCACAGGTGATGATAGCTAGTGCCATCACTAAGAGCCAGAGACAAAGCGGGACAGCATGCAGTGGAAGCATGCGTCGTCACCGTCCCCTAAAAAGCTCAATCCGTGGCGTTAGCAGGCAAGGTGTTGCTCACAGTCTTTTTCGACGTCCAAAGTCCACTAGTTGTTGATTTCCTTGTGCACAGAAGAATCATTAACTCCGATGTGTCCCGTGAGGCACTCCGAAGTCTTGTTCTGACGCAGGTCAATCAAGAACAAAAGACAGGGGCTGCTCACGATGGATGTGGTTCTGTTCCATGATAATGCAGGTTCATACTTCTCCAGTGTCACTCACGTGGAACTGGCCAAGTTCAAGTGGGAGCAGCTTGACCATTAGCCCTACAGCCTGGACATGTCGCCCTGCGATTCCCATGAGTTTGGTCCCCTGAAAAAATATCTGAAAGGGAAACGCTTCAACTCAGACGACGAACTCAAGGACGCTTTGAAAGACTGGGTCTCGTCATGGCCACAGGAATTCTGGGAACAAGGAATCCTTGGGCTCGTTGTGCTCAGGTCTATGGTATATACTTTGAATAAAGTCTTCATTTATACCTAGAGTGTCGTTTCGTACCTTTTCATTTGAACACCCTTTGTATTTTCCCGAATATCCATAAACTTTATAATATTATAGTTGCCTTTATTTGTTACAATATATATTGTAAAATATCATTTTTTACGTTAAAATATTCAAAAAAATTACTTAAGAAATAGTATATCTGAAATGTGAGTAAATGGATTATATTATACACAAATAAAAATACTTCAGTAAGTAAAAAAGTCTTAAAAATATTTTGCAAAACAAAAACGGACAATACATACAACTTTCAAAAACTAATATTCGTATGTATAGAATTTTCCACTCCATTATATTCACACCTTTTTTAACCGGTTTTTAAATTGTGACCGTTTTTTTTTTAATCATTAAGTGGTTTTTATTAGTTTATCAGTCATGTTGGACTCCACCGATTCTGGTTGGTAGGAATTTTTTTGTTCTCATATCTATTATTTTTCATAATTCATCTTTATTTTTGTTATTTGATAAATATTATATAAATCTTTGAACAGTTTTAAATAGGAGTGTTAAGACCGATATAACATATTCTTTAATTTTTAAAGAATATGCTAAAAACTAAATGGTAACGGTAATTCGAAACCAAAGAAATTGCTTCTTTCATGGCAAAGATGATATGCAATCTCAGCCCCAAAAAAAAAAAAAAAAAAAAAATTGGGACGCCACTGTTGCAAGTTATGTATGTACCACTGTTGTACTTCATCAAAGAATGGCGTTATTGAATCATTGAAAAAGTTCGTTTTTGAAGGAAATGGCGAGTTACCTTTTTTCCCCAAGAAGGGAGCAGTACGCCAAAAAGGAAATCACGAAAAAACAAATTAGCGTTGTAACCATTCTATTCTTCACATTAATGCCCACAAAGTGTCTTTTCGTACTATATCGGGTTTGGGAAGCTATGAATTAAATAGAAGGGTGATTTAGTTTTTTTTTTTTTTATTAACGTTGCACTAGAAGCAACACTAGGGCTATTGGCGACGGACCTCGTAATTTTGAACCACGATCAAGTGACGAGGACGACACCTGAGCTGGCACCTCCCTCTCCTAACATCCACACCACGCCCACGGGAGGACTTTGGGCCCCGAACAGATTTAACGTGCATCAGCCCCGGTTACACGGTGGGTCTTTGGCGGCCAAGGATCGAACTCGCGACTGAACGAAAACCGCCGGCCACTAGTCCACGACCTTGACCACTAGGCTACCGCGGCTCAAATAGAAGGGTGGAAAATAAATGCAAGTTGCAACTTTCAATTTAATGATTAATGATTTACGAGTTAATCACTAAGCCTAAGGCCAGAATCGATGTAATCTAAGTTAAATCAGAACCAGGCAGTAAAATAAGTGTAACTATATGTCATACTCAAGGTAAAAACTCAACCTGTATCTTTTTTTCCGACTCTATCTTAAATAAAAGCAAATTTAGAAGATGCAGTTCACTTCAATTCTTATTCTATTAGCATAAACCAACTTCGGGTAATGAAAGTGGGCTTTGTGTGGGAGAAATAGAATAGAATAAACTTAAACAAAACAAAGGAATAAAAATGAGCAAATTTCGCATCATGCCTCAGTTGTACACAAATAAAAACGAAATCATTCAAACAAAGCCAAAAATTGCAATATTCAGTTCACATTAATAATTTTAATAGTTAATAAAATCTATTGGTTTCATTTTACTAATAAAAGTATATTGCATACACTTTTTTAAAGTTTTTTTTTTCCCACTGATGTGCAAACTAAGTCAGATTTACCTAAAAGAAAGTTTTATACATGTTGAAAGCTTTCAGAGCAGTTACCTTACCTCGAAAAGGAATTATGTTTCGTTTAATTCTAAATATTTTCACTTGATCGGGTAAAGCTTGACAAAAGATTTGATTATCAGCGTCGCATTTAGAAGCAACTCGAAGGCTACTAGCGACGGAAATCCTAATTTTGAAATTCGATCAAGTAACATGGACAAAACCTGAGCTGGCACCTCCATCGGCAAACTTCTTCACCTCATTAACGGAGGACTTAGAACCTCGACAAATTTAACATAGTTTAGTCCCGCAGTAAGGCGGATCATTAACAGGATCATACTCGAACTAACGACTCGACGGAATCAACAGCGTCCGCGAGTTCGCGACCATAACCACTTGACTACCCCAGCCACGTAAAACTTGACTAATTACATGGTTAGTTATCGTAAGGAAGTGCTAAAATGTAAGTTGAAAATCCAAGTTTAGTTTAGTTTTTATTAACGTAGCTCAGGAAGCAACATGAGGGCTATTGGCGACGGGCCTCGTAATTTTGAACCAAGGTCAAGTGACGAGGACGACACTTGAGCTGACCCTCCCCTCTCCTAACTTCCACATCATGCGAACGGGAGGACTTTGGGCTCCGACAGATTTAAAGTGCATCAACCCTGGCTACACGGCGGGTCTTTAGAGGCCAAGGATTGAACCCGCGGCTGAACGAAAACCGCCGGCCACGAAGCCATAACTACTAGGCTAACGCGGCCACAAGTTGAAACGCCAACAAGCTTTGTTTGAAAACTTCAAGATGGGTCGTATTTTATGGTTATAAATATATTTAGGAAAGAAGTATACAGGGTAATTCAAAATGAATCATCCAGTTTCTAAATGCCATATTTTCATAAATAAACGACAGAGATTAATAAGCAATAAATACATGAATGCTAAGAGAAAATGTGGAAATGTTCGATATAGCTTCCTTTAACTATACGTTTAATGTCAGTTCCATATGTAAATTCCTGCCAAACACCTTGAAAAGTGTGTGTGGTAATTGATTGTACAGTAGCAGAAATCCGTTGTTTATATTCACGTAAATTTGTGGGTAATGGTGGTGCATACACTTCACCTTTTACAAATCCTCAAAGGAAGAAACAACATGGGGTCATATCAGGCTTTATTTATTTTGATTCTTATTATTGTATATTAGAATGAATGGTTAAGTGATGGTAGAATTTAATGGCGCAAGAGTCTGTTGTGGCCCTGCTGCGCCATACAAGGTATTTTTGTGATCTGAAAGTTTGAATGAGCAAGTGAGTAATAGTATTTGTAATGGCGCAAAAGCCAGATGTAACCAATACTGCTCCAAACAAAGCAAGAGAGCGATTGTAAAGCTAGTAAAGTATAAAGCTGTGGTCTAGAATGTGAAAAAATAGATTAAAAAAAAGCTAAGAATTGGAAAATAGAGTAGGATCGCTAGGGTTTTCCGGTGAAGCGTACCCGTATTTACCAAACACAGCAAACCCAATGGGAAAGAAAAGATCCCTAGGATGCCTCGGGGTCATGATGCCCATACCTACTTAAAGGCAAACCCCTGAGATCCCCAAATCTGGAGGACCAGTGCCCCGATATAATCGCCAGAGGAAGGGTGCCTATCTATACCCCAGACACTAGGTATCCATTTTAGTCGCCTCTTACAACATGCATCAGCTACAGTGAGACTATTCTTTCACACCCGGATAATTGAAAGTAATTTTATGCGCAAGAGCCAATTCTGGCTATGCTGCGCCAAACACTCGTTGAAGAGTCCACAAGCTAATTCAATCGTAAAACCAAATTAAGAAGGAATAAAAATATAGATTAAGAAAAGGATAAAAATACGAAAAGGGTAAAAACTTAAATAAGATGTAAGAATCGAATTAGTTTTAAAATCGCAAATATATTACGGTGAAGTTTTCTCCCCACCAAGTCAGTCGAATTTAAAGTAGATGAATGAAAAAGGGAAGTACGGTGAAGTTGAAACACTGGGCATTCAAGTAAATATGATGAACAGTGTACGGGACATGGCAGGAAGGACACTCGGGAGGACCCTCCTCAAACAAAAGATGTTTATATATAAATCACGAGTATGTCCAATGCGAAGGCGAGTCGATCTGACATCCGCTCTTCGCATTGGAATAATGGACTATTCTCCAATGTAATTTGTTATTGCATTGAAGACTCCGTGATTCCTGTTATGTCTGGTGAATAGACTTTAAAATGTGTGTGAGAGGTCTTATCTTATCAAGGGGGAGTGCGAGCTGCAAAGAATTCGTTGCCGATCGTGCAGTCGAGTCCTCTTGTTCATTGCCTTAAAATACCTACATGACTAGGTATCCAACAGAATTTCACAATATAACTCCTGCTATACTGGTTGTAAATAATTTCGGCAATATCAACCACAATAGGATGACTGCAATCGTCCAAACGACAGTACAGGTACTGCAGGAAGTGTCAAGCTGGTAACTATTCCTGATATCTTTCGAAACGACACCACAGCCAACGAAAATAATTGACAGCGAAAGAAAAAACAATTGAGTGACAGTTTCTTACGCCGCAAAGGCAAAGGTAATTAGTTACATTGCACATAGACTCTGCACATGTGAAGTACGAAGTGCACAGCAGATTCTCAGAGCATTGTAGTTGACGGGAGCAAGTTTCCGCAAGGTAGAGTTGCAAGCAGATTCGTAGACAAAACAACCGTAGTCGATCCGAGACAGAATCACCGACTGGTATGCTCGGAGTAAAGATATCCGATCCATTCCCCATGCGGTGTTGGACAACACCTTCAATATATTTAGGGATTTCTCACACTTCTTCAGCAGATGTAAAATGTGAGGAAGGGAAGTGAGTTTGAGGACGAAAATTATTCTGAGGAAGCGTACGTTCACATCCGTGATGCAAATCTAGCACTCTTTACTTATCACTTGTTTATCTCTCTGAAAATTTTTTGAAAGGAAAAAAAAATTCAAAAATAGTTTTTATAAATTACCTTCAAGTTGGCAAGAGTTCATTAGTAATGATGGAGAATATTTTGTATAATAAATATTAAATGCGTGAAAAATGAATTATTTTCATTTGCTTCACAAACGAACAGAACTTTCCGGTAGACCTAATATATTGAGTTAAAACTATTTTGTTTTTATAATATGTTACTAAAGTTCTGGCTCTTTCATTATGACACTGTGTTTTATCATAAAATACTTCTCAATTTTCAGTTTAAAGCATTGAGGTAAATGATAGATGGAATATTTAAAAAAATATATATATTTTAGTCAAATATTTTACATCATTCACAAATTCTGCTCAATTTTATTTTGTTTTAAAATTTTAACTCGATATAAATTTCTGATGTCTATTCAAAGACTTTTAACTTCAATTACAAATAAGGAAATTTTTAAAATATACATTGAAATCTAATGGATGGCAATACCTTATTTTCATAAGTTATTTTAATTTTTGAAAGCTTATAATTTCAAACAAAATTATGTGAGTGTTTCAATATATTATAAGACCCAGATCCATTTAACTTTGATTCAACACAATTTTTTTTTCTAAAATATTTTTTCATTGATTTACTTTAACTATTCCAACTGTTTTATTCTTATATAAAAATACTATACATATTTTTAAAAAGAACTGAAAATGTAGGGGGAATAGTTAGATAGTTTAACATTTCCAAAGGTGACATGCAATAAGGTATTTATAATGTTTAAAAAAAAATTGAAAGGTTTGCCACTTTTACAAAAATTATGAATTTTACAAAATGATCGAAGTTGCAATAGAAATTCTCAATGGTAGGGCAAAGTGTCATGGATCCTTTGCTTGATGTTTGTTTATAAATGAGAAAAGAATAAACAAGAAACTTCATGAAAAAAACATGCTAAATTATGGAGAACCATTTAATGATATCCATACTTTATTCAAGTACAGTAAAGAACTTTGTTACGTTGGACCCCGATCAGTCTGCACAAGGATTTTTTTTTTTTAATTTGAGATGCAATCTGTATGTTATCAAAATAGGATTTGTTTTTTATATGTATTTTGAAAAATTGTTTTCTTTACTGAAATCTAACAACTAAGGGTTCAGGAAAGGATGGTGGGAGGGAGGATATACACGTTTTTTGTCCACCTTAGTTACACCACATCACCAGTGACAAATGGCATTTGGTACTAAACATTATCTAAATGACAAATGCGATAAACTTTAAGTGCACTTCTGTTGTTTACAAAGTAGATATCTTTTTTCTTTACTGGCTCAACAGACTCAGGTGCGCTCTGGCCTTACTCAGAATTCCATTCCATACCTCCCTGTTCTTGGTGAGTTTTTCCACTTATTCACCTAAATAGTTTTCGAATCTTTTTCCTGGCAGTCAATCCATCTAAGTTTTGATCTCCCTCTTTTTCAGGTACCAGATGGTTTAGCCAAAATCCTTTTAGTGGTTCGCATGTCATCCATGCAAAGTGTCCTGCCCATTTAATCCTCTGAATTACTACGAATTTAATAATATCTGGCTCATAGCATAGTTTGTAAAGTTCCAAGTTGTCTCTTCTCCAATAATTATCAGATTTAATTCCACCAAATATGCTTCTTAAAATTCCTCTTTCAAATACAGCGAGAGTCTTTCAGTCATTGATCATGTCTGACGTCCTTATCTTCTGTAAATGATTCACACTCGATTTGTTCGGTACGGAGGTCCACGTCCATGAGTTGCCCAAGTGAAAAATTTGAAAAGAAAGACAAAAAAAAAAAAAAAATAAAAAAAATCTCTGTTTTGTTCCAATTTTATTTGATGGTTTCCAATATAGTTCTTTTTTTTTTTTTTATTTCTGTTTGGGATTGATTTTGCGATCATTTTATGTTCGGTACTCTTTTGTTCTTTGCTTCCTTTATTTACAATTAAATTTATTTAGTTGGGGATTTAAAAATAAAAATTTCGTTTATTACCAATAACGTTAGATCAAATTTTTTTTTTTTACCTGACCCGCATGTTTTCCGTGTGCAGCTACCCGTGCCGAGGGAAAATGGAGTCTGGGGATCCTGTTGCGTTCCCCTTTGGCCCATGCATCTCCGTAGACGGGTAGCAGGAATGAACCCGCTTCTGTCAATCGGCTGGTGATCGCTCCTGGGAGGCTCTCGAACTCCAACGACGTTTCTATAGGATTAGTATTGCAGCTAAGGGTGCCTCGGGTGAACCGACGGATCCACACCTCGAAACCGTAATACTATTAAGTGCCACTTCTGGGGTAAGTACCGTGCCTGACATAGTTCAGATGACCGGCGACATGTAGGAATTCAAATTCAAAGACAATACCAAAGCCTGAACTAATATTGTCTTTGGCTCACAATACCAGTCCAGGCTCTAATGATATAACTTATGAAATGCTTCTCCACTTGAGCGAGGACTCGCTTGTAAGTCTCCTCTAACTATTCAATCAAATATGGAGGAACCCTGCGTTTCCTAGTCAGTAGCAAATACAATAGTTATTCCCATCCTGAAGCCTGGTAAAGATCCAAAGAACCCTCTCAACTATAGACCTATCGCTCTTATGAGCTGCCTTTGTAAGATCCAAGAACGTATGGTCAATGTCTGTCTCTTATATCAATTGGAAAAGAATCGATGCCTTCCTCCCTTTCAGAATGGCTTCCGTAAAGGAAGATCAACTCCAGACATACTTCTGCTCGAAAGTCAGATTCGCACTGCTTTTTAAGGAGGAATCATTTGGCTTATATTTTCTTTGTTATCGAAAAAGAATATGACTGCACTTGGAGGTATGGAATACTTTGCACTTTATACAGTTATGGTCGGAGAGGCAAGCCTCTTTTTATTCAAAACTGTTTATTTCTTAAATTTTTTTAAGTACGTGTTTGGTAATATTTTTTCTACCTCTTTTACATGATGTGAAGGAGTTCTTCAAGGGAGCATTTTGAGCCCCTTTCTTTTTATTTGTCCTCTATCTCCTATTCTTTCCCAGCATCAACCACTTGTTCATGGATCACTATACGTCAAGGACTTGTAAATTTCCTGTGAAAAGTTGACAATTAGACTGATTGAGTGACGACTTCAAACCACAGTCAATAATCTGGTTGCATCGTGCGACGTGAATGGGCATAATATATCGACCAGCAAGAATAGCTGTGTACATTTTTGCAGGAAACGGCGTCTCCACCCTGATCCTGACGTTCGCATCCGTGATGCTTCTATTCATACTGCAAGTATGTTCTTTTCCTTATGATGTATTCCAAAATAATTAAATTTTTCATCATCAGTGATCATTCAGTCTAAAATGGGCATGTTTTCAATCTGAGCAATTAGAGATGTGCATTTGACGATTCGATTACGCAAAAATCTCATTTAATTCAAGAGGCACCCATCAATAATGTTTATAGACCAATCCCAAGAACGAAAGAAAATATATTGTACAGTAAATATCATTGAATATATGAAAAATGCATTATTTTATTTCACATCACCAATGGACAGAACTTTCCAGCTGACCTAATACATTCTTATTTATATTTTAATATTGATTTTATACAGTTATTCAAATACATAATTATGAAGCATAAGATGTATTTCAGAGAAACAGGTACATTTCTACATTTCAGTTTGTAACACTTTTTTTTTGTCAAAAATAATATTTTATTTAAAGTTTTGTAAGGAACTTATAATATGTCCTACCACCATTCAAATGAAATATTTTGTATTAAATAATTTAAAGAAAACAATTCAACCAACAAATAATTTATTTTGTAAAATAAATTCACAAATAGCTATTTCTATGAATATATTGTAAAATACTAGCAAATTAAAATTCATATATACAAGTGAGATGACAATTGCCATTCAGACATAATTTATAAAGCAATAAAAATATAGTAAGAACATCAATATGTACTTGTAAATATAAAAGCAACAAGAGCAAAGTTAATGTATCAGACAAAAGCAACATCAATGCAAGCATATGATAAACTTGGAAATATAATCAATATACAATTTGAGGGGAAAAAAAGTCCAGCAACAATATATTGAGAAAAATAAGGCACAATGACACATGTTAACAATACAGATCTAACTACACCAAAAGAAAATCAAACATTCTAAAATCCAGAAGTCAGAATATAACAAGATCATAATAGCAGTGGATTAATATAAAAGTGCAATCATTAAAGAGCTGTAAAAACAATAAACATAAAATAGTTTAATTTAATTATCAATTCAGTAACAAACATTATGCAAAAATTGATATATCGATTTTTTTCTGAATATGAATAGCTATTTAAATTTTTTTAAAAAATAAGTTAACTTATAACAATAAAGAATGCTATTAACATGATAAAATATTAAATTTCAACAAAAGATGTTTAATAAAAGTAATTAGTTCTTCAACAAACAAATTATTTTTTTTTAAAACAGTCAAACACGTTCAAAATATTGCCATTTATTTCATACTTTAGAATAAATTTTGAAAGTATTAATTAAAAGACTGATTACTGTCATTAAATAAAAGAATAAATGAACATTTGAGAAAAAAGTGTTGAACAGAGTTATTTTAAAACATTTAATACTTTTCTTCCACAATAAAAGTTCTCAAAATCTAATGAAATATACAAATATAAATCTAATTATTGTAAAGATTACAAACAAGAACTTCAAAGTTAAGCATTTTAAATGCACATCTCTTCTCTTTACATGAAATTAAAAACAAAAAAATTTCAATACTAAAAAAACCAGTGTATTTAATGCATAAAACCCTTGTATATGCTCTGAATAAATGCATTTGAAATATTAAACAACATTTATTATAAGCCGATATCACAAAGCCTATCTCGATGACTCTAAATATAAAATTTATTCACAGCTTTTGATTATCTGCATGTATGTGTGATTCTTAATTCAATGTAGTTCAATGTAATTCCACCCTCTTATATACAAAAAGTTCGTTTTCAAAGTTAATTTTTAATGAAATATAATTATGCAATATAGATTATCCTTTTCCTCAAATTTTTTATACTGCCTTTTAATTAAAAATAAGCTCTACAAAAAATAATGTTGAAAATAGTATAACACAAAAATGACCCCTATCAACTAAAATCTTAGTTTTTATATTCACTATTATATTAGTGATTCAACTTGTGTAATGTAATATTTTTTTTTTAACATTTAAGTACATTTTTAAAAAACCACATATATGGTCAATTGGAAAATTAAAATACCCTTCATATGATTGTATATCTATTACAAAGCAGTTTGATTCCTAAATAGATGTTATACTTATTAGAAAAAATATCATTAGTTCTCTCATTTGTTTAAAATATGCCACACACACAGAAATATTGTCAGTGAACAACAGAAATAGGGTATGATATATTAATATACATATATAGAATGAAAATACTCCATACAAAAACTGTGCACACATACAAAAACTGTGCTTTCAAAAAATACTATCAAAAATACTTTATCAGTCATAAATATTTCACATATTATTCAAAACCATAAAAATGACAATACATATTTTAGATCCTCAAAATAATTTCTCTCTCACATTGTAATATCATTGAAACAATAAACTAAATAAATATTCATTAACTATGGAAAAAGTATGTGAAAACACATTTAATAAAGAAAAAAAGTACACAAATGTAACATTTATGATTGAAATATGAAATGTTGAAGATTTTAACAAATACCATGTTAAACTATTAATTCAAAATATCATGGTAACAAATATCTTTGAAATGTTGTACAAATTTAAATAAAGCAAATAAATTTGTAAACATTAAATTTTACACACACAAATATAAAATCTTCAAAACATAGCCATTTATCATCAAAAACAACAATACTCTGAAGCATAGTCAGATTTAATACACATATGTAAATAAATACTGGCTAAAAAAAATTGTATAAAGGAAAACATTAAAAATATACAAATACTGAAATAAATTCACAACATAATAATAATAAAATTTATCAAACAATATTTATTTGAAATTATAGCAATCATTTTCAAAACTAACTTCAAGAAGGGAAGGGTGGGATCCACTAAACAATTTAAACAAATAATACTATAATTGAAAATAATTATTCCTACACATGAAGATCAAACTGTAAATCCATGTTTATATTTTAAGTACATGAATAAAATAAAGTAGCAATAACTCAGTATGTTTACAAACATTCATTTTGAAATGAAAGTCTCAAATAACAATAATAAAAGTATTTCAAATGTTTTATAATCTTCACAATAATTACACAAATGAGGAAATAGATCACACATTCACTATAATTTTATTCTTAATTTTTATACATTATCATTTCATCACAAACTTTAAAAGTTAACCAACTAATAATCAAACCCATAATTTAAGATAAAAATTCTATGATCCCATTTTTGAAAATTTTACTATTAATATTAATGAATCTATAAGTCAGTACTGCCAGTTGATAATGTTAATGAAAGGTGTGATAATTTTCTTACAGCATTTTCCATATCAGATAAAGCATTTTTAACCTTCTCCTTCTCTAAAGAGTCATTAGCTAGACCTAAAAGAAAACTTTATTTTAATTACAACTACAAAACATAAGAATATTAGCCAAATAAAAAAAAAAAATCAAAATTTGTAAAAAATACAATATATAAATAGGAAGAAGAAATATTCAGCAATATGTACATGCACGAATTATCAAATTCTTATTGCACTCTATTTTCCCCCCCTTCATTCCCCAATTGAATCTATACAGTGACTCTCAAAAGTAGTCAAATACTTAAAAAAGTTGCAGAAATCTTAATTTAGCCTAGGAATAAAATTCAAATATATAGTCCAAATTTCTTTCATATATTCTCCATGTGATTTCAAAAGAGGCATTATATATTTTTTTAAAAATACTTATTTATAAAAGAATTAAAATGCAGGAAGATAGAGGAAAAACATGACACAAATGTAATAGCACACCAAAACATTTTTTAATTAATTCCTTTAGTAAAAATACCTTTTGTTGCTTCCCCCCCCCATTTCTGTATTGTTGGTGACATACAAAAACTTGTTTGCTTAATCTTTGCCGGTTTTATTTAAAATATTCTATTCTTTTATTACTATACTATCTAAAAATGACTCGTAGTCATAAAGGGACAATGAAATGCATTTGAAAAAATTATTTACCTCTTAAATAAGGGTATATCAGTTTGGAACATAGCTAAATTAGTAAAAGTTCCTCACTGATCGTTCAGTATATGATACAATGTTTTAAGGGAGAAAATAGAATCAAAAACTAGCCAAAGAAAGGATGTTCAAAGAAGTTAACTCAATGTGAGCAGCAATTTATAGAAAATTTATTAAAAATTAACACTTGAGTACTGCACAAATTTCTGCAGAATTAGCAGATTTTTTACTACAGTTTCATCTGAAATTGTTTGAAGAAAATTTTTGGCAGGCAAGAGCAAAAATTCAAAATTTTTTGCTCTGACAAGTGAATAATAGAGTGAAGAAGAGAAACTTAATCCCAAGAATTTAGTTGGAACAGTGAAATATAGTGGTGTTCTTGTGTGTATGGAGGGTATATGCCAACTTCAGGATTAGGTAATTTGGTATTTATTGATGGTATTATGAATCATAAGCTTTATTTAAATATTTTAAAGAGAAATTTGAAATTATCCACTCAAAATTGGGTGATGGAAATGACTTCCTTTTTTATCAAGATAATGACCCCGAGTATACAGCTCTCAATGTACATCTCTATAACAGTCCCCATGTCCTAAGGAGGGGGGAAAAACATCAATCACCTAATTTAAATCCAATAGAACATATTTGGAAATAGCTTGAAGTTAGAGTAAGAAGACATGTCATAAAAATAAAATGAGAGCTAAAAACATTAATCACAGAAGAATGGTTTAGTTTAGTTTTATTAACATTGTACTAGAAGCAACACGAGGGCTATTGGCGATGGACCTTGAAATTTTGAACCACGGTCAAGTGACGAGGATGACACCTGAGCTGGCACCCCCTCTCCTAACATCCACACCATGCCAGCGGGAGGACTTTGGGCCCCGAACAGATTTAATGTGCATCAGCCCCGGCTACATGGCGGCCAAGGATCAAACCCGCAACTGAACGAAAACCGCCAGCCACTAGTCCACGACCTTGACAACTAGGCTACCGCGGCCCCACAGAAGAATGGAGGAGCATCATTGCAAAAATTACAGGTGAAATCTAAGTTGAGAAATTTAAAAGCTGTTGCGGACAGTACAGGATTCCTACTATTAAATTAAAAAAGAAAAGAAATACAATAATTAAACTATATTGAGTTTTTTTTTAAGAGTATGAAGACGTTTGTGATGCAATTTTTTAGTAGTTTTTTTTATTATTAATTTTTCAAAATAAAAGTTATACTATGTTTTAAAAATTTATTATGTTATTCCATTACAAACAAGTTGCGGATATTAAAAAAAATTACAATTCTACAATATTAATTTTTATTACTTGATAATATGTTTTAAAGAAAACTGTACATGTACAAACACATTTGAGATCCATTGTATTCAAACTTGATTTCTTTTTAATACATATCTATACAGCTTAGCAGCTTTTTACTCCATACTTGGCATAATGGTAGCTTGAAAACGGGACAGATAATTGGAACACTTTAAAGATATATTTTTTTCAGTGAATATATGTTTTGGAGTAAAAAAAAAAATGTTTGTTCAGTGTAAGTCAATTCTGATAAGGAAGTAAAATGTGATACCACATTTTGTCAACTTTGATTTAATTTTCCAAAGAATATAACAATGAAAAATTGTTAAATGCTTTCCCTCCTCAATATTTACAATCGTTTATAACTATTTTACAATGTATTTTTAAATTTAATATAAATTGTAAGCATTAAAATACTTAACTTATTATTATAAGAGGAGGCTAATTTGTTGTCAGTATTTTTTTTAAAAAATATCGCAACTTTTCAATGGCATTTTCGAACAAAGAATAATATTGTTTTGAGTTAAAATTCCTTTTCACATATTTTAATATCACACAAGATATAGAAGCTTTTTACTTTCCCATTGGCATCTAGAATTCAATTTTTTTTCTTCCAATAATGCAAAGTGATGAATCATTGTCTCTTAGTAAATGAAAAATATCTAAACAAACACTCCACATAGTTGAGTAAGCCTTTTGAAGAAAGCACACAACTTATTTACTCTATTTAATATATCATAAGAGCAGAAATTCTTTAAATGTAAATATAAAATTTATTTAAAGACAATTCCAATAAAAAAAAAAAAACATTCACATAAAAAAGAACATTTTCCCCAGTTGCCTAAACTTACAAACTAAAAAAATAAAATAAAAATAATGTATATAAGACCTAAAAGGAGAGGGGAGGAAACATTTTACTTTTCCGAAAAGAAAACTGGTTTCAGTTAAACACATTATACAATTTTCAACACAAAGAATCTGGAATATGTATTTGATTTAACTTTATGGTGCCTTGATTATACAATTTCAGGTACTTAATAATTAATTTAAATAATTATAAATATCATTTTTATTAATGTATTAGAAATCCTTGCTTCCTTTTATTGCAGGTTTTTTCCAACAGCTCAATCATTTTTTTTAAAAAGATGAAATAGTTTTATTGTAGAAAAAATATTTAAACACTTATCCATTTAAGTGAATAACATCAAATTATATTAGTTTGAGTTCGTAGTATACTCATATCTATAAATAAACTGCTTTTTCAAAAATGGAAAACAATTATTTTTGTGAATTTTACTGGAAAAAAAGAAAAATATAAGAATGATGAAAATACTATGCATTGTAATATTTTATTTCATGGATAGGACATTTTAGCCATTTCATGAATAAATTCATAAATTTTTAAAGGAAATATTTACTTGTATATTTATTTTTTAAAAATATGTATAAACAAAAATCTGGAAAGATATTGTTTACAATTGCAAGAGGAGAATAATGTTACATATTTATGATTATACAGTACTCTCTCTATAATTTGGCACTTCCCCTTTCCAGCCTGCCAGTAATTAGGCGTTTTAATAAGCCAATAAACTAGTGCTGACAAGTCATAAAAAATTATTCTGTGCATCCTATTCAATTAAGTAATGTGTAGGTTATAAATAATAAACAGTAGATCATTTGTAGTTTAAGTCATTAGCACTTTATTTGTAAGCACAGTATTAAACTATACAATTACACAATGATTTGTTGTTTAAGTGTGTGTGTTTTTTTTTATGATTGTCCAGTAATCCATTGGTATTCTGATCCGATATCAGCAGAATTAATGAGAGAGTATTGTATCTCATTATCTTTCCTAATTACTTGATCACATATAAATTTAAAGATCAATTTCAGGTTGTTTTAGAGATTAAAATAAAACACTAAACAATACAAGACAAAAATTGAAAGTATAATATTCAGTAAAATAATTTCACTACTTGTTTAAACAACCAAAAACATTAATTTTATGCTACATATCTTAAAAATATTCAATTTCTTTTGTACCTGAAACTTGTGGAAACAAGGACTCAATCTGTTGCAACATAGTTTGCAATTCCAACTCCATTGCTTCTAAACTTTGGTCGTCATTTAAAGTAAATGTAGAACGCTTTTTACTCAGGGATGGAACAGATGCTGAAGTTCTCATGGGTGTAACTGATGATGTACATTTGGTTGATCTTCTACTTAGTGACTCATCAAATCCACTACTCGAATTTAAATAAATAGGACTTAATTTACTAGCATTATATTGAGCCAGTTTTTCAGATAAATTTGAAGGACTAGATTTATTGAGGAAATTACTGAGTCCTAAAGATGAACTTGTCATTTGGTTTTCAGGTGGTTTACTAAAAGCAGATGACGAGCTGAAATGTGTTGTAAGAGTCAGGTCTTCAGATTTATATGTACTCATAACATTAGTAAAGTCCAAGGAAATGGAATTGTTGCGATGTTGTTCTAAAGCACTATTTGCATTATCACAAGATCCTGAGGTTGAAGCTTGGATTTTATTCAGTTCAAAGGCAGAATTTAATGGGGTGCTTTCATAATAATGATCTATTTTATTAAAAGGTAAATGGGCAACAGGTGAAACAAAATTTGAAATTTCCTTTGGAGTACTACCAGGAATCTGAAGATTCTAAAAAAAAATACAGGTAATTTTAAATATATTTGTTTATTTATGTAAATTAATTATGAGTATGATTCATAAATTAAAGGATCTGAAAATCCACATACACATATATACAGTTTAAAAATTTCATCTAATTCATATCAATATAAAAAAAAATACTTTCATATAATTAGCTAAAAATTATACACATAAAATTCTAAGTGAACTAATTAAATAACTAGCAAATTTCTCTTTAATGCACTTTGTAAAAGTAAAAATAAAATAAAAAAAAAAAAACTACTGTTAATAAAGTAACACAGTTTTTGCAATGCATGAGAAATATATATACAACGGCAGATCCAGGGGAATGGACATGTACCCCCTGTTATAATTTTACCCACAGACAAAATAACATACCTGAGGAGAAAACCTCAACCAAATTTCAAAGTATTTATTTTGCTGTTTCCCTTTTAAGTAATTTGTTTTGTCCATACTCAGGACTGAGCTATCAATTATGATGCAAGTTTTAAGTCCTCAATCTGAATGCGACTCCTGAATTAATATTTAGTTCATTTTAGATTAAGAAATAAACAAGTATGAGTAATAAACAAAAAGTTATGACCTTTTTTTTCAGGGGAGAGGGGAATCACCCCCAATTGTGCACACATCCCAGTTGATTTTTTTCAGGATCTGGCATACACACACATATAAATGTAGGATTTTCCATCCAATTATTATTATGCAATTAATTTTATTTTTTCAATCTACTGTAAAACCAGTTCCTCCGATACTCAATAGATGTCGCCACGAATCAGAGTCATGTGATAAGCTCATGCAGCGCCACCTATCCGAGAATAAAATTATGTGACGCTCGTTTTCGCGCTCTCTTCTCTTCTCTCTTTTGCCGCCACTTTCTCCGCTTCTCTTCTCCTTCGCTACCCGCGTCGGAAATAAACTTCAACGCCCGAGCGCGTTCCAACGTCCATCGATAATATGGGTTAAATGAGGCAGTCATCTAACTTTATCTGACGAACTGGTTAACTTACTAATACTTTTCATTGTGTAAATACTTATCATTCTTCATCATCTCTCGTAATAAACAAGTAAAGCTACTGCAAGCTTCATCTTTGAATATCATCAACAACATTACATGGAATCCGAAACTACCCCCTAGACAACCAGCCCATTGCATAAGAGCAAACCAGCGTAGATTCGGGATGAACAATCTCCATCAACCCCCATTCTACATAAATATTTGTAAAATGCTTTAATAAGTACATTTTTGTGAAAGAATTTCCTTACAGACAACCAAATAAATTGAAAAGATATATATAAAAAAAGACAATATTTATAAATCCTTTCTATTGAAATATAAATTACACTAGAAGGATATATGATAAAATATACTGAAAATATGAAAAATTTAATTAAACCGATAAAAAAATGTCTGAATTGTTAAAAATATTATACCTTCAACAATTCTTTCAGTCTCTCCAGCTGTGAATCAAGGCTACACTTAAAATTTTGAAGAGATCCTCCATTTGGAAAATCTTTTTTGTTATTCAGATATTCAAGTGTTTCTTGTCCATTATCATGCTGATTTTCTTTATTAACACTTTCAGTACCAACCAATATTTTCCTACAAAATTTTAATATACAATTACATATGATAATTAGTTTTAGTGTAATTATTAGTTTTGCCAATGATATATTTCAGTATGTATTCTTAAGATAATTACATCAAGAATTTCTATGTCTAATTAAATTGTCACACAATTGTCATTTCATGATTAATATGCAAACACTTTAATTACAAATAACTTATTTAGTAGCAAGTATTTTCTCTACTATACAGTTTAAATTATTAAACAATATCATACAGATTTTAAGGGAAAATCAAGAAAAAACATTTATAAATTATCACAATTCAGTTATTATTTCTCTACAGTCTCTTAGAGAGATAGCTCCAAAGTCAACTAATTGGTGTCACCTAATGAAGTATATGTCCATTAATAATTGCTTTTTCAAAAAATTGTTATTAATTATTTTTTGCTTGAAGAAAATCGTTTGCTATATTTGCTACTTTGCAACAATATTTTGTAAAAAGTGTAAAAAACTTTCCAGACCGAGATGATGTGCAAGTGAAATATTTGTATTTCTGATTCATAAATGTTTATTCCTGACCAGCGAAAGCAATTTAATTCCATTTTTGGAGCAGAAATTTTTTGCTGCAGAATTAGAATGAAAATAAATATAATTGCAGATGAAAAACTTGTTTTAAGAATTAGATAATTGAAGTATTGTGAAACAACAATATATATATATATATATAATTTCCTAGTTAAATTGTCTTGCAAGGACTTGTCTTTCATTTATTTTGGTTTAAGAATATCTCTGACAATTTTGTTGTCAAATAAATAAACATATGAAAGACATATTTAAATAACTGCAATGATCCTAGTTGTTACATCAGCTAAAGATTAAGTCATATCATTACCGAAACTGAGCAGTCCAAACAGGATGAAAATGCTCTCTCGAAAGTTTGAAATAGAATATCACACAGTTTGTTTGGATTGATTTCAGTTCGGTTCCAGTCATCTGTGTTAGCATGTGTGTTTATCTTGCTTCCATGTAAGTGTTTTGGTGCAAATTGCATCTTGGCCAAAATGTTATCAACATGAATAAATATTGGTTAATTTGAAAAAGACTTACATTTTACTCCAATTATGAATTAACACAACTGCACCACAAAACAAAAATTGAGCACACACATACATACAATGCAGCATTGATAATCTGAAACAATTGGGAACTGAAGGTGTTCAGATAACTGATCATTTGTAGAAAAAAAATTTCTCAAGTGTCATTGGAGCAATATGAACAAAGATACATGAAATTAAATATGTTACAAATAACACAGAGAACTTATTAACCTAGTTTGACAAGTTCAAAATGGCCATCAAAGTAGGTCTACATATTAAGAGAAGTCCCAAATTTTCTTTTGCTTCAGAGCTGAGACTTGTTTTATTGTCATTAAATCTCCCTAGACACTTTAAAAGCAGCATCACATTCTTGATCTAACCATTTCATAGTCATTTCAAGGCAATGAAAAGCTTCCTCGCTGGATGGTTCTTTTTCAGCATAGTTATCATCACTAGGCTCTTCTTTGTCAACTGATCAATTGTCTTAAGTTTATCAGAAACACAGAAAACAGTACTTTTATGTTTAGTCACCTTTGTAAGCAAAACAACTACAGCACAATCTGTTACAAGAGAAAGCTCACATGCAACTGATGACATCATGTTAGTTAGCCGAGTCAATTGCTGTATGTGTGTGTGAAAGCCTTAGCAGCCACTAGTGCACAATGGTGGAAATTTTACATGGTGCAAAAATTTGAGTTTGTTGACAAGAATACTGTTGGTTAATTGATGTTTCAGTTGATCAGGATTCAAATAATCGAAACTCTACTGAATACATTAAAATAATATTCTTGTATCATAATACTTCAGTTAGGTAGTTCTTAAAATTTGAGAAGTAAATCAGCTATTTTTAGATTTTTAAGTTTTCATACATAGTAAAAGCAGATTACAAATTTATAATACTTTGCATAATATTTCCGATCTTACAATATTACACAAACATCTCAATATTTAAATTTAATATTAAAATTAATCTTATAATTTAAAAATTGAGAAAAAGATTAATTTGTTCAAAATTTTCATAGATTTAATAGAATTATACAACAGATGCAAAGTGTAAATTATATGTACTCAAACAATTTCTTTAATTTTTAGCACAATTTTGGTAGAAGAAAACATTTTACCAAATCCATTTTTGAAACAATCAAAATCAGTTAAAACATTTTTGATGCAATAATATTTTTTCTTTCTCAAAAATACATACAGCTTTATCATAAAATAAATAACTTTTCTGAAGGGGGGGGGGGACCCATTGTGATTTAGCTAAAAAAAAAAAAATTATTCTAATTTTCCTTAGAAAACTTTGAAATGTAAAATAATTGGTGGACTAAATACAATATATATATATATATGAAAATGAGATCAAATGATATTAACTTACAAAGACAGATTAAAAATCAGAAGTAAATAAAAAAGACATGAATCTGTGCAGCAATGAAAATTACCATTGCCTGATAATATGAAATTTACAAAAAATCAGTTAAATTAAAAGGGTAATTTGATAATTTTTTTTAAATAAAAAAATTTAACTGATAAAAATTTTAAAATCATGGAAAATACCAAAAATTTCAATTTTGCACTGTATCAGTTTAGAAAATTAGCTAACCTCTAAAATTTTCATTATTAGCATTGAAAATATCTTCATTGCATTACTAATTATTCATATCTAAACAAAAGAAAGGAATAAATAGAAATAGGCATTTTAAATATTCATTTATATTTGGGATGATTCAAAATTAATCATATTGCGTAAGTAAGTAGGAAAATACGATATTATGATTATTGATGATAAAAATCAATTTTTGAGACATATGTGAAAATCAAATTTTTTCTCGAATCAAACTTTCTGCAAAATAAAGTTTTGTTAAGAAAAATATAATTTATAATAAAGTATTATACACTTATAAAAATCAAACTGAAGGTGATAATGCAATATTAATTCACAATGAACATACCTTAATACATGAGATGTATGTTGATATTACAACAAATGTTGTAACATATAATAATGCTATTCTTGTCCTCTTACAACAAATGTTGTAAGAGGACAAGAATAGCATTATTAAATGTTTTTCTATATTACGTAAAACCTAAGTTTACAACATTAATTCATCTTGAATTGCTTCTTGTAGTTTCATGATAATCTGTGAATTGTTATAATAGACTTCTTATTCAGCATGACTCAGAAGGAATCAAATGGATAACCTTCCATTTCAAAACCTTTGGAAATTGTGTTATTTTCAAAGTAGGTTTTACTATTTTAAATGGTGGCGTTATCATTATTGGTCCAATAATTTTCAATCAAGCAACATATAATAAAGTTTATAAAGGAATATTATAATTATAAATATGTTGGTTTACAAAAAACTGCACACTGGTTATTTTCAGCAGCACTACTATTTTTCCAAATCCAGCATGAAACAACAGAATCTCATCCCCTAGTATTCATTCCAAATGTTTTGATACATGCAAAGTATAATGACATAATGATCATTATGAGTAATAATGTGATATTTATAAGAGAATATTAGGGATCAAGAACATGCAAAATATCTTCACTTACTCTTGGGCACTGTTTCTAATATTTATAAAAATAGAAAAAAAATTATACAATAAAAGTTAAAAGCAATATAATATGAGAAACAGACTTACTCCCTCTCGTCTTCTAATTTATTTATAATACTAGAAAGTTCCTGCAATATAATGAAAATTTTTTAAAACAATAAATAATGAATTGTTTAAATTATTCAAATGATCATTTTATTAAAAAATGAAAAAAATTAATACCTTGACAATATATGCAGCTGTTGTTTTTTTTAAAGTAAGATTCATCAAAGAGTTTCTCAATGAGTCTCTTGTTGTATCCCTCATACTGAAATAGAAAAGGGGGGGGGGGAGTAGATAAAAATAAATAGAAATTATTACATCCAATAAATCTTTCAACAAAATAATTTACACGAGAAAAAAATGCAAAATTGATTAATGGATTATTTTTTTTGTTCCTGTCACAATGTAGACACACACACATACATATATATATATAAACTGATTATATGAACAATGAATGGAAGAAAAAATCCTTTATTAAAGAGTTTAAGAGGTATAAATTGTAAGTTTAAAGTAATATTTTTAGGAGTAAAAAGCAACTATTAAAGATAATGCTTAATGGACACTTTATATTTTTAAAAGTTATTTATAAATAAAATCAGAGTGAAAAGTTACCTTTCATATAAATTTTCATCATCGAAACTCAAGTATGGCTTAGATGAGCAATGGACAAAGGGCAGTTTATTTTTTAGTACATTGATGGCAGCTTTGGTCTCCTCCCATGCAGTTGCCTAAGAATTGATTCAAATAATGAAAGAATATTGGTTAGAGCTAAAATATAAAATTCATTATTTTATGAGATACTTAGCTAACTCAGAAAATTAATTTATTTTCTTTTAATAACAATACTTTAGTCATTACGTTTGAAAGAATTTTTGGAAAATTAAGTTAAAAAAAAATAATTGGATAAATCTCATTTTGAATCTTTTGTAAGGGTTATATACTTTATACCAGAGCTTAAATTTGACAGAAAAAGTGGAGATATTAAATTTTTTCAAACAGCTGTCATGAATAATAAATAAAAACAAAGAGATTTTGTTTTTCCAGTAGGGAGGTAATAAAATAATTCAACCCATAGTTCCAGAATAAATGTAGCAAACAAAAACGATTACAATTGAAGATGCCTTTAAATCATTGGCTAATATTCAAAGCATTAATATCAGTCAAGGATTCAGAAAATGTTTAGGAGAATAAATAAATCAAAATGCTTGCTTTAAAAATAAAGCCTCATACATTTCTAACTGTCAATTTAGCAATGCTAGCAATAAAAAAAAATTTCCTATTTAACAATCTAATTGTTAATTATTCCTTAATCAAAAATTGTTTAATACAACAAATATTAACTATAGAAAATTTGCATTAAATATGCATTACACAATACAACTAACTTCAACAATTTGTTCATCAGGAATATTTTTCATAAAAAAACAATATAAGCTTTAAAAATATAAAACATACACATGATATCAAACTTTTGACAGTAAAACTTGATAGAAAGTGTTACATGCTGAAATAACTTACAGGATTTACAAATTCTTGTATTTCATGCCTTTCTTTATGTCTTTTATTAAAAAGTCCCCGAAGAAAACAATTCTGACAAAGGTTATAATTAACACATTGTAAACATCTATATCTAGAAGAAACAGAAAAAGTACAATAAATATAACAATTTTTTTTTTTTTTTTAAAAAAAAAAATGAAACTATCAGATCAAATTAAGTGGAAAATGAATGACCTTTCCAAAGAGAATGGAATCCTTTACCTTTCCTCAATTTATAAAGATGTTAATAAATTCTAGAGGTAAAACAATAAAAGTAGGAAATATAATGGCATTTTAAAAATTTATTAATCAACAGCCGGTAATTAAAAAAAAAGTAGTAATCAGATAGAACTAAGTTTAAAATTAAAACTAACAAAGCATGAGAATTTTAAAAAATTAAACAATGCACCAAATTTTATTTTTAAATCTGAAACCTAATTATAAGATACTTTGGGTGATATTTGTGTTTTAATAGAAAATAAAATTATTTCTTTAAAAACAGTAAAGAATATCTTTTTATAATCTTAGCCTTCCTTTTCCAGTGATAGCTACACCGAGATATGTTTTTAAGACCCCCTCCTCCAAATTTATGTTATCAAAAATACATTGAAAAAAAAAAAAAATATTAAACTCTAATTTAATCTTTAAGGAAATATCTTACCTTAGACCAATTACAGGGTTCACCCGACAGTAATCACAAGAAATGAAATGATGAGCTGAAAAATAAAGCAATAATAAAAATGATATTTGATATAAATGTTTTTACACCTTTTTTTTTTTCTTTTTTCAATTTTGAAATTTAATAACTATGTACATAAATATTATTCATACTTAATTTCATCATGCATATTATCATAACAGCATCATGAGGAGAAAAAAAACATGCATTTTAAAAGACACAATTTAAACATTTTAATAAAAATTATATTTTTAAAACTAGTTCATAATTGTGAAGACAGTATAATAAACAATATATTACTTGTTTCTGATGCAGAAATCCTATGAAGTGTTGAAATCCACACCAATGTTTGTGGCTCTAGTAGAAGCCACTTTTGGAACTTTTTAAAAGTAATTTTGCCTTTACTCTATAACGAATATTTTATAATTAATAATTATTATCGTTTAACACAAAGAATAATTAAACAAGAAGTTACAAAAAAAAGTATCTTACGTATTTAAGTAAATTTTTCACTGCAGCAGGTACAAGATGAGAGCCAAATGTAACTTGCTCACCAACGATTTCAGCCATCTAAAAATAGTTTCATTTGACTTTTAAATTTTCTCCACAAAATATTTGATTCCTTAAATACTATATAATTTGTTACATATTTTATATTCAAAATTGTATAACTAATTTATTAAATTAAAGCTTTTATTATTGATAAATCAATTACTTAAATAACCATTTTTACACGACTATTGTAAAAATTATAAAAGAGTATTATTTTAAATGACATCAATTGTGATAATATTATATATCACAGCTCTCTTCACAATAATTAGATTTAAAATAATTTTAATATATTTTTTTACTATTGTTATAGTTAGAAGCAATACAAGGTCTATAGGCAATGGATGTGGTAATGTTGAGCCACAATCAAATGATGAGGAACACCTGAGCAGGCAATCCATTCACCAAACTTCCACACAATCCCAATGAGAAGATTTTGAGCCTTGAAAGATTTAACATGCATTAGCCTGCAACCTGACCGGTCTTTAGTGGTATTCAGGGTTTAAACAAGTGGTTTGACTGAAACACTGCTAGCCACAAGTTTACATTCATTATTACTTAGCTACCTTTATTGATAAGAAATGTGTACTACATAACTATTGGTAATCGAGTTATTTAAAAATATATATTATCATAATAGAAAAAAAATAGTTAAAGTAAATAATTAAATCAAATTTATTTGAAAGTATAACAAATTAACTGAAACATTAATGAATTCTAACTCACTTTGGACAAACAGTGCAACAACACATGAAGATTTTGTTTGGTTAAAGTAGATCCATTTGAACAAAAATGAAACAAATCTGAAGGGGGAAAAATAGTGTAAAAAGACATAAAATTAAAGATCTTAAACTTTCTTTCAAAAATAGAAAATAATTTTCTTAATAATTACATACATTTATACTTTTCTGAAAGTTTTGCCTTTGAAAACAAAGTAAGAGCTATCTTCACATGGATAAAAAGAAGAGATTTATCGTTCCTAAAAAAAAAAATTATTCAATGTAAAAAAATTTAAAAAATAACATTGGAAATATTTTATAAATTTTGAGAGGTATTTTTAAAATTATTCATTTTTTTCTTCTAAAAAAAATTTAACATTACAAAGAAAGAATTAACAACAATTATATATCTTTTTTTTTTTTCAGAATTATTTTTAAGAATATACAATTACATATTTATCACATGTGATATATGAACAGTTCATTACATTATATTTTACTAGTTTAAAGATAACTTATAAATTTTGAACAGCAAGAAAACACATGAAACGGAATAGCTATTTTATCATGACAATTCACCAAAACACTTGCAAAAAATATTAGATTTAAATTCTAAAAAACTCTAGCTTAATTTAATGACAAAATTCAGATATAAATACAAAATTTCAAAATGGGAAGTTATTATATAATGAATTCATGTGAATGAGTCTCTAACAGATAAAATAAGTTGAAAATAATGAGCTCCTTTTTAGATGAGGAAAGTTTTTAAAAAATGCTATATACAATTGTATCCTTTTTAAAGCCTCATTAAATATGAATAGAAAACAAAGATTTGAGAATATGGTTGAAATATCATATCAAATATATATTTACAGAAAGATACTGATATACATAAAAGGTAAATAGTCAAGTTATTTTAATTTTAGATAATTATTTTTTCTTCAGTTTCATAAAAAAACATTGTAATTTACATAACTAAAAGAAAACAAAAATGTCTGAAGAACTCAAAAAACATACATCTGTAATAACTTTAATATTTTAATTATTTTTTAATAAGTCAAAATGTACACTCACTCAGCAAAAGTATTTTGTAGAAAAGCCAGAAATAAAAGAGCCATTATATTTGGTTCTCCTGTCAGACCAATTTTCTTACCAGCTTCAGTATATAATGCACATACAAGGTTTTCCACTTTAGCTGGTGTAATAGTTTCATCCAATGAATTGTTACTGCACTCATAATCTTTTAGCACAGTATGGATTATAGATAGATCAACTATGTGCACTAAAACCAATTAGAAAATCAAAATTTTTAACATGGATAAGCAAACACTTTTACATAAAATACTTTTACACAAAGTAATTTAATTATTGAAAACTATTTTTAAAGATGTGTTGAACAATTATTTTCAGTACTAATTTTATAAATAAAACTTGTAAACATTTTCGAAAACAATTCTGAAAATGAAGAAACAACCCCCCCCCTTTTTTTATTGTATTGTATAGATACAAGGAGATACCCTAAAATTTTAATTATTACTAAGAAATAATCAAGATATTTGGATAAAATTTATTATGCATATTCATTGATCTTTATGAACATAATGTTGTAAATTACAGCTATTAATGTAAATTTGTTTGGTTTCAGAAAGCCACTGATTAGACATCTGCAATATTGTAAATTTTAAATAATTATCATAAAATAACCAAGATATAAGAAGGATCTTTTTCTTTTCAACCTCTGATGGACCATAACAAAAAAGGCAAGAATACAGAACAAAATGAATTTGTAACCAAAAGTTATGCACAAACACAATCACTGTGATGAGTCATGCATTGTTCTATTGGATGAGCTTTCTGATCCCCTCTTCAAAGAACATTGCTGCCAGTGATGCGAGATGGAACTACATTTGGTTTCAAAGCTCCAATGTGTGAGGTTTTCAATGGTCAGGTAACTTAGACCTCCTAGCCAGTTCTTCAATCCAAGGAAGAGTCGAAAATTATCCACACTAAATTAGTCAGACTTACATGCTGGATGATCAAACACATCCCTTTTAAACTATTCCAGAAGCTGTTAGAATACAGCAGCACTGTAAGGATGGGCATTGTCATGAATGAGGGCAACTCCAGAAATCGGCATTCCTCTTCTTTTGTACTGATTGGCTCTTTGCAAACATCATATATCTCATAATAAATAGCAGCATTGATCGTAGTCCCCGGTTTCATAAACTCAACAATCAAACCTTTTTGATCCCAAAATTCCACAGCCATAGCCTTCCTGTTGTTGAAGGTCTATTTGAATATACTTGCCTCCTTGTACCTCTTCATTGTGAATGTTGGTATGTAAATTGTCTACACAATATATGCACAACACCATCACCCAAAAAGTGTTCACCATATGCTTGGTTTAATTTTTTGGAAAATTTTTACTGGATTATCCCCTTCTGTTTGAAGAAAGTGAATAACACTATGCAGCTCACACTTGGTGGGATCATAAATTGAACTATCTATGTTTATGTACCTGCAGCTGAGCTTAAAATAGTGAGATGACATTGATAATAGACGAGATTATAGAGAAATGCCAGTGTGCATTCCAACCTCTATCACTTGTATTGTTCATTTGGGGGTTGGAAAAAAAACGATTCTTGTTTATATATATAGGAACAAAGACTTCTCTCTTTAGTAACCATTCAGTAGTTATATATTTCTCTCAGCCAACTGCACCACTTAAAAAGTGAACATAGGGTTCCAAAAAGGCATGAAAGATCTTAGAGTTTTTGACTAAGGCATGAAACTGTATATCATTTACAAAATGAAGTATGAAATTGTATATTATTAGGGAATAGAACAGATCCTGCCATTGATCCCTGTTCAAAGTTCATGTACCAAACTATACAAGCTCTCCTGTGCACAGAATTAAATTGGAAGCAAACAAGCCTTCTTATAAACAAACCTCTTTCTTCTGCAAATATTAATGCCTGAAAACTTGGTTTCCACGAGTCCCATGATGGTAAAAAAAGAGCTCTTAAAGTGTGTCTTTTTTTGTTAAATCTTGTTGTAAAGGGCAAATACTGAATTTTTTAGACTATTGCAATTCTTGGATGACTTTAACTAGAATTATTTCAATAAATCCCAGTATCATTAAACTGATTTTTCATTAGTTGGACAAGATACTAGGCATTACATTCCATCATCAAATATTGGTAGATGCTTATTTTATAAATTTGCTTTCAAGTTTCATTGCATGTTGTTAAAACACAAATTTGTGAACAAGCAAAATAAAAAAAAAAAAAAAACCAAGGGCACTTCAAATCTTGTTCTTACATCACATTCATCACCAACAATTTGAATGTTTGTTTGAAGAAGCATTTCTTAAATCTTTCATTCAGTACTTTTCCAGAAATTCCACAACTTATACAAATTCTCTAAATTTTGAACACTAGGATATTTGTTAAATTAAAATACTTTATTTCCATTTGACTATATTCATAATTTAAATCCTTTTAGACAAAAATAAATACTAAAAATTAACCATTACATTAATATCTATAAATTGATAACTATGGCAAAACCTATAACTTTGACAAAAAAAAAAATGGAGTTGCATTTTTGTATTCAATTCAATAAATAGATGACAATTTTAACTAGAAAAGTTATTATAAAATACCAGTTCCCAGTTTAAAGAAATACTTGAAGTTTGGCATGTGATGTGATGGCGGCAATAGAGCCAAATATGGCTATGATGCAGCACACAAGGTGCAACTGTGATCTAAATGTTTGAAAAAATGGGAGAAAGATAAAAATTAGTCAATAAGAAAGGTCGAAAATAGAAAAGGAGAACTAGGGCAGTTAACAGTGACATGTTACCTGTGTTTACCAAAGACAGTGAAGTTCATGGTAAAGGAAAAGATCATCAAGATGTTTCACGGTCATGATGTCCATACTTACCTAAAGAAAATAAGCCCCTGCAAGCTTGAAATTTGATATGGTTGAGATTCACTCAAAATAGCAAACATTATTTATTTCAAATGTGTGAAGTGCTGTTAAATTTGTTTCATTATTGCAATCCTGTTGAACTTAAAAGACTTAAGGTAACATATAAATAGTATATATAAATAAATGAAAATCGAAGTTTGCACAGTGTAAACATAGAAAACTACATTATGAACAACAAGATCATTGATCTATTTTGAAATTATATACAAATATATATATACGATTGTAAAATTGTTACATCAAAGGATTTATGATCAAGAATAAAATATTTTTCCAAACAAAAGAGAAATCTTTTAGAATAAAACTGATGAAAAACATTCTTACATTTTGAAGCTTTTTGAATAGTTCTCAATTTGAAGGCAGTACGATATGCTGAATATTTGAAAACATCATATTCACGCAGGGATTCAATAATTTTTGAGATTTTAGGAGCTTGATCTTGATTAAAATCTGAAATACTGGAAATATATGAAGAATTAATGGTACAATAATTTGTCATACCCTTGAGATAATAAAAAAATAAATAACTAAACAGATAAAATGAATCTACGTTTTCTACTTATTATAAAATATATTCAATTAATTATTAATCGCCATAGAAAATAATCATTATTTCACAACATTATTACCTTGTATAAACAGCAGCATGAGTGTTGTTGACACCATTCTCCCACATACCGGAAGCCCCACCTGTGAAAGGATTAAACTAGCAATTCAAACATAAAGCAAAATTATAAGAAACAAGGGAAAAGAGAATTATTTTTATATTTTACCTTTAAAACATGATATCATGTTTGACAAAATTATAAAGAAAGAATAAACAAATATTTATAACGAAACGAAAACTTCTAACGTCGATATTTGAAAGGATTTAAACAAAGCGGCTGTGGTATACAGGTCACAGGTGCAGTTAAATCTATCAGAAGGAGGAAAAAGATGGTTTTGATTTATAGTTTTCCCCAATTTATTGGTCAACGTTTTATTCTCATTTTATTAACACGAGATTTTTTATCTCTAATAAAAAATCTTTACATAGAATTTTTAAAAATTGTGAATAGATATCAACCGAAACTATGCAATTTGTATATTTTAGTCTAATTTTAGACTAGATGAAAAGCAATTGATCCATGCGTGAGCATCAACCGAGGCACCTAACAGACCATCTTTCGTTTCTTGGTAGGATCGGTTGTCAAAATACAATGCTCGTAATGAGAGAGCGCACTGTGTATTTTCTGTTTATATTTAGTTTGTTCAACTTTTCTTAATCTTCATACGAATGCTTATTTCATGAACTGAGGATTTGCTTATATATCCCTGTTGCAATGAAAATTCACCAGAATGTGTTTTGCTATAATTTAGCGATAGTCCTCCTTGTGCATCAATGTGTTTCCTTATCACCGGAATTAAGTAAGTGAATTTGTTTCAATTGAAACAATGTTTTTTTTATTGTGAAGTCGTATCGTTTTATTTTAATTAACGATATTAATGTCTAAATGTAATTGGATCAACCGGGATAAAATATTTGTTACCGTATGATTAATGGTATTCATTAATCTGATGTTTTCAATGATATTCAAGTCTTTATTTTATAAAAATGTTCGGTATTGTGCTAATATCGAAACTAATTGTTGAAGAATTACGAAGATATTTTTAAGCGAATTTAATTTTAAAACTAAGTCATGAATTTGGCATGTTTTAATTTTCAGTGCGAATCACAGTAATCCTTTTTTCGTTTTTTTTTTCTACCTGTAATTATACATTTTAAATGTAGATAGTGTATTAAATATTATAGTTAATTTCTTATTTGCAAATAATTTTTGTTTATTTTTTCATAATAAGTTTGTTGATGAGTTAATGACAGCAATTTTGTAAATTTAATAATAAAATTTTAGGTGAAGTAGTAAATCCTGTATCTCTGGAAATCTCAGTTTATGATGTGTCTGTGAATAGTGTGGAAATTGATTGGCATTTTAAAGATGAACATGTAAAGTCTGCATTATCATGTGAACTGGTATATGGTCCAGTTGATGATGTTACACAAGTTCAAGTTTTTACACGAATTCAGCTTTTAGAAGAAAATATCATTAAGCTAAGTCATCTGGAAAATAATGTGACATATCACATGCATATGGTCTGTCACAATGGAACAGAAGAAAAGATTCAATCAAATGCATTGCAATTTACAACAGGTAAAATATTCTGAATGAATTTTTTTTTACTTTTAGCTGAAATGTTTTTGTAATAAATCATAGATACTAATTAGTAATTTACTGAAAAATAGTATTTAGTAACATTTGAGAATTAAATTGCATAAAGTTTGGAAATGCATGTTATTCAAAAATTTACATAATAAATCTATTATTAAATCTTTATTAAGTTGTTCAATTTGGTTCATGGTATGCTGTAGGAAATATACATAGGATTTGTTATATTAAAGATTACACAATTTACAATAAACTATACGAACAAATATTCCATGAGATTTTTATAACATTTAAATAAATATTTATTTTACAATAACCTCTGAGTATTATAAAGAAGTTCTTATTTTGTTCAAAATCCTTTTTTTTTTTATTAAAAAAAAATTCTATTTCAAAATGGATTTTTAATCTACTGTAGTTATGTCAATAACAATATCAAGAGTATGTTTAAAAGTTTTTAAATTATTAAAGAAATAGTGAATAAAAAATTTATCTGCATCACTTTTCTTGAAAATTTTAATAATTGACTTGTGTAGTAAAAGTATACAATTTTTTAATTGTAAAGTTTTTTTAGAAAACTCAGTAAAATTATATAAAAATGCATAATTATTAAATATGTGTATTATATTTCATATATTTGTTTAAAATTTAAAAAAAAAAAAATCGAAATTTTTAAGTTTTTTCACTATTGAGAATTGCACTGGACTTAACATATTTAATAACAGAACAGAAAAAACTCATGTATAATATGTTTTACAATGGAATTAAAATTACATCTTTGAAATTAACTTTTGAAAATAATTATGAACTATTAACATCAAAATATTTATGAAGAAGGCCTTGATTAGTTAAGTAAAAAAAAAAAAAATTCTAGAAAAATAGTTTGAGATTCAAACATTCACACATAATAATAAGTGAATTTCTCATTTAACAGTTCCAATTGACCCACAGAAATATTAGTGTGGTATATAAATAGAAATATCAAATCTAATCATATATACAACTTTGTGAAAATTAAAAAGAAAAATAATAAGTACAGACATTTACTAAGGAATGAAATATATATATATGTTTTAACTACAGTAGTTTTTTATCATTATATCTGCTGCTAGATGGATGTTTATTCTTCATGTTTTTATTTTTTATGTAATGGTATTGCAAAGTCATTTATTACATGAAATAAATAACTTGACACAATTGCTTTGGTCTTTTTTAATTAAAAATTCCAGAAAGTTATTGTTTAGAACATTTGTTATGTTTGATAATATGCTGATTTGTATATTTTTAATTCTTTCTGTATGTATTGAATAATTAATATTTTTGTCTTTGTCCAGGATCCAAAACCTTGCCATTGACTTATGTTATGCCATCCAGCAATTTTCATGGCCATAGCTCCATTCCTCGTGAAAATTTTTATTCTCGAGATGAAGACTATGTGCGAACTGTTAGATCATCCAGTGTCATTTTGGGAGCAGTGTGTGGAATTGTTGGTTTTCTAATAATCAATGTTACCATAGTTATGGCTGTTCGAAAATATTCACATCGGCAAATGAGAAGACGAAGAATTTTGGAAATTGAGTAAGTATTTGATCTCGTATTACTTTGAAAGTAGGTTTTTGTTTCCCTGAGAAATAATGCAATTCTTTCTTTCAATTCACCCATGACTTTAATAATGTGACTCAAAACTATATCTTGTTTAATTTTCAGAGAACGTGACTATGATGAATTTCCATACTTGCGTGGGGATGAATAAAGTATGCATGTCTTCCCTAAAAAAAATGATTGAAAATATCAAAAAGAATTTTTTACTAAGAACAATGGTCCATCATCAGTACGGGTTGTTGACAATCCTGTCCATAAGATACAGTCAGCATAATTGCAAATTTTGGCTGTTTACGTTTTATATGGACTTTTAACTGTTCTTACTGGTAGATTTAAATATAAGGAGATATACCAAAGAGTGATGCTTGATGTGTGTTGTGTTGCTTCTAATAATTCTTGGCAGATCCAGAATCTTATACAATGATTTTTTTTTTTTTTTTAATTCTCAGGAAGAAGAAAATTGGAAAATTACTGGATTTTGTTTAGATTGTATTAAATGAAAAAAAAATCCATTATAATTGCTTTGTGTTAATTGAATTAGGATAAGTTTATGATGCATTTAACAGAACCAAATGTTCAAAATTTCAATATTTTATTTCAACATTATCTAAATAAGCTTGTTAGTAATTTACAGATATTTTATTGTAATATCTTTCCATTGTAAAGTAGCTATATATTAATTTTATTTTTATGATTGCTGAATAACTTCTCTGTAACCTAATTTTTCTTATATATATGAAATTTTTAATTTTTTTTTTTAAAAAAAAATGGCTTATAAAATTGTCTTTTCTAAAAACTGGGAAATTAGTACCTCATAATTAACATTCTTTAAAATGTATTGAAGGATTCTAGTTGCAAATATCTATTTTTGCTTGACATAAAAACGCTCTAACCACAGCCTAAACACCTTATAATTTTGTAACATGATCAGATGACAAGGTTGACACTTGAGCTGGCTATCCACATCCATGCCTATGTGAGGACTTAAAAGTCCTGTCACATTTAATGTATATTAGTGTATAATTTACAAAATTGGGACTCGTTATTGATGAATTTTTGCTAATGGGGAATTCACAAAGCTAGTTGCCGATATATGAGCACAAAATAAATATTTAATAACTAAGAAGTATAATTGGATCATTTGCAAAATTATGATATATGTTTAATGATAAATTGCTGAATAAATTATATAATATGAATATCATGTAATAAAATGATTAAAATGCTTATGAAAAAGAATACTATAACTACATAAGATTTATGAATAGTAATTATATAAAAATAGTGAAAAAAAAGATTCTTTTAATGATTTAAAAGTAACTTGTGTAGATAACAGTCTTGCATTAGATTTTCAATTTTCTGACATGTTACAGAATCAAGATTAATTTTTGAATATTTTTAATGTTTGTGATTGGCAAAAGAAAATTGAAGAATATTCATTCTTAATTCAAGAAATGTTTGCTTTGAAAAAGTTTTTAAGGTCCATAAAGATAACGTGAAATGTCTTGGATCACAAAAAGAAATATTTCCTAAGGACCATTTGCAGACATGTAATTTAATCCTGCCTTGGTTATAACTCATTTTGATCTCTTTAGCACTTTTTTTAATAAAAAATATTGAGCGATTTTGATTTTTTTTTCCTATGTGAAAAGTTGTGTATTTTTCAATTTCAAATTTATTATATTTTTATGTTACCATAGAATTAATCTGTGCTGGTATATCATGAGTATATGTCATTCCTCAATAGTAAACATGCCTGTACTCAATTTTTGGAAGTACCATTTTATAGCCAGTGCTTGAGAATGGTAACTAAAGATTTATAGTAGATTCTAGATTATGTATGAATGATAAATTAGAAGCATTAAAATTGAAGCTTAGGTATTTTTTGATGCATGCAACAATTAACTTTTTACAATTCATAAAATATTTGTTTTCAGCATTCATGTTTGAATCACTTTGTTATCAAACTTGTTTAAGTAGAACTTTATTGCAAGTTTTAAAATTTTTCTTGATTCTCTGTTTGAAGCAATTTATCAAGCTTTCATTTGATTGAATTGGTATAAAGTTGTATGAATAAATAATTGACATTAATTTTCATACAGTGGTAATAATTAGTTCATATTTTGATATAAGCTGAAATATGTAAAAATATAGACTAATTTAATTCAAATTACAGAGTTCTTTTTTAAAATATTGATCTGTTTTTTAAAATATGAATTAAAAATGCTAGAATTCGAGATGTTTGAAGATTTATATCAAATTATATTATCAAATCTGGACTAATGGGCCTACAAAAAACATGCTTTTAAATAAATTCTGGATCTGTCAATTTTTGAGGATTTGTATTTTAAGTGTGAAGTCTTGTTAGTAAACCAGCAGAACTGCTTTTGAGTAATTTAAATATGTGTTCCATTGTAAGAGTTGTTTGGTGTTAGAAATATTATTGCTAGAGAAGTGGGCTGGGTTGGTTTTTATAACATCTCTAAATCAAAGTGCTTACTGTGATTTCAGTTGCAAATGCCATGCTTTTATTCAATGCAGCTGAATCATTTTCTTAGAGAGTGAGCAAATTAAAACAAAGTGTATTATTGTATATATATATACACATTGTGTGCATTTCTGTGATACATAAATTGAAAACTATTTATCTGCATTGCAATAAGATTTAAAATTCCTATTATTAATATATGTCTGTATATATGTATAATATATTTTATTGTATGTTTTATATGTTATTCTAATATGAAAAAAAGAGAAAAATGATCATCTTTTGATTTAATCTTTGCATATTTATGACTCTTTAAATTTAATTCCTGTAAACTGATTCTTTAGACGTTGTGATATATTTAATTACATACTTTTAGATATTTCTACTAAAAAAGATAAATCAAAGTTGGGGTGTTAATTTTTATAGATTAATGAATGTCAGTAATTAAATGTATGAAAAAAACTGAATTATTTTGCAATATATTACGTATAATATGAAATTTGATTATTACGAAGCTTTAACCTTTTTCCTATAGAGAAACTATTCTTTATTCTGCTAGAAATCATTCTACTAAATTTTTGCATAAAATTTTTTAATAGCATTTTGTAATTCTTAAGACTTTGAATTTATCACAATGATATAGAATATAATGGTTTCAAAACTTTAAATGACAAGTTTATTATTTATCAAAATTTTCAACGAATAAAAATTTTTTTTAATGAAAGACTGGTACTTTAAAATGTATTTTCAGCATAAATATTTCTTTTTTTAATGTATTTCAAAGATAAAACCTTTTTTATAAACTTATTTCTTGATTTTCAAAATATTCTACATTAGTACTGGCAACAAAGATTTGCATATATCCTCAGATAATCAAGTTAGCTTTAAATCAAAAGCTATGTTTTTTTTTTTTTTTTTTTTTTTTTTTAAATTTAGAATGTAAACAAAAGAGAAGATATTTATTTTAAGTGAAATGCTGTTTATTTGTAAGGCATATTATGTCTCTGAAAGTTATCTATTTTAAATGATTGAAAAGTGCAATGGTATTGTTTTAATTTAAATGAAGTTGAAAAATTTTATATACTTGACTTAGAAACCTGAATTCTCCCTTTCTTGTAACCTTTACATATTTATTTTTGATTACCATTTCATTTTCTATGTATAATAAGTACAATTTACTAACTTAAAAAGTACTTTCACATCTGCATAAAATCTGAACAGAAACTAAATTTTTTTCTTTTTATTAATGTATGAAAAGTAATCTACTTATTTGATTTCTTGAAGTAAATATGTTCAATCTCGTCTTGTATATTGATTTTGTAAATTTCTGTATTTTTTAAAATTTGTTCTAGAAAAAGCAGGAAAAAGGTTAAAGCTTTTAAAAAAAGGTTATATTTAGTATTTATTTCTTGTTTTGTTTCAGTAAAGGTAAGAATTTAACATTATCAGAGTGAGAAATTTAAAAGAAATATTTTTTCATGCAAGGACAAAGCAAAAAAGTGTGAATTATTTGAAATTTTAAATGCATTTCCCCCCAATTTTTTATGAATTGTTTTATGATTTAGTATCTTTTGGTTAATACTCAATTTTTTGTTATTTAAGCTTTTGTATATGGGCATTCATTTGCATGTTTATTTTCTTATGGGGGGGGAGGAGAGCATATACATTTAAAAACTCTTCATTGTACATGTACATATCATCAATTCATAGTTTAAGAATTTTTAGGCCTAAAATATTCTATGCCAATGAAATGTTGCTTAAAAATATATGTGAAAGTTTTATATATATATTGTTCAAAATGTTGAATAAATGTTTGAGAGATATGCTTTCATTCAAAATTTTAACTAAGTACAGTTTTAGACTTGTTTTAGTGTTTTACATGATCACAAAAATTGTATTTCAAAACCAATTGATTAAATTTTAAGTTTATGCCATAACTTTTGTTTAAAAAATTGAATTCCAAACTATGACAATATTCGAAATTTTGTATTTTATTTTAATGGCATTAAGTTAAACGATTTTCCTCTGTTTTTTTTCTACCAGTTTTCTTTTTAATTTCTTAAAGCAAATCTCTTTATACTTCATTTTGCCTACGTATAGAGGCTTTCAAATACAAGTCTACTGTACTTAATTAATATATTAATGTTTTCATTAAAGAAGTCATATTTTGTACTTATTTGGAAATTAAAGCAAGTTTCAATATTTTTTATAAAATTACCAATTGTATTCTATTGTTTGATATATTGTAAAATTGAAATTCCATTGATATGATTATAAAGAAACGGGGAAAAAATTTCTTAAAATACATTTTGTATAAAATCATCTTTTGATTTCTACAATTATGAAACATGAATCAAAAGCTTTTATAATTATGCAATTTTTATACATCCTTGCATTTCGTTTTATGTTGCTGCTGTAGATTGCATATTTGAAGATGACAATCACTAACTCTTTATGATTTCAGAATGTAGCATACATTTTTAATTGTACAAACATACCTAGTTGAAAGAATTTCAGTTATTTAGAATTTGCTATTGTAAAAAAAAAGTTGAACATTTTAAGTGAATGGGTGATTTGTTAAAAATATATTTTTTTCCTCTCATGCCATATATCAATGCAAAGTAATAATCGTGACTGATGTATAAATATTACCCTATAATATCCTCCTCTATTGTATTTAAATCTTTATGATGTAGGTTACATATAGGGCATACATTTTCAATATACAAGAAACTGCCATTACTGTTGATCAATTTTTAACTTATGCTGCATGATTGCATGTAAGATTTGAAAATACAAGTGTATATTATTTAGAATCTATATTCTCATCCCACTTAAGAATTTAACAATATAGATTAAGTAATATGTTTCATATATTTGTCAATAATATCCCTATAGTTGTTTACAAGTGATTAATTTTATTCTTCTCGAGTATCCTTTTTTTTTAAAGTGATATTCTAGCTTTTCAATGTTCCTTGTAAACTTTAGCGAAACTTTACAATTTTGTAGCCTGTATATACAACTTAAATCTTTACATTTATGACTGTGTGTATATAGAAACATATAACTTTAAAAAAATGCTTAAAATTAGAATAAAGGCATTATTCATGTTCAATAAAAAATATTTTCGAAGTGACAATAATAGTTTTGCTAATAGACTTTGCCATGTACTTGTGAATATCAATTGAATTATATTGTAAATCTGACAATGCTTGCCTTAGGTGTATGGTTATTTGATGAAATGCATACTCTGATGTTAATTTGTCTGACAAATGTTACAGATATATGCATTAAGATGTATTTTGTCTATGTGGAATATTAGCTTGTTCTTTTTTTTAGCCAAAATATACTTAGGATTGTGATTTCAAGTGGTAGGATATGCATATAAAGTTATGTTAGAGTTGTATTTTTCATTGTTGTATCATAGAGATGTTGAAACTGCCTTTTTAAATAAGAGCCCATATTATTGTCAGTTATATGTATGTGAAAGTGTTGTGTGCCATTCTCTTGTCTCGTTGAATAATGTCGGTACCGTCCTATAGTAAGTTAAATAATTCTATGTTAAAAACTCTTGTGAATGGAAGTAAGAAGTGAGGTTAAGCTATTGTATGTTTTATTTACTTGAATAAAAAGTAAGTTAATAGAATCAAAAGCAAATTCAAGAATTTTTAACAAAATTAGTGTATAAGTAAATTAATAATCACTTGTATATCAATTTTCCAAGGTTTATTCCGGGAAAGTACTGTATAAAAATCTACCCATTTTTTTTATTTATTAACTACTTCTTACTTGCCTTTGTATGTATAAAGATATTCAACTGTGTATATAATTTGCTTTAAATTAATATAATTTTGAGGCAGTAGCTATTGTTGCGAAAATCCTAATAATAACATGTCAACTAAACCTTTAAAATACTGAAAAGAAAAAATATGTGTATGGTAAGTTTTAAGCAAAATAAAACAGCAATGGTTTTACTTTGAAAAAATAAAAGTCTAAACTAATCAGATCGAATAGGATTTTAAAAAAATCCAGCTTCAAAGAACTGCATAAAATCTGAATAATATGAATATTCTAATTAAAATAGCCTTGTTTAAGGTTTTGTTTAAATAATGTATACAATTTTTATTTCAATTTCATGTGGAAGAATGCAGTTTTAATTTTTTGTATAGTTTGGTTTAAAAAAGTCATGTGATTTTCTTTTCATATAGAATAAATTCGACTGAAGGAAATTCCTCAAATATAATTTTCCATCCTTTATAACCCTTTTCTTCCTTCGAATTTAGATTTATCGATTGCAGTTAGGTGCACCTTCAAATTTCAAATGTTGGATTGTAATTCGAGTGATTAAAATACTTGAGTCAATTCAGTATTCGCCCCCCCCCCCCCCCGATAAGGTCTTTGATTTCGAAATTTTGAGTTTGCTAATTACCACACTAGGCCTAACTGTCATACAAATGAAGATGGTGAAAAAATCAAACTGAATGTTCTCTCGTATATTACATCTTGATCCAAAACTGAACTTGTTTTATTTTTAAAACTGGATTCGTTTCTACCTTGTTTTTTTAAAAAAGATTTACCTTTTTCTTTCAAAAATCTAGAATAAACCTTGTTCTTTCAAAGAATTTATTTTTTGATTTGATTTAATCGCTATGAAAATTAATTAGAATATTACTTCGAAAAAATACATTAGACAATATTGGTTAATTCAGAAATGAGACATATTTGAAATAATTTATAATTCATTAATTGAGCTAATACGTTGCTAAGAAAAAGTAATGAATCCAAAGAAATTAGTTTCTCAAAATTTATTTAAATAAAGTTCCCGTCCTTAAAAAATTACCGAAATAAAAAAAAGTCGCTTATATGTTAGTGTTTGCAAAATTAATGATTCTCCATAAATATTCGGTCATTTGAAGTAATTTTGAAATCAATACATATCAGAGATATTACATTAAATATTTGATGAATATTTCATAATTTCTTTTAGGAGTAGAAGTGTAAGGTTGCGTTGTTTGTGAAATGTTTAATGTTGAATCACACACACGCACACTAGAAATCATATTATATGAGTTTTTGGTTCTAACCTGTTTATTCTCTTTGTCTTTAATACTGCATTTCAAACTTTTGTGGTTAAAATGAAATTTAAGGTGCAAGCTGGCGATTTTGGAATATTTTGGCGACTTTTAATGTAGGTCAGCAACTATTTTGTGATTTGCCCCCGCCCTGCATCGAAGAAAGTAATATCGTAAGGGTTAGCTGAACAAAAGTTGGCACTATGAAATTGTTATCGCCAAATTTAGCGTTCATCCTTATATTTCATTTTAACTACTTTTTCAGATTTACTTCTTTGAATAATATTGTTCTGAGATACCAACATTTTTATTTGCTGCTTTAATCTCGACCGTTAGCATTTTTATCTTACCATTTGTAATTTTTATCAATATTAAGCCTTGATAAATATAACCATATAATCGATGGGTAAATCTAATGAAAGTCGTTTCTTATTTCTTTTTCAAATACTATTTGGTATTTTTTATGGGATCAACTCTAGTTACAATTTCGTGTTCCAAAATGTAAGGGTTTGTGTGTGTGTGATTACGGGAATCGTAATCTCAAAGTAAATTGCTTTAGTGCAATATTAATCAAATATCTAGCCACTTTCTCTTTCCGTTTTCTTAAAGCAAATAATGCCAACAATACAAGTATCTGCGAATTGAGTAGTTTATTAATATAATTGAAATATAATTATTTAGTTTGAATTTCGCAAGAGTTAGTGTGTTAATTTTAAGTGAAAATTATAAAAGTATTGTACTTTAATTTTTGCATTACTCGTCTAGGTTAACTACAAATTCATTTGGTTGGATATATTATACAAAGTCAACTTTATTAAGTACAGTATTGTAAGCATTCTTCTGCATTGTTAAAATAATGGAGTATTTAAATTGATTTTTAAATAGTTCTGCACTTGGCTGGCAATGATTGTACTTGATAAAGCAAAGTCTGTCCAAAAGAATTTTGAAGATTGTTAGGTATAATTTCTCAAAGTATGTGTTTAGTAATTATTATAAAAATGTTATTTTATGATAATTATATGAATGCTTGTTAAAAGATCCAATTTCGTTTGTTTTTAGCGTTAAATATGTCTTTTTTTTTTTTTTTTTTTATTTCATTGCTTTAAATTATTTAAGAACATAATTGTCTCTAGAATTTAAGCCAAATGAATATTTTTTATATCACTAGTTCCTGCATTCCTTTCAATTTTTATATATAAAAAGGAAAATCAGCATAATGCTTATTGTTACACAAAGTAAAAGTAAAAAAGCACAAATATATTGTTACAGTTCTATTGGTCCAGCATAAAATGTTTTAATATAGTTGGCGAATTCTTTTGTAGGTATTTATATTTTTTATACTGTTCTCTCATTTAATTCAAAATGTTATTCTTAGATATGCTGTGAGTTAAAAGCATTCTCTGTTTTTAATGTTCATGTACATATTTTGTTACAGAACCACATGCAAACTTAAAACGTTTTTTTTTTTTTTTATTTTTTAAAAATAGTTTCTTGCGAGTCGATATTAGTTTGTTTTCACAGAGAAAAATGTTTTGCATTTTATTTTGTTTGTAAATATTTTGTATAGGATATAATTTTATTTTATTTGATGAAAATGTTAATAGATTTAGTATTGTGGATGTGAGACATTTTGTTTTTGATTTCACGAAATAAAGTCTGTTTATCCAAATGTTTTAGTGCCTGTGTTTGAAGTTTAATTTTTTTTCAGTTTTATTTTCATGTTATAGATAATGTAACACATCAATCAATAACTCCCGAGACTAACATTGAAAACAACATTTTTTTTTGCAAATTTTTTTTTTATTTATCAACATAACACCTTTTGTTAATCACCTCTTAGGGTGATACAATCGTTCCAACGCTTTTCCAAATCTTTTTTTTTTTTTTTCCCCGCAAGAAATTTTTTTTGTTGCGAGTAAATAGCGATAAACAGCTTTCTGAATCATCGACTCGTTGCTGTTTTTGTTCCATCGAAAGCAATCGCGGCACCCACTTGGAAAAAACCTTTTTCATGCTCAATTTTTCATGAAGGATAGTAAATACACTTCCATATGATATCTGTGTCATCTCAGCAATCTCACGGAGCTTCACTTTACGATCTTTCATTATAATTTTTGTCACTTCACTCACATTTTCCGGTGTAACGGCTTCCACAGGTCTACCCGAGCGTTCCGCGTCATTTGTGTCGGTACGACCACGTTTAAACTCGGCAAACCACCGACAAATCGTTGCTTTTGATGGACAAGAGTCCGGGTAACATTTTTCAATCCATTGTTTCGCTTGCACGGTGTTGTTACTCATTAAAAAACAATGTTTTATCAGAACACGAAACTCGGTTTTTTCCATTTTTTAAACAAACTACAAAACGACTTTACTCCAACCTCGATAACTCAGCTGTTTCTGGTCCGATCGACTTAAAATTTTGACACGTTTCAAGCAAAGGTTAGTACTCTAGAAAGACTTGGTTACTGGTTTACTACGAGCGCCATCTCTGGGTTAGTCTCGGGAGTTATTGATTGATGTGTTATATTACAGAGTGAAACACAATTGTATTCATTTTTTGTGTATGAGATATTTATATAATATGTTAAATGTGAGAGGCATCTTAATTGAAACACCGTATTTTTCTTTTCATTTTAGTTACTGTTTAGGAAATCTCTAATGGAAAAACTGTATAAAAACAAAATATTTGTTCTTACATGATATAGAATGGACCATAGCAGATTTGCACATTTACTCCGGTTATTTACTGAAAATTGTGTTATATAATATTGCTGTGTTGCATGTCTTAAATATTTTAAGTCATACTTTGAACATTTTACAGACCCGCTATCTTTCATGTGTTTAAACGATTTGAATATTTATTCTTTATACATTTTAATTGTATAACACATTCTCATGCCTTTTATTTAACACAATACACCCAAAATGATTCATGCTGTCAAACAATAAGAATTTTCGTTTTAATTTTCAAAGTCTTATGTTTATTTCTCCAAAATTTTATTTTTTTTAATTCGAACAAATTTACTATTAAATAAATGAGATCCGTAATTATTCGCTTGCAGCACTTCCAATTCATCAAAATCTCGTTTCTCACCTTAACTCCTATTTAATAACTTCATTATCAATATCATCCTAGAAACGTGTGTACCTTCCATCTAGTTGATAACTTTAGTAATTAATATCTAGGATATACGCCAGGAAATTCGATTTGTTCTTGATATCCTGATACTTCCATGTACAGGTTAATAATCAATTTTCGAGAACGTTCTACGCTGGCCGAACTGCAGAAAACAGCCCGAAGGGACTTCATTAAAATCATTTCCCTTCACCTGTTCCCTAAATTGCAATTTATTTTTACGCCATAATCCTCCTTCAAAGAGCAAATTGCTGACATGACGAGGTTTCTGTAATTGAAAAGTTTTTTCCCCCCTTCGCTCGTCTCATTTTCTTCCGTCGCCATTTTTCGGACTGCTCCCACTAGAGAATTCAGTGAACGAAAGAGTATTCGAAAGTTAACGAGAATACTTTCTTATTGAATATTCCCCCTTTCTTCTTACGCTCTGATATTCAGCAAAATTGGAAATCGATAAGAGCTTACGAAAGGGTCGAAAAAGTTCCGAATGAGCACTGACTTGCGGAATACTCGAATTTCTAAGGTTTTTTTTTCCCCCCTCTTCCCTCAAAGGAAGGAAAAGTTCTTGACGAGGAACACTGCCTGTTTCTTCCCTCTTTTGTAGTATCTTTTGTTCTGTTTCCAGAGCTTTCGAAACCATTATGCTAAATATATATTTGTTGAATTTCTTTATCTCTAAGAAAGTTTCACTGCAACTAAGCGATATTCAAAGACACTGTTGTTTTATCGTTTATATTGACTTTTTTTTTTTTTTTTTTAAATCTTATGTGAATATTTGTTTTTGAAACGTACTTTTCGGGGACATTCATATTTAATAATAATGCTGCTGTTAAAGACGCATAAATGGCTGTTTTTTTTTTTTTTTTTTTCATTTAATGTTATTGACATTTTGCTTCTCCTTTTTAAAATAACTAAAATGTTAGTGATTGTTTTCAAATTACTTTTGCGTTTTTGTATAATTTTTAATAAGTTTTCTTTAACTCGCATTGTAACTTTGTCAGGTTCAAAACTTTAAAAGCTTTTTCTCACATTTTAAAGCGTTTAATTGAGCTGAAATTTTGTATACACGATTGTTTTGGATGACAATATGATAATTTAATTAGAATTAATAAATTAATTGATTAAAACTAATTATTTTAAATAAATTTACGCCAAGTCGCAAATGGTCGAAAAATCAATTTTTTTAAATAATTCATCGTTCGCTTTAATTTTAATTACATATAGTTTAAATATATTCAATTTAATAACATAATTTATCGTTTGCTTTAATTTTAATTACATGCAGCTTAATTGATTAACATAATGCTTAATTGAGCTAAAAATTTACTTGTATTTATTTTAAATGATAAATTTAATAAACGTTAAATACTAAAATAAATTATTAAAACTAATTATTGAATAAATTCAATTTGACTCAACGTTCCCTTTTGCTTTTAAAATTTAAGGTATGAAAAAATTATGTTACGTAAAGTTTGAAAGAAAATCCATGTTAAAAAAAACTCTTTTTTAACTGGTGTTATTATTTTTAGCTCTAAAGGGAATCCTTTACAACTTAAATGTTACAACTATTTCCACAAGAAACAGACGCATGTTCTGTTTCTTGTGGAAATAGTTGTAACATTTTTGTGTGTAATTATATTGGAGTTGTGAAATAACTATCTGAAAAAAACTTGATTATCTGACCACATTATATAAAACTCGTGAAGATCAATCAAATAAAGAGTCTTTAAAAAATTAGAAATGGCGAGAATCTTGATTATCTCCGACATTTTTAATATAAAATCAAACTTTTCAACATTTCAAACAGTTTTAAAAGGAGCATCTGAAGACACATGTTGTTAACTTAAGAAAATCCAGAAAAATTAAAATGATGCAAAAACCTATTTTCTTAAAATTTTAAATAAAAAAATGAGTTAGACAATTGAATTTTTTATTATGAAAAAACGCGTTTTTTTCAATCTTCGAAAATGTAATCATGCAGAAACAGAAGACATCTTAATTTATGAAGCATATCCACTACTTTGATCGTCACTTGACCGTAGTTCAAAATTACGAAGTCCGTCGCCAATATCCCTCGTGTTGCTTTTAGTGCGACGTTAATAAAAGCTCAACTAAAAAATAAAAAAAAAACTAAACCACTACTTTGAGATAACTTAATTATTAATACTGTGAATCGATCTTTTAGCTCATACGATCAAGTAGGTAAATAATAAATATTACTAAATTTGTTTCATCCGAAAACACTATTCAAATTACAATTTTATAAATGATTCAAATTTTCACCCTAATCATTTTCCTCCCTGTTCTAACTTGATAAACACAGGTGACGCAACTCACGGGCTGCCCTAGCGATCCTTTTCTATTTTCGATTCTCCTTTTTGTCAACCAATTTTCGACGTGGTTTGGCACAGCATACCCGTATTTGGCTCTTGCGTCTTTATATAACCCTCAACCTTCACTTACTCTCCCTGTCCTACAAATGAAATTATTTTTTATTATATTTGTTAAAATCTAAAAAGCTTTGTAAATTTGGTAATATCATCACCCATAAAATAAACTGTCTTGAATGATTCTCTGAAAAACTCTAAATAAAATGACTATATGTACGTATATATGTATATGTATTCGTATATGTATAAAATACGTATATGTATTCCAGGGGTATATATGTATATGTACGTATATATGTGTATGTATTCGTATATGTATAAAATACGTATATGTATTCCAGGGGCGGTCTTACCAGTCGTGCAAAGTAAGCGTGTACGAAGGCGGTCGAGTATAAAGAACGGCCGCCCTCATCAAAATGTAATATCGGCTCACGGCTCGTCTTTTTTCCGCAAATAGCTTGAAATTAAAAGAGGTAAATACCAATATGTGAATTATATGGCAACTTAAGTAGGCAGTATATCAATCTGAAATTTTTGTAGTGTTCAGTAGTTGTTTCTACAATCTTTGTTATTGTTAATTGTTGACGATTTTTCCGATTAACGGTTCTTAGCTTCTCAATTATCCCAACATGAATCAAGTATTGAAATGTGGCAAAATATAAGAAATTGAATTAATTGGGGAAAAAACGATGGCGAGATATAATTATCAGATTGTTCAATATTTAGCAGGAGTTTGGCTATAAGAGGCAAATCTGATATATTATTTAAAAAGAATAATGGTATTTTTCTAAAAGCCACATAAAAATATTATCGAAATTCGACCTGATTATTCCAAAAAAAAAAAAAAAAAAAAATTCGCATGCTTTATTGCCTTGAACATTTTTTTTTTTTCAAAACGAAATTATTACTCTATAGATTAATTAGATAAAAGCGAAAATTCTCAAAGCTCGGTTTTCAGTTATTTTAGATATCAGATTCAAGTCATGTAGAATAAATTTAATTTCTAATCAAAATTATTGTTACGAGCATGAGTTGATGCTTCCCTGCAAAGATTCTCTTATAAAGGAAAAGATGGATTTAAAAGATGTCACACCAGTTAGCAAAATGAGAGTTTAGGTAATGATTTTTTTACCTCATTTGGCGACAAATGGAAAGTACTCTAAGCCGCTTGAACCTAAGCGAAAAATCGAACGGGAAGAAAGTTACGGACTTTTCGTAAATTTTCCTATGTGACGTCACGCCTGGCCGGAAAGGTAAAAATACGCCAAGAGCTACCGTCAGAGGAAGAATTGGTCTTTGTACGGAATCAGTTGTCTGTGGAGTTCGCTTTGTAGACCGATCGGGGAATTGTAGCCGAGTGAATTTGCTGGAGATTCCGGCCGGAATCTAGTGAAATTGTTACGGAGAGTCTGTCTTTGGAGACTCTGTTGAGAAAATCGATCGGGGAATCGACTGAACGCTGTCAGCACTTGAAGTGGAAAATTCCGGGGGAATTTGCGAAGAAGCAACGTGTATCTGCTGGGAATCGTCGGAGTCTGCCCTGTAATGTGCAGAATATTACTGCGGAGGTTGTCCACAGTAACAATACACACACACAGGAGGTTGTCCACAGTTGTAAGAACAATAAGTTGGTGAGCTGAACGTTGCTAAAATAACTGTGACTGTACTTAATGTGTGTTTTGTTCCTGTATCTGTGTCATTAAATTGTGCCTGTGCTGTGTATCTGTTATTGTCCAAATTATGCAACCCGTGTGTTGTCTTTAAGATTTACGAATAAATCGTCATTTGTCGTTATCGTCCCAGTTGGTATTGATTTTCTCACTCCCACGCAAACGCAAGCAGAGAGGAAAAAAAATTTTCCAGTAACATTTTTTTATATGAATACATTTCTTTCTTAAATTAAAGAGTTGTTCCTAGAGAGTCGTTTTATTCTGTTTTGGATGCGGGCCGCGGTAGCCTAGTTGTCAAAATTGTGGATTAGCGGCCGACGGTTTTCGTTCAGTCGCGGGTTCGATCCTTAGCCGCCAAAGACCCGCCGTGTAGCCGAGGCTGATGCATGTTAAATCTGTTCGGGGCCCAAAGTCCTCCCGTTGGCGTGGTGTGGATGTTAGGAGAGGGGGTGCCAGCTCAGGTGTCGTCCTCGTCACTTGACCGTGGTTCAAAATTACGAGGTCCGTCGCCAATAGCCCTCGTGTTGCTTCTAGTGTGACGTTAATAAAAACTAAACTAAACTAATCTGTTTTGGATGCAACTGAAGATGTATTGTACAACTATTTTACCAATGAATTGTTACTTATTATGATTTAGATATACTTCTCACGTGGCTAGGGACATTGTAACCATTCCAATATGAAGGGAAAGAAAAGAGGTCTGCAAAAATAGGATTAAGGATGTTAATCCAAGAGTTATATATCATATTGATTAAATATGGTGATGAACGAAGTGGCCAAGGTAACATTTGAGATTGTTGGCTTTTTTCTATATTGTCCAAGAATTGCAACCGTGTTTCCTTTTTTATATATATATATAGTTGTAATATTTTAAAAATTAATGTAAATAAACTAACTTTTTATTTAGGGTGCTTGATTGGAGAGAAGAATAAAAGCAATAAGAACTTTAAAATTCATATTGTAAGTTGGAAGAAAAAGTTTAGATATGCTAATAGAAGATAACTCCAGAGATATAAAAACTAAAGTTGCATCAAATTTTTTGCTGGGCAACTCCCTTTTTAAGTTTATTTGTTCTATTTTGAATTTGTATGATATCTTTACAAATGTTAATGACGCAAGTAAACTACTAAGTCCTCGAAGCCAACAATTAATGAATCCGTCAAACTGATCAGTAAAGTTATCAATTTACTGAATTCATCTTGATCTGATGAAGCCTTTAATAAATACATTTATTAAAGGCTATAGCACGTGCGAGAAAGAGGTTAATCGTTTTGATTATATAGCAACAGCAATAGCGATTAATCTTGATATAAACACAGTTTCCCACTAAATGACACATAAAGAGAAAGTTCGTCTTTTAGATTATGAATGCATCGATGAGCAAGCCGAATATTCAAAATTATTATTTAAAGTTGAATTTTACTTAACAATATTGAATATTGCTTTAAACTATAGTCAAGAAAGGTTTATATTCTTAATCGAATACTCGTATAACATATTATTTAAATTTCTAATTGAATTCAGGAATATGTCCGAAGATGGCTTAAAATATCTTTTGCAGATTTCGATATTTCTTTACAAGTTTCTAATGGCTGTTCAATATCTATGGATGTTAATAGTGATAGCTCGTGTACAATGAGTTAATGATGTACAAAATCATTAATGATTATATTACCGAACATTTAAAAAATCGAGTTTATTGTATAATGTAATTTAATTTCATCATTTCTCAACTTTTCTGTAACGTTAAGAATATTTTTAACCCTGCCAGTCACAGTTGTTATAGGGGAATGAAGTTTCTCTAAGCTAGAAATTATGAAATCTTATTTAAGATCATCTATGTGCCAAAAGAGAATTGAGTATTTTAGGTTTAATTGCAATAGAGAAAGATTTTATCAGACGAAATTATCTTAGATGGCATTTTTAACGAACTTGCAAGTAAGAAAGCAAGAAAAGTGACATTATTTCGTGGAATATATCACATTAATGCATATAATAAGTTAACTATTAACAATTTGGTAATAAAATGAAAAGCTAAAATTTTTTGCAAAAATCATCCTCCAAATAATAAGCCAAACAATAATGAAAGAGAGAGAGAATTCTTTTTGCTTCATTAATTTCCTTTAATGATGTTAATATGAGCTCCATAAATAGTATTTATAAGGCCTTTAGAACGGTTAACATTATAATGATTGTTGAAATATCCGTTTAGCTTAGTTATTACAGGCTCACCAGCAATTAGAATGAACGTAAGATTCTTTATGTACACATTTCTTTTTAGCAATCGCTCCAATGTCTCCTTATTACTTCGGTCAGCTGGAACCAAGCCAATCCCTCTTGACAAAATTCTCTCCTCAAGATCAAAAACGAAAAAATTTTCTTACTTTATAACCTCAATGTTATTTTCTAAGCTCAAATATCGACTCTTCAATTTCAACTCACCTCCAGTTTTGTTAAAGTTAATTTAAGAGGAATTGTCAATACTAATTGTTAGCTACGAATTACATTTGTAACCATCTTTGGAATCATTTCAATAATTTTTGCGATTGTTAGCTATCAAATATTTTCAAATCATAACCGTATTACTCAAGTATTGATTTATCAGGGATTTTGGCGTTATCGAAAAGAGAATTTTTAAAAAGGCTTTGACGAAACTTGCAAAGCATCAAGTATATATGGAGTGTTTCCTTAAACATCTCATCAAGTGTTTCCTTCCCGAAATCCATCGTTGGGAAATTTTCGCAAATATTTTCTACATCCTCATTTTACAACTAAATAGCTAATATTCCCCTCCCATTTAATTGAAGAACAAACGCTTACCTTACAAGTGTACTTTAATAAGAGAGTCCCTTAATATAATATATTAAGGTCCTTATTCAAGGAGACCTTGTCCCTTAAATAAAGGTGCCCTTTACACGAGATACACTATATTAAAATAACCAAAAAAGGGAACGGGGATGAATGAAAAAAAAATGATAAAGTATTTAAAATAATATAACGTATGATATTTTGTTCCCACACGTCTAAAATGGTCAGCATTGATGAAATAAAACTTGCATAAGTGGCAACTCTGTGCGTGTATAGAGGCTTACTTGATTGATAGTTGGGTGTTGAAAATGGGACATGTAAGACATATCGGATTCTACTAAGACTGCGAATAATGACTATGCAGTGAGGGACTTCGTCAACAAATAATTGCAGGAAAAGTCAACTCCTCTCAAGGAACTGTGAGTAAAATTTAAAAATATTATACTAAAGATAAAATTTTTAAAAATATTCGTTCAAATAATGGTCGTAAATGAATAGCTACTCTAAGATAGTGCACAAGGCTGAAACGTAACGTGTGGGAACACCGCTTGGTTGGCCGAAGTGGTGTAAAAACTGAGTGCATTGAAGTATTCAAGACCGGAATAACGCACTTTGCTAGAGTTAAATCGATGTTTTGAGTTTACTACGGTCGCTAGGATATCTGTGCTTGGCGTTGCAAGCAAAAATTTTTTACTACAGATTGCTTGAAACTCTCAGTAAATTTAACATCTCCGTCCTGTTTTCGAGATGTATGTGGTCTTAGGAAAGCTATGTATTTTGACAGGAAGGGTAAATTTTTTTTAAAGTTTACATGGAGGTACTTGAACAATTTATGATTTCATCATCGAAATATCTATTTGAGAAGTTTTTTATCCTCCAACAATACTCTGCATCTAGCCACATGTCAAAGGTTCATCACTGCTGCTCAAAACGACAGGTTTTAACCTTACAGATTACATGTGGGATTATATGAAAAAACATCTTGAGGATTTAGCTTCAAAAGGACACAACTAAAGTGGAAAGCGTAAAATTCATTTGGGCAAGTAACAGTGAAAAGGTAGTGCATAGTGTGCAAGATAATGTACGTGACGTTACTAAAAACAAGAAAGATGTCGATAAATATTAATTGTTCCCAATCTTTTTCGATTAAATGTATTGTATTATTTTTATTCGTGTTAGAGTTCTTTGAACCACGTTGACAATTATTCCAATTTTTTAAAATTTTAGAAAAAATTCACTGTAAAATACTTTGCAATATTGTACTAATTCTTAATGTTGTATTCATCTACAAAATATGTAGAATGAGACTTTGATCTTAGCCAAAAGACCGAGAAGCTACACACTAAATTTCTCAAGCATTAATTTTTATCAAAATAAATGAAAATCTCAAACTTCTTTGTGCGTTATTTTCTATTATACTAATGTTTTGAATAATAGTTGAACACTTGTACATTTACAGATTCATTTCTGAAGATCAGTTTCTTTGTTATGAGAAGCATTTGTTATGTTATTTTTCAGTACTTTTCGAGAAATTCGACTAAACACGATTTTTTTTTTTTAATTTTGAATACTGGTGTACATTCATCTTTTTAAAATATACCCTCATAAGTCAAATTAAGAGAATTCGCAAATTATGTTTGTTTTTACAAAAGGCATTGGACCGAAGGTACTATTATGCCACCGAAGAATTATACAAATATTAAGACTCAAATAAAAATAATCAATTCAGTACACGAACTTGTCTGCAGAGCTGTGACTTTGGAGGAGATATAAGCGAACTCAGCGCATTGTGGGTGATTTGTGGGCTCACAGTTAATGACATCATAACTGTAGGACATTTCCCCCAGTCTTGGAAAAATGCATCTGTCATTTCCATTATTAAACCAGGAAAATATCCTACCCTCCCTGATAGCTACCGCCCCATACCCCCTACTACCTACCAACAGTAAATTAGCCGAAAAAATAATTCTCAATAAATTTAACAACCATTTAAACTCTAACGATATTCCAATTCATGAAAAATATGGCTTCAGAGAAAAACTTTCCACATCCCTCTAGCTGCTTCGTGTCATATAACACGTAAAGGCCGGTTTAAATAGAGGAAAATTGACAGGTGCAATTTTCCTAGACATTCATAAGGCCTTTGATAGAGTTTGGCATGAGATCTGCACTACAAGCTCATTAAAATTAAAACCAATCTTATTCTTATAAAAATGGTTCACTGATATCTGCAAAATAGAATTTTTGAAGTGAGAGTAAATAACTCTCACTCAAAAATAACCAAGATTACTGCAGGAGTGGCAAAGGGCATTTTAGCTCCAACAATATTTTCTGGTTACGTGAACGACATCCCCAAAGCATTCAACACGATTATCTGCATGTACGCAGATGACACAGCGATACTAGTACAGAACAAAGAGCCACTTTTAGTGATTCGAGCACTACAAAAACGTATTATACAACTAGAAGACTGACTCTTCAAATGGAAAATTGCTCTGAATGCTTCAAAAACGGAAGCCGTCTTCTTTTCATACAAAATAAAGAAAACATAAGACCTGATGTCACCATCAACCACCACAAAATAACCTGATCTCATCACATCAAATACCTAGGCTTTATCCTAGATAAAAGACTCACGTTCGAACAACACATAATACAAAGTATCAAAAAATTCCCAGCCTACACGTGTTCAATTTACCCTTTAATTGCTCGGAATTCCAAATTAAATATAGAAAACAAATTGCTTATCTATACTCTGATTTTCAGACCATTCTGACTTATAGCTGTCCCATTTGGGGTTTTGCTGCCAACAGTCACATAAACAAACTTGAAAAAGCCCAAAATAGCATAATTAGACAAATAGTTAATGCCAGATGGTTCATGAGAGAAACTCTGACATTTACACTTCCATTAACTTCCCCACAATTAAACAAATCATTCTTAAGGTATCCTTTAAATTCTTTAATAATCTCATGATCATCAACAAAAACACACTTCTAAATATTTGTAACTACGATCCTGATATAAAAAGATCTAAAAATTTTCTTTTAAATTCTTAAATTTTTTCCTCTTTAATTCTTAATTTTTTCACTTTCATCTCCCCCAACACTTAACCAAAGCGAACACCACACTGATAACTCCACCCACCCCTCTCATCCAACAGACCAATCAGAATTTACCCTCTCTCCGCCACTACACCCAACTAAATCCGACACAAAATTTGTTCGACCAAAGTTCAACCATGAAAGGCAGCTACCCCATTGGTCGGCTGGGAAAGTCAGATATATACCTCCTGTCCTCATCTGCTCATCTCTCAACAACCAATTCGAAAACTTCTCCCTACTCCATGACAGCTTTCTCCAATTTCTCAAAACCCAGCATCTTATAATTTTTAAATGTTCACTTTTAATAAATCATGTTTCTCCTTTTAAATTTTTCGCATCACAACATAACTATAATTAACTTAAATGCAGTTATGGACTGGAATAAGCTGAAGCAATGCACGCAAAGTTAACCCTGATATTGAGATTAAGAGCCAATTGTCTCAGGGCTTCAGTGTCATCTTGTCAACTATTTGTGAGCTTGTACTCCTCCACGACAATAATCGCGTTTCTCTCAGGAGTTATGTGAGTGTTATAAGATATCGGGTAAAAAATGAGTAGCCACCAACGTATGGATGACGGAATGAGATGGAGAATTGTAGATAGATAGAAGGTAGACAATCACAAGCGCAAGTGGCTACATAATTCAATGTAACGCCCAGTATTGTTTGAGATTTGTGGAAACAGTTTCAGGATACTGGATCCATATAGAGAAGAGTTGGACAAGGTCGACCCACAACGGGGAATGAGGATCGTTGTTTTACACTTTCAACACGGCAATACAGGACTGCTGTTGCTTCACAGGCTCTCACTTGAGCTGTGTGTTGCCGCTGGAACCCAAGTTTCACGGTTTACGGAAAACTTCATGAAAGAGGACTGCAAGCTAGAAGACCCATTGTTTCTGTACCGCTCAAAGCAGCATATAAGAGAGCGCATTGAGCCCGAGCAATAAAAATGTGCCTTGGATTAGACCAGTGGAGTTCCATGCCTTTCATAGAGGAGACGAGCTTCAGTCTGGACTCTGATTCTTGGCATACCTGTATCTGGAGAAAGCTTGAGACACGATACCATCCCTGCAACTTTAGGGAAATAGTTCATTACTGTGGTGGAGGTGTAATGGTTTGGGCAGGCATTACGTTGGATGATCGCACAACCCTGAGTTTTTTGAAAAAGGTTCCCTGATTGCTATGAGGAATAGAGAAGAGATCTTAGAGCCCTATGTTTACCTTTCAGGAGTGTAGTTGGTCCGGTTTTTCTCTTAATGGGCGACCGTGCTTGTGCATATAATTAAGGTTGAGCTGGTCGACAATTACATGAAAATTGAGAATATTCATCGCGTGGATTGGCAAGCCAGATCTCCTGACTTTAATCCTATAAAACATGTCTGGGACGCTCTTTGATGAGCGACTGCGTCTCACCATCCCCCTACGAGAACTATTACTGAGTTAAAAATTGTCTCACTGCTAGAGGGGGATCGACTGTCACAGAGACTCTTCAACTGTCTCGTGTTCAATATACCGTTACGTTGTGTGACATGTCTGGTTGTGAGAAAGGACGATGCTCCATATTAGACTCATTTTCAGTTCGATATTTCAAATTTTGACATCCCTTCACTGTGAGATTTACTGTTAATCATGCGTACATAAAAGGACTTTTGAATGGTACATCTCTTTCTCTGTTATACATGTATATTCAAAAAAAAAATCTTTTCTTTTGTGTTTCAAAAATTCAACGTAGTTAATGTGCAAAATCTCTTAATTTTGTACATGAGTGTTCTTGGAATATTTCTATATGTGGTCATCAAATGTCAAAATTTCGTTTGGAATGCGATAATGAGTATTATGGTTTTACAAAAAAATCGCTCTAGGAATGCATTTATGGATGTTAGTTTAGTAAAAAGAAGTTAGTTTTACCAGTTAATTTGCATACCTATATTTATAAAATTAAAAAGTCTCAGGGAGTTTATTTATTCACTCATATTTACCTTCACCAATAATGAGCGTAATTTTCAAAAATACAACAATGAAATATTTCTTACAGTAAATATTTATATAAACAATGAAACATTTCTAACAGTGAAATATTCAATACAGCTGAGAGACCATCGTGTTTATCTCGAGGTATCAAAACTATTTTTACTTAATATGAGTTCTTTTTGGAAAACTTAGGAGCCAAATGGCTTTGCTTTTCTGCACTGCCACATTTCTTTATAATTCTCTAATATTTTTTTCATGCCATTTTACAATTTCAATAATATTTTTCATCACGTTACAAATGAGTAAGGGCTAAATGTGTTGACAAGGAATTATTTCGTTTAACGAACCACCCTTAGGTATCTACATCAAATTTTTTATCGTCTGCTGTAATAATGTATTTTCCATCTTTACAGCAAAACGTCCATATTTCACTAAACTTCTGGTATTTCAACTAGTAATGTTTTCATAAAATTTGTTTTATTAAAACATAAGAAAAGGGATTTTCACAATCATTACCTTATAAAATTATAGTAGGATTTTAACATTGTATTATTAAAACGAAACAAATTTTTTAATATGCTAACATTAAGGAAGATAATTATAAATTACTGGGGAAAAAAAGTCCTGCATCAATAAATTCTCAACAGCACATGAACTATCGTTGATAGCACAGGTCTCGGTTCCAATGTTACATCAAGATAAAGGTACCAATTATAGTAGAAAAGGACATCTAGTTGATTACAGTTGATCGGAACCTTCTCTTATCCTCTAAATATTAATCATCCAAAACATTTAAAACATATTAAAATTTTCAATAAGGAAGTAAGTATTGTTTTCTAAGTAAGTTGCAGACAGAAAAATAAATAAGATTAAGAAAGAAGAAAAAATGATGGATTGAATTGTTTGACTGTAACACAATATTTCGCACACAAATAGTTTTAAATCTAACGTCCAAGCAGTTAAGCTTTGGATACCAAGAAACTAATAGCTTGAGATCTAAAATATCGCAACTGAGCAATCACATGTTATACTGGAAAAAAAAGAGAGAGAGAGAGAGAGATTCTACTTGTACTGTATGATATGTATTCGAATTTGGCTTAGTCTTATTCCCACATATGGTTTTCCGCAAAGTATGAGTCTAGGTCACCTTTTGAAAGAAGACTTGGAGGATGTTGGGGGGTTAAATCGAAAAGTCGCTGGACATGTGGATAGGAAAAATGCCACCTTTTCATCAAGAAATAATGTTTATTATGTGACGTAACACAGCACTAACAAGGCAGTAGTCGACATACAATAGAGAGATCATCAGAGAAGCACTTACAGCACCTGATTGGTGATTATCAAATATCCGATGTATAACTGTGATACCAATGATCGCAAGGATCATTGATAAATGAATCAAAGAAATGCATTTGAGCTCACGGAGACCTTTGCTTCGATTACCACTCGTTTGTAGACACCGGCAAACGCTTCTTTACGAGTGTTGGGTTCATTCGACTTATATTTATACTGATTGAAACATAATTGTTTTCAAAGACGAGCTTCGATCACCAGTGCCTCATGTTTGAGTGTCAAACTGAAAATCAATTTCAAATCAAATGCTGGCAGCTAAATTAGAGTAAACAAAGTCTAAGTTTTTCAGAGTAATACATATCAGAGTAATTAATCAGTTATTTACATTTGAATGGGAACACAACTTATAATCATATAGTCACACAGATTCGGGTGTATGCGAGTGAAATTCAGACCAACACGGAAGATAACGGAAAATCATATTTTATTCGGGAATATTCTGGGCAAAAAGACACATAGGTAGCAGAGTTTGGACAGTAACCTCACAAACAGAAGCACAGCCCTTGTACAGAGATGCGACACAGATACAGGAACAAACACGCGCTTACAATGAGAGTCACAGTTGTAATAGCAAAATTCAGCTCCCCAGCTTATTAGTTCGCATAACGGATAAATCTCTGCATCAACACTCTGCATTTCCAAAGCAGACTCCAACAGTTTTGGTAAATTCCCAGGCCCGCAAATTCTCTCGGCCACGCTACCTTCAGTTCCTCGTTAGATTCGCTCTTCCAAAAACTGACCGCTTCCCAGTCGATTTTCCGATCGATCTCAAAAACAAACTCCAAAGACAGAAAAAACGCTCTCTCGTAGGCCCGGCGAATTTATACCTGTTCCGGTCAGGTGGGACGTCACAGGGAAAGTTCAGGAAAAGTCATTAACTTTCTTCCTAATCTAGTTTTCACCTAAGTTCCAGCCCTTTCGGGTGTGGTTTGGTTGGTTTTATTAATGTCGCCCTAGAAGAAAGACGAGAGCTATTAGAGATGGACCTCGCAATTTTGAACCTCGGTCGAGTGACGAGGACAATACCTTAGAGGGCACCCCTCTCCTAACTTCCACACTATGCCCTCGGGTGAATTTTGGACTTCGATAGATTTGACGTGCATTAATCCCGGCTACACGGCGGGTGTTTAGTGCCATCAAGGCTTGAACCTATGACTTGACGAAAACCGCTGCTGCGAGTCCGCGACCATGACTACAACGTTACCGTGACTACCAAACCCTTTTGGTCGCCAAAGTCGCAAAGTTTCTCAGCAAGTCACCAAAATAGTCATCGAATCCATCGCCGAGGTTAAGGGGTCATAAACTTTTCTTGGCTAACTGATGACATCTCTTTTAATGTCTCTTTTCTTTCATAAGATAACCGTTGCAAGGAAACGTCATTTTGGTTTCGTGACAATAAAGAAATATAAGAACTAAAGTACCTCCTTTAAGAGGGGCACTTTCGAATAAGAGGCACCTTTTTGGGGAGGAATTCTGTTGGTCCCAGTTCCTTTGAATAGGGACCTAAATATATTAATCTCTCATTAACGGATAGTCTATTTAAGGGAACAATGTAAATTTTTTTTTAAAAGAGAAAAATAGTGAAATAAATAAAAATATAAATATTCATTGTTAGTAATCTTTTCAGCTTTTAAAGGCAAGTATGCGCTCAATGAAAGATGGTTTTATGACAAGGGAACAATAAAATGAAAAGTTAATCCCTCTCTTATGCAAATTGCTTTTCAGTTGGAAAACGGGAAACAATACATTGGGAAAATGTAAGTTGTGGTGCACTTAAAACGATATATCTCATTTGTGGAATTCAAAATTCAGTTATTCTTATTATAACTCTCAATAAGGGGAAGAAAATAGTGTTGGCAAGTTGTAAGGCATTACAAGATAGGGACCAATGGGAAGTGGGCTCTGAAATTTCAATTTCAAGTGCCCTCAGTGAAAGTACTAGTGATAAAAAAATGAATTGGTTGAACTTTGTCAAAATCGGTGCAGTGCTCAATTGCAAGAATATTTAGAAATCGATAAAAACTTCTATACTGAAGACACTAATGGCGACATACAATCTTTTATTTCAACTGTAGTTGAGGATGTGTTTTAACAAAAATAACTTCGAAAGCAGCGAGGAAGACAAAGAAGACCTACACGAAAAATGTGCTGTAAAAATAATACAAATGCCTTGAAATACACCTTCCGATTAAAAATATATATATATATAACTACTGGCGATAGTAAAGGACTTAAGATAATTGATGACTTTAATATCCACAAAAAGAAAAAAAAAAGAAGTAAATAAATAAAAAGGCGCGATGCACAAACTTTCAAACAAACCCATATAAATGATTTTTATTTTCGATAAATTCCTTTAAATACAAATTCTATTGTCCATTTCATACATTTTTGAAATAATTAAACTTTTTAAGGGAATCTTATCTTTCATTTACTTCACATACAAACAAATAACTGTGAATACGTTATTGATTCAAATATCATTTATTTAAAGCTTGATACAACCTGAGTCTTTAATTAAACAAATTTTAGTATGTGCCCTCTGAAGATGAGACACTTCTATTTAAGGACGAAAAATCTGGTCTGGTGGGTGACCCTTATTAGGAGATACTTCTGTATTATCAACGTATCTAAAGAAACTAATTAAATATTCAGCTATCCCTGTCGAATTATCTGATCACTTCAATATCATAACATCAACTCTGCCTGGGTGGCGTCAGCCGTCTCTCTCTTTCACTCGACAGCGTGTTGCCACCCCATCATACAAAAATAATAACTAATAGCATGCTGCTACAAATACCATAACGTATCTAGAGAAGGCCAGGGTATACTAATATTATTTTTATCACGTATTACACAGTCCGACAACTGGTAATCATGGTCTGTAGAGTCACTTCATTCGATAGCCTAACCTTTTTGATTGTCATTCGTAACACCCTAAGAGCATAACGGTATTTCCACGATGTTCCATAAACAGCTATATTGAACTCTCTTCGTCTTCTTATTTTAAATTATTATAGTTTTCCATTTAAAATTTTGCAATCTAAATTATTTATTTTACCAAAGTAAAAGGTGGGGAAGACAAACATTCCAGATATAATTAAACATTAAAGAAATTATATTTAATCATGTTTATACCAAAATCGAAGTAAATCGTTCGCACTCAGTTAATGAATAAAGGAAGAATCGTTTAAATTTCTTATTATTAAATAATATTAAAGAAAATCGTTTTAGGAAACATAGTTCATAATGATCTTTGTTAATTGTATAAATATTATTCGAAAATTAATGTTTTATTAAAACAAACTGTTCATGAAGTAGCATAATTATTTTATTATCAAAAGTATCTTTATAATAAAGTACTTTTATCGCAATATCGATTCATTTATAAAAGAACTGGTAAAACACATGGAAGGAAAAACTATTTAAAAGAATCGATAAGAAAAACATCTAGTTACTGAAGTTCTTTTTAGAGATAAGCCCAACATTTTAAATATGAAAAGAAATAATGCTAAAAAAAATTTAAAAAAACATTTTTGGTAAATTGGAAAGGAAATAAGTAAAACAAATCACAGCTGCGTCAAAAACGAATAACGTTTCCTTAATTATGCAAAAGTCAATTCCAAATTGTAACTTTTCTGATGGGGAAAAAGATTCGTTTGCTAACTGTGGATTTTCTTCGATCGTTTATTCTAAAAGCATGAACAAACTACATATTATTATTATTTTTTAAAGCGTTTTAAAAATCTTTTTCTTAAGCTGCACTTTTTTTGCCAAGAAAAAACTATGCCACCGAACTTTTTATCTGAAAGAATGCGGAGAATTTTCAAGTAATTTGTTTAGTTCGAGTTTCTTTTCTTTTTTTTAAATCTCTTGTTTTTGCTTATGTTCGCGAAAATGGAAAAATCTTCAATCAATAAAAACACATTTGTCCACCAAGGAAGCGTTGCTATGGGCGATGGATTTAGCAAAACAACTCAGAGTTTTAATGAGTGTGAGATGAATATCTCTGGTTTTCTCCCAAAACAAAGTGGCTGCTTAATTTAGCGCATTTATCGACCCTGTTTTCCCGCAGAAAACAGGAAATCCATTTTCTCCTGCTTGATTATCGAGTTTTGGAAGCAATTATGAAAACAACCAAAGTTTTAATTCACAGAAGGAAATTGTTTCGTTTTAGCTCTAATTCCAGTGAATTGTCCAAAATAAACTTTTTTTTTTTTTTTAATCTCTTTACAATTAGGAGTGTTTTTTATTTGAGAAAAATTATTTCGTTTACAGAAAGATACGAGTATTACAGGGATATCAGATGTAATAAAAAGCATTTATAATGTCTTTACGATATAAATTTTAGCAAAAGCCAATATATATTCGAATTTTCAATCTAATTTCGTAGAGAAAAAAAAATTTGGATGGGAAAAGGGGTTGTTTAATATTTAGGCGTACGTTTTTGCAAATGATAAAGAAAGGGAAGGCCTCAATATCTTTTCAAATTCTGGGGGAAATATTTCATCGATGCATTAACAAAATGTGATACTATCTAATAGCTCGTCAAGTTTGTATAATAATTTGGAAAAAAAAATTAATAAGAAATTTCTCACGGATTAGTATTTAGTTAGGAATGATTAGCGCGTGATTTAGCGGTAAAAAAGCAACGTGTTTTCTAAATATAATAGTATGTAACATATTAATTCGTAGAAATCATATCTACCATTACATTTCTTGAAATAAGTATTCCATAGATTGATATTTGGAATGAATATTGATTTTTTTATTTTAAATGTTACTTAACGTATTAATATTCTTAGAATCCCGATTAGCTACGTAATTTCATGTCAAAGGTCCTTTTGGAATTAAAGTAATTATTTTTGGGATTTTAAATAAATACATTAAACTTTAAAATGTTTTTTAATATATTTCTTACACTGTTGAAATTTTGTTTATAAGTGTTTATTTTTTAAGTATTTTTTTTTATATTTTTGTTATGTTAATTGTTAAAATAAAAAATAAATCCTTATGATAATGAATAATTTATTTTATTTCTCTACTAAGAGTCTAATTTTATCCTCAAATATGTTCAAAAGTGTTTTAACCTTGTTTACTTTTATTTATTTTGCTTTTTGATGCAGAAGACATCATCAATTCAAGAAATACTTTATCTGAAACTTAAAAATGAAAAGCTATTTCTAATATAACGAGAGAGATTGAAAGATAGCCTTTTATAAATAGAAATGTAGTGTCAATTATAATAAATAGTAATTTTAATAAAAAGTAATATTTTTAGTCACACGCACCCTTTTTTCTGTCTACACCTTTTACAATCCTAGTTTCCAAATAAATTTCAGCCGTTTGAAACTCGATTCAACATTTAGCTAGTAAAGTACTGAATGCAGAAATGTAATCAGCTGTCACAACGTTTAGAGAATCATTTTGATTGGTTGTCGTTGTACTGTCTGTGTCAATCTTGAATGCGAACTAGAAGAGAGTAAATTTTCAACAATATTTATCGGAAATCTCAAATTATTCATTTTCGTGAATTTTTAAATAATTCTAAACTGCAGATAGAAATGTTTGAGCAAAACAGGGTGGAAAACATGGAAGAAATAATATGAAAACGATTGAAGAAAAATAAAGCAAGCTAAAAAAATTACGAGGTGTATAAACAAACAACTGAAGAGATTCATACAAGACTGATAGATTTTTTTTGTCTTTTTTTGTTTATCAAAATTTTGATACTATTGAAAGAAAACAGATTTTTCACTTTTAGTCGATTACCTTCAGAGATACTGGACAGATTTTAAGGCCATCTTCGCGTAATGTTAATGTATAGGAACCGAAAAAGGAACACTTATTTCCGACAAAAAAGAGCTCTAACATTAATTTTATCTTCTGACTTCGCTATCTTAGACAGCGCAGCGTATTTTATAATACTACTCATTTCTGCCTGAATAGATCTATTTTTTTTTGGTGCAAAATGTGCTCCACGTTTCATATCTCCTACTGTAGTGCTAAACGGCATTTATATATTCATGTGAAAAAATTCGAGATAAAAACCAACGTTTTTAAAGACAACGTTTTTATATGGTGGTAAAGTTTATTAAAAAATAATTATTGAAATATTAGTTAAAACTTGTCGCAAATGTCTAAATATTGTATTGTTAGGCGAGTAAGAATGATTTCCAAAGTTTCACAGCTCTAGCTTGATGGGAAGTTGGTTAAATTAACGATCGAAAATTTGATGACACACACACATACCATGTGAAATACATAATAATTTTTAACTTTAAAATTTACTTAAAAAGAGACATTTGTGAGCGTATTAAAACTTCATAATACTCACAAAATCAAAACATGCATTTGGAAGTTTGTAAGTCATTCTATTAAAAAAATGGTAACCAGAATTCAGAAAAAATTATTGTGATAAGACACGGCGCCAAATATTGGAATCTTTCTTTCTTGCGAATGATTACTGACTGAAAGTCAGCAACCCTTACTATCTCCCTTTTGTGAGTTTTACGATACCTCATGTGGCGTATGGGGAGTTCCCGGTATTCCCAGAGGGGGAAAGAAATTTTTTCCTCAATCCTAATAGCGCCGAGGGGAAAGAATATTTTGACTTATTAAAATTATCGAAATATTAGTTAAAACTTGTCGCAAATGTCTAAATATTGCATTGTTAGGTGAGTAAGAACGATTCCCAAAATTTCAAAGCTCTAGCTTGATGGGAAGTTGGTTAAATTAACGATCAAAAATTTGATGACACACACACACACACTCACACACCAAGTGAAATTCAGAAAAACGTTATAAAATGACGTGTTTTGGGAATGTTCCTAAATTTTAAGAATGCTGCATCATGGATAGATGTATGTGTTACAACTTCGCAAATTTGTATGAAAATTGGAACAATTTTCTGCCTGGAAATATGTTCGAAATGTTGACCAGGTTCTTTGACTGTATGCGATGACAGCCTTAATGAAATTATATGTGCGCGTAGGTCGTAATATAACACGCACATAAAATACCATACAACAGTGTTCGTGTGTACTTCTCATAAGTGCAGGAAAGAACGAAAGATACATTGCAAGATGGCACAAAAAAGGGCTTTATATGGAATATTGCTTCATCTTCCATTTATACAACTTTCACAGTGTGAATTCATTCTAGAAATGTGACAGTTTATAATTCCATACACCATCTGTACCACTCCTTTAGCAATTCAGCTATCAGATCCCTATCACTCACTTGATTATGCCATCCTTCTTTAAAAAGATCGTACTGACAAAAAAAAATTAAATGAAAATAAAATTTTAGCATGACTCACTTTCAAATAAATTTAATTAAAATACTTTCAAAACAAAGAAAAATGTTTTTATTCAATGTGTTCAAAAGAATTTGGTAGTATTATCCATCCATTTTCTTTATGCAACTACCACTCAATATCCATTTTTGTTAATTATATTTTGGACCATTCGCAATTTTAAAGATACATAAACATTACGAAGGTTGTTAAAAAAAATACCTGTGTTAGACGACAGAGTGGGATGCTAAGGGAAGTTGGTGTTCCTATTTGTGCCTCCATCTGTTAAACGATGCTAAAAAAAAAAATTTGGATTGTATACCGCTTTGATTCGAATTGTCAACTTCACAAAGATCTGAATTCCTCATTTTACACCGGTAGCCGAACAAAAATCAAGGGGTTGATCCAGCTGAATCTGTTTCAAAGAAGGCGAAGATAGTCAGAAAAGTAATACCAGTGGTGTTTTTGGGATGAAAAAAGGCTTAATTCTCATGGACTTTACAGACAAAGAAAGAAAAAAAAAAACTATCTGTGGACAATACTACGGAGAGTTCTGGGAGCGCGACGTCCTCTACATTTCCTATTATCAATACCCCATTTTCTATGTCTAACATTGGTACTTTTTGAATTGCCCTCCTATCCTAATCTGTAACTTTTAAACTGTGATACCAATTCAGTTAGTACACGAACAATTTCAAATAGGTACTTTACATAGTTCCGAAAGAAAATGAGGAAAATATTTTCACTCACAGAATTTCTCCGAGATATTAGCAGAAACATAAGATATTTAGCACACCAAATATGGTCACCGCAATAGCCAAGTGGTCTTTGTATTGAACTTGTGGTCGACGATGTTTCTAAAAATGCACATCAATCTAAAATCTAAAAAAAATCTAATGCACATCAATTCTGTCTGAGTTCAAAGTTCTCTCGTTGGCGTGGAGTTCGAGTTCAGGGATCGACTTCGTCATTTGAGCGTGGTTCAAAATTAAGAAGCGTATTTGGCTTTTAGCGTATTCTGAGTGTGGTGGAAACAGTCAATCGGAAAAACTATCAATAAACTCGAGCCAAATATACCAATTATGGTCATTTATACGATAGACAATAATATGACTTAAAGGTTCATTTATACGATAGACAAATATCTTCTCGGTTTCTAGCATCAAAAATATGTATTCGAATCTTACTATAAAATTCTTGAGAGACAAAAAGAATTATCAATGATTGTTATTGTTTGGAGATAGTAAATATCAATATTATTAAGAGATAAAATTTACTACACCGTTTATTTTAAAGATTTTTCGATATTTAGATATATCTAACCTAGTATACCAGACAGTTGTGTTAATCGAGTGGTTATGAATTCGTGTCCGGCGAAGTTTCAGTCGAATCGCGTTTTAAATCGAAAAAATAGCGAAATTAGTGGCCTGAGCAGAACCGCTGAGCAGATGAACTGAGGCACGTTAAACAGGTAACGCCGATTCCCTTCTGGTTTGGATGCCAAGAGTAGAGCGCCAGCTCTTGTGTCGACTTTGTCATCTGACCATGGTTCAAAATTACGAGGCTTATTGATTATGGTAAGCGGACCTAGAATGAAGGAGAAATGGGTGCCCGTAAAGTTAACAGAAGAAAACAACAAAAGATCTAGTCCGATGATATTGAGTCAAACTCCCTAGGAAAAATATTTTTGAAAAAATATACTAAATGTTTTCGGATTGGTAAAAATACATTTATAAAAAGTTTATGGAACATAGAATTTTCCAATAGGACTTAATGTATCAGACATTTCAACACGCACCCATCTCTTTTTCGAGTTCAGAACTTTGAATTCATTGGAGCTTTTGCAGTAGTCGAGTAATCGTAGTCGCGAGCTCATAGTCGGTGTTATTTCAATCGCATTGTGAGTACTAGATAGTGCTAAAGAACCGAGGTGTAGAGGGGATGATGCACGTTAAACCTGCTCCAAAGTCCTCACATTTGGATGGTGTGGAAGTTAGGAGACTGATGTGTTCAGGTTTCGTCCTCGTCACTTGACCGAATTTCAAAATTATAAGGTCCCTCACCAATAACTTTTTTGTTGTTTCTAAGAGTGAAGTTAATAAGAAATCAATTGATTGATCTATTCTATAGGTTATAAAGACTGTACAAAGCCTCTTAATCGTGTGGCCGTGGTAGCCTAGTAATAATGGTTGCGGACTCGCACCTGGCATTTTTTCTATCGATTCGTGGGTTCGATCCCTGATGCCATTAAAGACACGACGTGTAGTGTGGTTGATGCGCATTAAATTTGGTCAAGGCTCTAGTTCTTCCGTTGGCGAGGCAGGTTCCAGCTCAAGTGTCGTCCTCGTCGCTTGAACGATATCCGTAGCCAATAACCCTCGTGTTGTTTCTTAGTGCCACTTTAATAAACAATCAAATCACAATCACGAGCCTCTGAGTTGTTGAACTGGCTAATAAAAAAGCCATTCTTAAATACTGAACAAATATCGATATCTCGATAAAAATATTTAAAAGGAATCGATTTGAATATAAAACTGAGTATATAAAAGTTAATGACGTTAATTTTATTACGTTTCTGGTGTGTTTTGATACAAAATGGCATTGTTAGGAGTGAACAGACAGTGTCTTAAGGTATGCATTTATTTATTACTTTCTCTTTTATGTAGATAACTGATTGATTTCTGATTTTAACTGAGGAAGATCTTGCGGTTATAACATTACTTAGGAAGGGAAAGGTTACCTGAATCTACTAATAAATTCAATGCCATGTCATTTGGAAGCAAAAGTCTTAAGTTACGAAGCATGATTCTTCATTTATATTCATGAAGCAATTTACATGCAATTAATTAGCATGTTATTTCAATTTTTGGAGATCAATTTTGGCACATTATTTTCCATTCTATACATAATTTCTTAAATTTTTATTTATCAATAAAGGGAAAAAAGAGTAACATCTGAATAAACTTGAATAGAACTTCATGAATATTTTCCTATTTAAACAATTCTCCGTTACAAAAATGTATCCTCTATCTTTGGGAGTGAATATATATAATATATCAATGCATGTCATTTTTGTAACGGTTAAAGGACAAATGTATTTGTTAGTTTGACGAGATGTTTAATCGGTCTCCAAAACAGAGTTTATCGATATCTGTTGCACGCATACTTTGTAACGCGCAAAGCTTTGAGCAGTATCCAAAGTGGAAATGCAAATTTATATTCGGAAGATGTCTTCCATGAAAGACTCCAATTACATTTTATGCTTGGTGTGATGGAACTGAATCTCTCAATCTGTGATTAACAAGTTCTTAAGACTCCTTCATAAAAAAAAAAATGTTTAACGAATTACTTAATGCCTTTGGACATCAAACATTTTGGAATTTTGGAAGAAATCAAAGGAAATTGAACCTATTTCTATCTTTGTGAGAAAGAAAAGTATGATTTCTATTGTCCTGACCCTCGTTCTTGCAAAGTAATTAAAATTTATTACATGTAACAAATAGCTTTGTGACGGGAGGATATGGGGGTTGTAACTAACCCTCTCCTTCCATAAGGATTACTGTACACTGAAACTTTAAAACTACTTTTTTTTATACTAAATTTTTTATTTCTTCAGAAAATTAATATTTAATATCCCTTACTTCATTCTTTTCACTTTCAAATTAAATAATGAAATTTGAAATTGAGATACTATGGGACGCGAGAGAACTTCCCTTTACAAAATTTCTCGCAACGCCCGAGCCTATAATACTTCTGTCTATATTCCTATCGATAGAGTCTGCAACGGCTCTTGTCTGTTAAAATTTTCTATCGGAAAATCTCTATTGAAATACTGATTTGATAAAAGCTGATAATAGCATTGCAATTATTGTAATTAAAGCATTGCAAAAGCTGATAATAGCATTGCAATTATTGTAATTAAAGCATTGCAAAAGCTGATAATAGCATTGCAATTATTGTAATTAAAGCATTGCAAAAGCTGATAATAGCATTATTTAACTAATTTTTTTCCCTGAAGGTACTTATTACAATTTCAATACTTGCTGTAACTATGGAAACATGAGCCGCCTTGATCTTGGCGGTATTTAAGAGTTTTAATTCGTTTTCCACTCATAAAGCCCCTCGGGTACTTTCCATCTTCAGGCAGGTATGGGAATCGTTACCCCGAAGCACCCTAGCGATCTTGCTTTGCTATAGAGTTTACTGTCCATAGTAAACATAGGTGATGCGCGTCCTGGATACACTAGTGATCCTCGTCTATTTCCGACCTTCCTTCATACGAACTAATTTCCCCCTCTTTCCAGTTTTTCAAATGTCTTGATCAGTTACACCTTGTATGGTGCAGCATAGCCAAATCTGGCTCTAGCGCTATTAAACTTCACCATCACTCGCGTTCTTTATTTATAAAGCTTTTATATAAATCTTAAAGTGGCTTACTTATAGTGACCCCTAATTAAAATTGGGTCTCACTGAATTGTCTTGTAAACTTGTTATTCATTGAATGATAAATGGAAATTTTACGATCATCCTTTAGAAACTCGTGCTCAGATGCCCATTTAATTCAGCCTAGATCCTGTTTTTGTTGGAGGTTTTAATATGTGTAAAATTACAGTATATTTGAATATGATTGCGTTAATTTAAAGAAATGGTTAAGAAATTTGTTCAGATTTCACATTGCATTTGTTTGTGCATCCCAGATCTAATTCGAATTAAATTTTGCAGCTCTTTCCAACTGGATGCAAGATCTTATCGTGCTACTACTCTCAAAGGATTGTCGAGCCACCACCCTATTGGCACAAGATCTTTCGTGATAAAAGAATTCGAAATTTCGACGAGATACCAACAATTGGACCGGTAGTTGGTAAGAATATTGCTAATTAATCTTGCGAAAGGAAACTTGATGTAAATTAACATTTCATCCTCTTGAAGAGCTTGGAATAATTTAGATTGTAGTTTTTATTGCTAATAGACCATAACTTATAGAATTAAATGCCTCGAACTATAATTCAGCAATCGATTACATCGCTCCATTTATGATAAGAAAACAATTCAAATTCTTCAGTTTCTCTGAACTTAAAATCAACCTCGTGAAGTTTTAATTTCCTGTTACTAAAGGGAATTTAGAATATTAAATCCTAGAATAACTGTGTAAAACCTAGTGTATAAACTAGCCGATTAGAGTGGGAATGATTGATTTGAAAGTCTCGCCAGTAGTCGTGAAAAAAGGATACCAACATACGCTTATTATAGGCATACTAATATACTCTAGGTGAGTTCTAAAATATGCTACTTTTGATGGAACTCTCGTTATTTCATAAATGATAGACAATTTTTGTTTCTTGATCTTATAATAATTTTGCATGCATCTGAAAGTTACATGGAATAAGGAATCGTGGAATACTAACACTTTTCAAATTGAACAATAGTACACTCTAGTCATATCTTTATACGCCAGGATATACAAGAGTGGTTCAAAAAGTACTTGTATTTGAAGACTGAAGACATCGTTAAGGTAATTATCAGAGAGGAATGCTACCATTCGTTAAAAGGAGCCGAAGCAAATTTGAAAGCAATTAATGACAGTCGGGTAGTCATTTGCTGACAAATCAAAATTTGATTGCTGCTAAAGCTAAGATGGTCACGAAATCCAGAAAAGTCATGACTAATAACTTTTGAGGTACGAAAAGCGTCTTGACTACGAATACAAGTAACAAAGACTTGGACAGCAGTCCAGTGATGCTTTTCTAAAATAAAACTATATTCGATATTACGAGCACCATCTCTTAGACTCATTGAACAACTCTTGTACTTTACGTGCCTCTTTATACAAATTAATCTTGTTCAATGAGCAGATGCAAAGAATCTGAATAAATTTGGCTTGTAAGTGCGTATAGCATACGATTTGCTCACCAAACGCACTTTCACATACTGACTTTTGGCTAGTATTGGTACCTGAGGCTCCTTAGAGATCTATTTTCTCTATGAGGCTTGATATCTTTGGTAAACACGGGTGACTCATTCCCAGAATACCTTATCGATCCTCTATTTTCAAAAATTCTTGTCGACGAATTTTTACTCCTAGATCAGATAAGAATGAATTTTGCGCCATAAACCTCTAATTTCACTAACGGTCCTTCGCTTTCGCAAAGGCAAAACAAATAAGTCTTGCAAAATATTTGTGTAGTAGAAATTGCCATAGTAAACCTTGAATATTTTAAACTGTTTCAGATGAACTAATGAAACTAATGTTATTTAATATTTACCTTCTAGAGGACTACAAGAATTTCAAAATTCATGAATCTTATCAAAGATGGGTTAAGGAAGTCGGACATGTAGTAAAAGAACTCATGCCTGACGGCAGCTGTTGCATCCATGTTTATCATAAAGATGACTATAGAGCAGTCTATATGAATGACGGAATGCGTCCGCTGAGGAAGAGTCACAGAGTGATTGCAAAATATAGACAAGATAGGCCTCTTATGTACAGCAATGTTGGATTGGGTGCAGGGTGAGTTTCAGTATAGTTATGCTTTTTAGTATACTATGGATGGAGATTTCAGTTCTACTTCAGAGAGTACCTTTGCTCTGCAATATGAGAGCATTCATAAATTAGTATAAAAGAATCGAAAAATTAAAATGCTAATGCGAAATGCCTCGGTCGAGTGGAACTATTCTTTCGACCTGACTTGAAAGAATAGTTCCACTACAGCTCGGGTAGGAGAGAAACCTCCCACCGTAACTTGTCTGCTTTTTTGAATCAAATTCACCTATTTTATTACGTTGTTTGTTTCATGTTTCTAAAATGTAATTGATTTTAGCAAATTCTTAGCGCAGCACAGCCTGCTGTCTCTTGCGCCATAAAACTCTAATGACACTCGCACATTCTAGCTAATGAATGTCGCAGGAAGCGACTAAAATGGGTACCCAATATCGGGGACGTAGCCGGGCCTCCTACCCATGGGGACAAAATCGGGAGACTGATCCTCCAGGTTGGGGTTTCCCGGGATACCCTAACAATCCTTCTCTATTTTCGAACCAACTTCTAGTCAACTTGTTTTTTTATCTTGCAATTTTTTGTTCAAACGTCGATCACAGATTTACCTTATTTGGCATGGCCACACTGGGGTCATGCGCCATTAAAATACTTTCTCTTAAAGTCGTGTCTTGTAAACCGAGATTATAAGACTGCAGTCAAGGTAATGCCATTTGACAGTAATGAGAAGTTGCGAGGCTGACTACTAATGACCATAGAATCAGTCTAGGGCTTCATCGTAAAATGTAGAAATAAACCATTTTAAATTATGTTTAGCTCTAAAGTAGCTTCAATTAAAACCAAATTATCTTCGTGATATTCCACATTCGGTTACCGAGTAATCACGGTCGCGAGCTCGTGGCCTACGCCCTTTTCATGGTGGATATCAGTGAAGAGCTATCGTACAGCTGGACTATTCAATGTTTAACTTGTCATGGCTTCAAATTCCACATCGAGGTCGCATACTGCCGAAGCTGTCGCCATTTACTGTGCCCTTAATTTAGTCGAGAAATCCAGTTCCTGAAAGTTCGTAGTATATACTGACAGCAGGAGCGTCTTGGAAACATTGGTCAATCTGGAAGATCGCAGTCATCCTACTGTGGTTGACATTGTTTGTAGTCTGTATAGTAGCGGTTGTGTTATTAAATTCTGTTGGATACCTAGTCATGTAGGTATTTTAGGCAATGAACAAGCGGACTCTGCTGCACGTTCGCAAACGAATCCTCTGAAGCTCGCAGTCCCCCTTGAGGACATACGGGGTCACATTTTAAATTCTATTAATCAGGCATGGCAGGAATATTAGAATCTTCAACACAATAACAAGCTACACTCGGTGAAGCCGATCATTGGCCTGTTTGTCCAATGCGAAGAGCAGATGTCAGATTGACCCGCTTTCGCGTTGGACACACTCGATTTACCCATAGACATCTTTTAATTGGGGAGGGTGCTCCCGAGTGTCCTTCCTGCCATGTCCCTTATACGATTCATCATATTTTAATTATGTGTCCTGTTTTTAATCGTCATCGTCGCATTTTTTTCAATCATCCGTTTTAAATCTATCTGACTTGGTGGGAGAAACTCCCCACCATAATTTATTTGCCTTTTTAAAACAAATTGGCCTTTTACACCAAATTTGAATTTTTAACTTTTAACCTGCATTTCTACTTTCTGAATGTTTTCTGTTCAAGAATTATAAATTTTAATTCCTTTTAACAAATGTTTGGCGCAGCATAGCCTACCATGGCTCTTGCGCCATAAAAAAAAACCTCGGTCACAGTCCACATCGAGGTTGCTGTTAGTAAAGTGGTCCTAGTCACGGACTTGCAGCCGGCGGGATTCGTCGAGTCGTGCCTTGAGGCCATTAAAAACAAGCCGTGGCTGATGCACGTTAAATCTGGTGGATTGTCAAATTCCTCCATTTGGCATGATGTGGAAGTTAGGAGATGGGGTGCCAGCTCGGTTGTCGTTCTCGTTATCTAATAGAGGCTCAATTACGAGATCATCGCCAATAGCCCTCATGTTGCTTCTAGTGCGAGACCTGTGTGGTGACCGGGGAGGACAGAATAGTCTCACTGTAGCTCATGCATGTCGTAAAAGGAGACTAAAATGGGTATCCAGCGTCTGGATATACCCAGAATATTTGGGGATTATATCGGGGCACCTCGGGGAGTTGCCTTCGTTAGGTAATTACGAGCATCATGACCCCGAGGCACCCTAGCGATCTTTTTCTTTCCTGTAGAGTTTACTGTCTTTGGTAAACACGGGTTACGCTCTCCCGGAATACCCTAGCGATCCTTCTCTATTTTCAACCCTTCTTGTCAACCAATTTTCGTCTTCAATTTCTTCTCGTCTAGACCACAGTTAAATCTTGTTTGGCGCAGCATAGCCATATCTGGATCTTGAGCCAAGAAACTGTACTTTCTCACTTGACCCTTCTTGTCGATCAATCTTTTTTCATTGTCTTACAGTCTAGATCGCAGATTTACCTTGTTTGGCGCAGTATAGCCACGTCTGGCTCTTGCGCCAATAAAACTGCACTATCATCATCTAGTGAGATGTTAATAAAATCAAATTCTACCACAAGATGGGGGAAGTTTAAAGAAGGGCAGCTAGTTCGAGTGTCGTCCTTGTCGCCTGACTTAGGTTTAAAACTGAGGTTCGTCACAAATAGTCTTGGTGTTGCTTCTATGACGTTGATAAATCTTGTCAAAATCTTATTCTGGATTGCTGTTTTCTTGGTTAGAAATGAATTTCTTATTGAAGTCTGATGATATCGAAGCTCGTTCACTCACCGGCTAGTCACTAACGTCTAGCTACAGTAATTCGTTGGAAGGACTCTATTAAAAAGCTTCCTAGTTGTATATAAGATTATTATAAGTCTTTCTCCATCTAGATGCTTCCAGTTTAGGTATACTCCTGACTGTTCGGTATCGTGCTTTCTATTTGAAAGTATTTAAGACTTGTGTAATGTCTTTGAATGCCAGTATGGTTGGTTGGAACAGCTCTGCAATCGAGCAGGTGCCCTCGGAGGCTTGCATTCTTTGGGTGAGTTAGAGCATCCCTCCCGTATACGCTCTTGTTATGTTTTCTTTTCCGTTGGGGATTTACTGTCTTTGATAAACCCGGGTGACGCACCCCGAGGATTCTTTAGCGATCCTTCTCTATTTTCAACCCTCATTATAAAACAGTTTTTTCAACTTTCCAAACGTCTAGATCAGTTGCACCTTGTTGGGAGCAGCATAGCCACACCTGGCTCTTACGACATTAAATTTCATGAGTTGAAAGGGATTTATGATTTCAAAGAAAGAGATAATAAAGTTGATGTTTCAATGACAGAAGGTAGTGTTAGAAATTATTCATCGACGATTGTGGAAAATAATGAATAGCTTACTACACATAAACATCAGTTTGACAGGTTTAAAAAAATGAGGCCTTATTTTCAACACCTAACCCTGTTTCAAGGTTACGGGGCTTGTTGCCTATAATTTTAGAGTAGCGGCATAACTCGTCGAAGCTTGGCTTTAAATTTCGACCCTAAGCGGATAAATTACTGTAGATCTGTTTCAACTCGATGGCATTAAGAATCCTGAATACGTTCCCTGCCCATGGTAAAAATTGCGATGCCTAAATGTATTTAGTTACAAATTGAGATTGCATTGGTTGTAGATTTATTTTAAATTTACTTTCAGCCTGGGTGCTGAGTGGTCCCAATTGCGAAGAAAGCTACCCTCCGGAGTTGGAGGTAAAGTATACTTGCCTTTTCGGCTTAATTTGGAAGATATAGCGGATGACTTCATCGATTTGGTACAGAAGAAATTGGACAAAAATGGCGAAATCGAGATCCTTCCACTCCTGTTTCGTTGGGCTTTTGAAAGTAAGCAACTCTGAAGAAATTGTATCAATTCTTATTAGTGTTAAATTCTAATATTGAACAGTGAGGTAGCTGTGTTCTCTCTACTGGATTAGATTTATTATATATTTTCCCGTATGATTGTTTTTATATTCTTGGAAGGTCTCTCTAGGGCTTGTCTTTATGCAAGTACATACTTCATGACCTCAATACCTGGTGACCTTTTCTTTTTCGGGTGTTTACTGCATTTGGTAAACACTATTGACAAATCTTCGGGATACCCTAGCGATCTTTCTATTTTCGACCGTTGTTAACAATTTTTTTCCACTTTTTCAAACGTTTAGACCACTTACACATTTGTTGGGCGTAGAATGAACAAATCTGGCTCTTGCACTATTAAACACAACCACTCTTAATCTTTTCTGAAGATTGTGAGGAATTAAGATATTAAATTAGATTAGTTTTTTCTAATGCACATAAAATTAACAGCTTGAAGCGCACTTTGTATGTTGGGACTACTACTTTAACTGTACCTCAAAACGAGTCTTCGTACTCTTGTTGAGAAATTGGTAAGAATCGCGTTGGATGCCCAAAGGCTTTCGCATTATTCGAGGCTTTTACTAATTCATAACTATAATTTAATAAAGCCGTAAGAGGCTTAATTTCAGGTAAGTACAGGTATCGTGATCTCGAGGCATCCTAACTATCTTTTTCTTTCCTATTAACGCCCTCAGGGGCTTACCTACATCAGGTAAGTACGGGCTTCACGAACTCGCGGGACCTGAGTGATCTTTTCCTCTCCCATGGGGTTTACTGTCTTTGGTAAACACGGTTGACGCTCCCCGGAATACCCTAGCGATCCTTCTCTTATTTTCGACCCTCCTTGTCAAATTTGCATCTCTTTCCCCCTTTCTTCCTAGGGGACGAAGTAGCCTAGTGGTCAAGGTCGTGGACTAGCGGCCGGCGGTTATCGTTCAGTCGCGGGTTCGATCCTTGGCCGCCAAAGACCCGCCGTGTAGCTGGGGCTGATGCACGTTAAATCTGTTCGGGGCCCAAAGTCCTCCCGTTGCCGTGGTGTGGATGTTAGGAGAGGGGGTGCCAGCTCGGGTGTCGTCCTCGTCACTTGACCGTGGTTCAAAATTACGAGGTCCGTCGCCAATAGCCCTCGTGTTGCTTCTAGTGCGACGTTAATAAAAACTAAACCCCTTTCTTCCTCTCAGGGGCTCATGTTCGGGTGAGTACGGGAGGCCACGTACCTGAGATACCCGAGTGGAAAAAAACACCTGAAAAGAAAGACAAAAAAAAATCTATGGTTAAATATTTATTTGCAGATTTCCAGTGTAATTCTTTTTATTTCTGTTTGGGGTTGATTTTGCGGTTATTTTGTGTTAGTTTCTTTTTGTTCTTTAATTTTTGTATTTACTTTAATATTTATTCTGTTGGGGATTTTAAAATAAAAAATTCATTTATTAACATCAACGTCAGATCAAGTTCTTTTCTTGACCTGACCCGCATGTTTGCCGTGTGCGGCGACCCGTGCCGGGGGAAGTGGAGTCTGGGGATCCTGTTGCGTTCCCTTTGGCCCATGCTTCTCCGTAGACGGGGGGCAGGAGTGAGCCCGCTCCTGTCAATCGGCTGGTGATCGCTTCTGAGGGGTTCTTCTCGAACCCCAACGACGTTGCTTTAGGGTTAGTATTGCAGTTAGGGGTGCCTCGGGTGAACCGACGGATCCACACCCCGAAGCTGTAATACTATACTCCAGTGCCACCTCTGGGGTAAGTGCCGTGCCTGGTAAATGCCAGATGAGCTTGGTAAATGCCAGATGACCAGTGGGCTGCCTCTCCTTGTTGGACTCCTATGGTGGGTGGAGGCGTACTGGAGTTAACCTAAAAAAACCCAATGGATCCAAAAGCTCCTTTGTGCCCTGATGGAGGCCTTAATCCATCAACCACATCTACCTCCATGGAAGTAGCAACAAATGTACTGTCAAAAACTGTTAATAATTTGAGTAATTTACGTTTTTTTATAATAAAAAGGGATAATAATGAAACGTTTGCAACCATATCGCCCTTTTTGATTCAAAAAGAGATTAAAGGTATGGTAGGAACGGTGAAGGAAATTAAAAAAAACTACGATCTGGTGATCTTTTGATTGAAGTCAATACTGCCAAACAAGCAGAGCTTGTTTTGGCTATGAAGAGCTTAGGCCCATACCCAGTCAGCACTTCTCCACATAACAACCTCAATTTCTCTCGTGGCGTCATTTCTTCGGCTGATTTGGCTAATATGTCTTAACAGGAGATCGTGGAAAATTTGCAGGACCAACTAGTTTGTGGTGTTCGGAGGATAACGATTAGGCGAGATGGTAAGGTGCTTAATACTAAGCACCTCATCTTGACCTTTTCGACTCCTACCCTGTCACAGACTATTCAGGCCGCATATCTAAGACTCCCTGTCCGACCATACATTCCGAACCCTCTACGGTGCTTTAATTGTCAGCGATTTGGACATTCAAAGAATGCATGCAGGGGACAATTGACTTGCTCTCGCTGTTCAGCTACAGGACACGAAAGCGTTTCCTGTAACGCTGCAGAGACGTGTGTCAATTGTCAGGGCAACCACCCTGCATATTCTCGCTCCTGCCCTAAATGGGCAGAGGAGAAAGAAATAATGACAGTTAAGACTCTTCAAAATGTCCCATACCCTGAGGCTCGCCGTATAGTCGCTTCCCGTACCCCGGTAACCGGGAAAAGTTTCTCTATCGCCACGCAGATAACTAAAGTTTCGAAATTAACTCAATTTCCTGAACCAGTTCCTACCAAACAGTCTGCCTCATCAACATTGACACCAAAAAAAAAGGTTAATATTTCAAAGAACCCTTCCTCTGCTAAGGCTCAGCAGACCAGGTCTTTGGCTAGGTCAAAGGCCTTGCAGAGATTAAAATTAAAAACTGCTGCAAAGAATAGCGTTCCTCGCAAAAAACTAGAGTGTTTGACTCTACTGAAGGTGATACGGTGGATCTCCATCCGTCACCTGAAGACTATGATACCGTGGGGGTCCTAGAACCAGGAGCCTCAACTTCAAGTGCGAACTTTTAATGGCCTTTGTTTCCTGGAACTGCTGTGGTTTACGACCCAGACTAGAGGATCTCAAATCCATACTATCTACGCACCAACCTGTCAGTGTTGCTCTTCAGGAAACTTTTCTGAAGAGTAATATGACAAACCGAGTGCGTGGATATCATTGTGTACGACGGGATGTTGATGCAGCATCATCTTCGGGAGGTGTATGCATCCTGACATCCCAGAACTCCCTCATAACGTCGTTACACTGACCACATCGTGCAGGATGTGGCTGTGCGAATTCATATTCGCACTTTAATCACAGTCTGCTGCATTTCCTTGCCACCTAGCGATGTTGTGTCACAAATGGATTTAGACCTACTAGTCGATCAGTTACCAGCTCCCTTCCTTCTGCTAGGTGACTTTAATGGACACAGCCCTCAGAGGGGGTATGATGGTACAAATTCTCGCGGTCGGCAGATCGAGCGATTGATCTCTGATCACAGTCTCTGTCTGCTGAACACCGACGAGAAGACGTATTTCCATGCTCCCACTAGGACTTTTCATTCCCTTGATCTAGCCATTTGTTCACCAACACTGCTACCGTCGCTGAATTTAGAGGTTCTTAATGATCTCTATAATAGTGATCATTTCCCTCTCCTGATCTCCCAGGTTCATGGTAGTGGGGTGCGATTACGTCCTCCCACTTACCGCTTCAACCGGGCAGATTGGGATTTAATCACACGGTTAGCAGTTATTACCGGTACAAGGGTTCAAGATCAAGATTTAAATAGCTCTGTCCGACATGTCACTACCTCTATCGTGGACGCTGCTGAAGCAGCGATACCGAAGAGTACAAATTCAAAGCGGAAGATGAGTTTACCGTGGTGGAATAAGGAATGTCAATCCTTCTACCGGGAACAAAAGAAATTGTGGGGTATCTTCAGACGATATCCCACAACTGAAAATCTCATAGCCTTTAAAAGGGCAAGGGCAATTGCTTGCAGAGTAAGGCGACATAGTCAGAGAGAATCTTGGATCAGGTATGTCTCTTCCATCACATCGTCTACCACGAGTCAACAGTTAAGGAGAAATGTAAAAGCTGCAAACTTCCTGTATCGGGAATTTTTCATCCCGATACTGGAAACTGCAAATGTTGTGCATTCTTCACCTATCGAAGGGGCCAATGTCATTGGCCACTCTTTTGCTAGTGTGTCAAGCTCAGATTCTTACAGCGCTACATTTTTAGCGACTAAGAATCGTTCTGAGCAGACACCTATCAACTTCAGGTGTCGGCAACCACTCCCTTATAACTGTGACTTTGATATGTGGGAATTGAGAAAGGCTCTGTCCTTATCTAACAATACCAGTCCAGGCTCTGATGGTATAACATACGATATGCTTCGCCACTTGAGCGAGGATTCACTTGTCAGTCTCCTTTTCCTATTCAACCGAATATGGAGGGAGCATGTATTTCCTAGCCAGTGGCAGGAAGCAATCGTTATTCCTATCCTGAAGCCTGGTAAGGATCCAAAGAACCCTCTCCACTATAGGCCTATCGCTCTGACGAGTTGCCTCTGTAAGACCCTTGAATGTATGGTCAATGCCCGTCTCGTTTATCAAATGGAAAAGGATCAATGCATTCCTCCGTTTCAGAGTGGCTTCCGTAAAGGAAGATCCACAGTAGATAACATCCTTCTACTCGAAAGTCGGATTCGTTCTGCTTTCGTACGGAGGAATCATTTGGTTTCTATTTTCTTTGACATCGAAAAAGCATATGACCGTACTTGGCGCTATGGGATACTGCGCACTTTACACGGTTATGGTCTGAGAGGCAATTTGCCTCTTTTTATCCAAATGTTTTTATCCTTTAGATCTTTTAAAGTTCGTGTCGGTAATGTGTTATCTTCTTTTACACAATTTGAAGGAGTTCCTCAGGGAAATATTTTAAGTCCGACTCTTTTCATTTGTCACCTGTCATCAATTCTTTTAAAACTTCAGCCATCTGTTCGCGGATCATTGTATGTCGACGATCTGCAGATTTCCTGCGAAGGATCGTCCATGCATCTAATCGAGTGGCGACTTCAGGCCGCTGTAAATAACTTGCTTACATGGTGTGACCTTAATGGACATAGTATTTCTGCTAGCAAGTGTAGTTGCGTGCATTTTTGTAGGAAACGGGTTTCCATCCCGATCCTGACATACGCATCCGTAATGCGTCTATTCCGGTAGTCCCTGACGTCCGCTTCCTCGGAGTAATTTTCGACCGCAAACTCACTTTTCTTCCGCACATTTTACATCTACGAAAAAAGTGTGAGAAATCCCTCAACATCTTAAAGGTGTTGTCCAACACCTCTTGGGGAGCGGATCGAACTTCTTTACTCCAAGTGTATCAGTCGGTGATTCTGTCTCGGATCGACTATGGATGTATCGTCTACGGATCTGCCTGCAAAACTACCTTGTGGAAGCTTGACCCAATCCACCATAATGCTCTGAGAATCTGCTGTGGTGCATTTCGAACGTCACCTGTGCAGAGTCTCTATGTCCTCTGTAACCAGCTGCCTTTGGCTTCGCGGCGCCTGAAACTGTCACTCTATTATTTCAAAATGTCATCTCTCCCATCTCACCCATTACAGAACATTAGTATCAGCCGGTCTTTAATGAGATTGTACAGTGCTCGTCCTTCCTTCATCCGTCCTTTTTCTGAAAGGGTGAAAGACATCATCGAGGAACTCAGCCTACATGACTTGGGTATTCAACAAAGAAATTTTATTAAATTTCCTCCTTGGAATGTACCAATGTTTATATATCATAACCTTTTTGCTTTATTCTGCAAATCCAACACATGTCCCATTGTTTTCCAGAGAATCTTTGCCTTCCATCGCTATCAGTATGAGGATTTTATTCCCATTTACACGGATGGATCGAAAGGAACTGGATACGTCGGCTGTGGTGTCGTTTCAAATGACATCAGGCACAGTTACCGGCTTGATGCTTCCTGCAGTGTCTACACTGCCGAAGCAGTCGCCATCTACTGTGCCTGAAATTAGTCGAGAAATCCAGTTCTCGAAAGTTCGTTGTATATACTGACATCAGGAGAGTCCTGGAAACATTGGTCAATCTGAACGATCGCTGTCACCGTATTGTGATGGAGATTGCAGACATGGTTTGTTGTCTTTATAACAAGGGTTATATTATTAAATTCTGTTGGGTACCTAGTCATGTAGGTATTTTAGGAAATGAACAAGCGTACTCGGCTGCACGATCGGCAACTATTCCTCTGCAGCTTGCAGTCCCATTTGAGGACATTCGACGTCATATTTTAATGCTTATTCATCAGTCATGGCAGGAATCGTGGAATCTACAAATTAATAACAAATTACACTCGATGAAGCCGATCATTGGAGAATGGCCTGTTTTTCCAATGCGAAGAACAGATGTCAGATTGACTCGCCTTCGCATTGGACATAGTCGATTTACTCACAAACATCTTTTGCTTGGAGAAGATGCTCCTGAGTGTCCTTTCTGCCATGTCCCTTACTCTATTCATCATATTTTAATTGACTGTCCAGTATTTTATCATCATCGCCGGCCTTTTTTTCATTCATCTGTTTTAAATCTATCTGACTTGGTGGGGGAAACCCCCCACCATAATTTATTTGCTTTTTTATGACATATTGGCCTTTTACACTACATTTGATTTTTAACCTTGTATCTTTTATGTGTCTTTTTGTGTTTGTCTTGTTATTTTAATGTCATTGAGTTCTAATCGATTTTAACAAGTGTTTGGCGCAGTATAGCCTGCTTTGGCTTTTGCGCCATTAAAATCGATAGTCACTCACTTTCCTATTAACTTTACTGTCTCTAGTAAAAACACGTGCGAGCTCCCGGGATATCTTAGCGATCTTTCTTTTTTCGACCCTTGTCCCTTTTTTCATTTCCCCATTTTTCAAATAATTAGATTAGTTACAACTTGTTTAATGTAGCATAGCCACTTGGACTCTTGCCGTATATATAATATAATAAACTTTCATTTTTGCCTAAACATTTCTATCTAGGTTTCGGATTCGTGGCGCTGAATAGGCGTCTGGAAGCTCTGTCTGAACACGGGAATGAACAAGTGGATAAATTGATAGAGGCAGCTCACATAACAAATGAAATAATCTTCCTCAGCAACGTGGCTGACTTTGAAGAGCAGTATAAAAGGCTAGTTCCTGTTCAGAATTACTTCGAAAGGTATGTCTATAGCTATGTAGTATGATTAAATTCTTAACTCTTTATGGCTCGGTGTTCCACGCAAGGGAGCACCTTAACTGATTCACTTCTCGAACCATTAAATTCATCAATAAATGGATAAAAATTAGTTTACCACTTCCTTTTACCTATCTACTTAAATAAGAGATGATATCACCATACAAGACAATCCATAATTTTCAAATACATTACTTGATGTAAAATCTTATATTTCCAAGGGATTTTGTCTAGTTTTTCTCAAAGTACAAAAATTATTGCTTAATAAATCTTTGTTGATTTGTTGGCTATAGTCGACTATTCGACTATTTATTTTAAATTTTTTTTACCAAAAGTACACATAGCATCGTTGAATAATGTTTCCTAAGCAGTAACACACTCTTACTCTGCATGTTATGAGTGAGAACACGATGACACACAGAACATCTGGTTTCTCTTATCTTCGTGGTGTAACGTAGTGACCCCAGGTCTCGTAAATTGTCTAGGTAGTGTGAAGGATCACACAATTTAAGTAATTTTTTTTTATTTACATCTGTATTCGTAAGTTAACAGGGCGTTTTTACTTTATTACATTTGGCACTTTGGCTCTTGCGCCATAAAACGCCGTGTTCCTGCTCGGGGATTACCCCCAGAATCAAAACGGTTAGTGTGCAATCTTTACAAAAAATTATGCTTACTCCTTTAGGTCTAAAGAGACTCGCTACAATTTTTTTTGTCAAACTTTTAATTTTCAAGGGTAGTGCGCCGCAAATAGTTAATGCGTAAAACCGTGTTCATGCTGAATGCGTCTTATATTAAACTGATGCCATATATATTTATCCCCGACACTTTTCGTTGTCGGAGTACGTTATAATTTTTAATGTCATTTTAACAGATTTATTTAGTGTAGCTTAGCCACATTTGTCTCATTTGCCGTACATTCCTGTTATCCTCGGCTTGAACATTATGCAATCATCTCTGCTTGGCATTTTCTATCTTATGAAACTAGAACCAAATTTTTTCAGTGTAATGAGAGATTACGTGGAGGAAGCAACTTCGGATGTATATGGACATTGTATAGTGAACGAACTTGTGTCTGAAGAAGTTAGTTTCAGTGACATTTGTGTCCTGATAATGGATCTATTCCAAGGAGCCCTCTCTACTGTAAGTAAAACTTATTATTTAAGACAATTTGATCTGTCTTTATAATCTCTTCAACTTTATTTACACTTCTTTATTCCGCTGCCTTGTAACCGTTTGAATACTAAGCTACAATATTACACTCTTTCTGTTCTGCATCGGTGCCAAGATTATAGGTTGCGGAGCCAATTGCAGTACACTCTATTTCAATCAATGCGTGACTTTACGGTTACCATTCAGTCTTGGGTAAATAAAGATAAAATTGGGGTAATATTGCACTTTGTAGGTGTACATGCTCTTGTATTCTTGTAAACAACCATTATTATAAAATGCGGAACTACATTGATTTAAACACACTGGTGTGAGTTTGTATGCTCAGAACAGCACAGAGCTGAAAGGAATGAGACTAATTTCATATAAAGAGAACAGCGCAATAGTTCTTGATTTTTGAACGCGGTTTAAAATAAACGCTTCTGGGCCGCTTGGCAATTTTCGATAGGGAAACAAAGACCCGTGGCATTGAAAGTCCTAACTTTACAATGAACTATTTTTAAAGAGATGACATAAGAATGCTTTTTTAAAACTTTTTTCATACTTTATTACCAATTTTCAAAGCAAGTTATATTTTAAAGTTGTTAAAAAGAGTAATCGGTTAGGCTTTAGTTTAGCAAAGTTAACTCGGAGAGGGGGGTGCCAGCTCAGGTGTCGCCCTCTTCACCTGATCGAGGTTCAAAATTACGAGGTCCGTCGCCAATAGCCCTCGTATTTGCTTCTAGAGCGACGTTAATAAAAACTAAACTAAAACTTGGCTTAAGCAAAAGTTTCGTTAACTTTGCTGTCAGTTTTAAAATTGGAACGATTTTGCTGAATGAAAGACCTAAATTAATTTTTTTGGTAATGGTGAGCCAGAATGGAAAGTTTATGGAGCAAATGATGCTATTTATTGAGCAGAATGGCTCGTGTTTCTTTATTTCTGGATTCTTCAGGTAAATACCCGCAGAATTTTGAACTCTTTTTAATCCAAACAAAAACCTAATTCCTTAAAGAGCTTCGATTCATTCTTAAAGAACGTTGTTGCATTTACTTGTATTCTCGGTGTTGGAAATAATTTATTTGTATGCCGTCTGGCGACGCGCTGTCTCGCCTAATGCGAGAGCGCATGGGAAAGATTTCAGATTACATTTGGTTCTTGACCGCTTAAAGTGAGAATTTCTTTTTGTAATGTGTTCTGGAAGATAAAATGGGATAGTGAATGCATGGGTTGTTTAGAGGCCCTTGAGTAATACAAATAGTTGTCTATGTATATAACTGGAGCCTAAAGATTGGCGCTTTACTATCACGTTTATTACAATCTCCCTAACTTCTTGAATTTTGGATTAATTTTAATTAAACTCGGTGAGCAGAGTTTGTTCTAGTAAATACTAGTCTCTGGTTATAAGGGAAAATTTGCTTCCAGCCAAATCGGATGAAAGGGCATATTTATTACTCTAATTCCATATTCTTCCAGACTGACTTGTTTCAATAGACCAATTGTACTTCGACTGAGTACTCTTAATTTAGATATCTTGTTACACGAGCGATATATAATGGCTTGTAAAGTCTCACTGTAAAAGTCTGAAGGAAAGGGGCCTCTAATGCATGCCGTTATCTCGTCTCTTCACAAGTTATAGCAGGCTAATCTAGAGGCGCACAACTATAAATTTAATGATATGCATTTTTAAGTTTAAATGGATTTTTGCAGTCTTAATTTGAATTAGACGTTCGACAACTAAATGCAATCTTAAATAGCTCGAAACGAAAGATTCCTATTTGTCTCTGTGCACCACGTTTTAAAATAAAGTTACGTGCGTATTTATTTCTAATGGATGTTGGGACTTCGATAATTTACTTTAGTATATTGTTAATATCTCTCCTATAATGAGACTATTTCCTATGGGTGGAATGAAGCGTCTTGGTGCAAAAGCAACTTGTGAATATATTATCTTGTTATAACTCGGGTTTCTTCCGAGTATCCCGTGTAGCACATGTTTTTTAAACGTTTTAAACTCTTATTTAAATTTCAGAACTAGTTATAATTACGATTCCTTCAAGCAGCTTTGATAAACACGGGGGACACGCCTCAGGGAAACCTTATCGATCCTTTACAATTTTCAACCCTCGTCAACCAGTTATCCTTTTTCACTTCAGGCGTATGGATCACAAATGTACACTTAACTGTTTGACGCAGCATGGCCGTACCTGACTTTTGTGCAATTAAAAATACTATACTTCATCAAGTAGCTTCTATAGGTTCTTGATTCAATTTACCCACAAAATCTTCTATGAAGAACACGGTAATTATGCTCTCTCATTCGCTAATTTTGAAGTGATTGAGGTTGCTGTCTTTCAGGTACCCTTGACTATTACTTGGGCTCTCTATCATCTGTCAAGATTCCCTGATATACAAGAACGCACCAGAGAAGAACTAATAAAACTAATGCCGACTAAAGATTCGAGGTATTATAAAAATCTGGATGAGGGCAAAAAGAGAGGAGAGCTGCTTTTCGAACCATGCCATGCATCGCCTCGCGTCCAAGCAATCCTGAGAGAGACTTTAAGGTATAGTCCTTGTGTTTCAAAAGGATTCTACAAGCTGATTGCAAAACCAGTTTTGTACTTTTTCTTTTCTTTATTTCTTTTAATAAGCGCTTCTTAATTTGTGGACTTGAAGAGCGTTTAATCTCTCCCCCCCCATTATTTTCTGATAAAATGCATTTCATCCGACTCTATCCTCCTAGTCAATCAATTGTCTTTTTCAATTTTTTCACGTCTAGACCACAGTTGCATCTTGTTTGGAGCAGCATAGCACATTTGGCTCTTGCGCCAATAACTTTCACATTCACTCACTCGCAGACCCGTATGGTGACCCGTGTGGAAATTACTCTGTAATAATAGTTGTCCTTTCGATAAATGGCGCAACATAGCCAGATTCAGCTCTTGAGGCATAAACTCATTCAATCGTTCGTTGAATGAAAGGTAAATAAACTATTAATAGTCTTGTATTTGTGTTCTAGGCTAAATCCTCCAACAATAGGTAATGGAAGAGTAAACAGCATAGATTTGGTTTTGGGTGGTTACCTGGTTCCAGCAGGGGTAAATATATCCAATATTCTTTAAGTATGTGAATGGGCATTTTCTCTTAAACATTCATATTCACACCTACTTAATGTCAAATTTTTCCAGAATATGATAGTTCTTCAAGGTCAAGCTACATGCAGATTAGAAGAATACTTCGAACGTCCGCTGGAATTCCTTCCAGATAGATTCCTTCACAGAAACAAATATCATCAAATAGGAGGAGTGAATCTTCCATTTGGTTTTGGTGCTAGATCTTGCATTGGTCAGTCTTTCGCTCATGGACAACTAATCTTGGCATTATCAAAGGTAAATTCCTCTGTAATGTGCGTGACGTCACGTCTGTTAACACAATCTGGTTAGGCTTACAAGTTCAGGATACAATTTTAAAAATATTATGCATAATTCCAATAGACCGCTATGTGACCAGACACAATGTACTATGTTATGTTTCAAAATAACCTTAACTAGACCTTATGCAGTGAAGGATGGGGGTAATAAAGATGTGAGAAGTCTTACACAATTAACACCCGCCGTAACTTATTTGCCTTTTAAAGTAAAACTGGTCATTTACACCATATTTGAAGTTTTAACCTTTTCAACTTCATTAAACCTTGTATCGGATTTTACTCTTATACATTTTTTTTAAATTTAATAGAATTTATATTTTAACAGATATTTTTGGGGCGCAGAGCATAACCAGATTTGGTTCTTGCGCCATTAAACTCGACGGTCACTCATTCACAATTACTGTCACCTTCCTATTAGTCTACTGAAACAGTGGCCGCGGTAGCCTAGTAGTCATAGTTTCGGATTCGTGGCCGGCGGTTTTCATTCAGTCGCGGGTTGGATCCTTGGCCTCTAAAGACCCGCCGTGTAGCTGGGCTGATGCACGTTAAATCTGTCGGGGCTCAAAGTTCTCTCGTTGGCGTGGTGTGGAAGATGGGAGGGAGGATACCAACTTGGGTGTCGTCCACGTCGATTGACAGAGGCTCGCAATTACGAAATCTGTAGCCAATAGCCCTCGTGTTTCCAGTGTGACGGTAATAAAAACTAAAACTATAGTCTACTGAAACATACTTTCCATTCCTTCTTTGACTCATACCAATAGTATTTGTAGCTATCGGGAACATTAAAATCAAATTTCCTTCCAGGAAATGTTTGCACTTGTCGTTAAATTGCGCGACATTTTATCCCATTTCAGTATTCTCGATATTTCAAATACATGGGTGTTTTATTCATGTCGCACTTTAGAAGAGTCTGAAACACAATGCAAAATTTATGAAGTGTTTATTGAAACGGGCCGGAATTGATAGTCGAGAAATACGTCGATCGTCTAGCCTTGTCATTTAATGTTTAATAGAAAAGATGATTCAGTTTTGGAACTCTTCATTTACCTAGCTATTTCTTTTGTATATACCTCGTAACTCCGCAGCATCTTCAAATAATCGTGGATAACACATGCGATTTATACAGTAATTTGACCGGGAATGATATAATAGTCCCACTGTAGCTCATGCATGTCGCAAGAGGCTACTAAAATGGGTACCCAGCGTCTGGGGGTATAGCCGGGCACCCTGCCACTGGGGATTGTATCGGGGGACTTGCCTTCTTTAGGTAAGTACTGGAATGTTTGGCGCAGCATAGCCTACTTTGGCTCTTGGGCCATAAAACCTCACACTCACTCACTAGGTAAGTACGGGCATCATGACCCCGAGGCACCTTAGTGATATTTTTCTTTCCCATAGGATTTACTGTCTTTGGTAAACACGAGTGACGCTCTCCCGGGATACCCTAGCGATACTTCTCTATTTTCGACCCTCCTTGTCAACAAATTTTTGTTTTGTTCAATTTCTTCTCTTCTAGACCACAGTTAAAACTTGTTTGGCGCAGCATAGCCATATCTGGCTCTTGCACCAATAAACTTTACTTTCACTTACTCACACTCGTGCAGTAATTTGTCTTCCAAAAACTACTTGAAGTACGTTAATATTTCTTCTCACTAAAGCTTAAATTTAAGTGTGTAAATTTTCTCTAAAATATAGTTTTAAGGGGAGTGTATAATAGCTGTTATTGATTTTTGTATGTATAAGGTCTCTTTTGTCAATTTTTTCAGATACTGAGGAATTTCGAAGTCTCGTATGAACATGAAGAAGTTGATGTCATTAACAGGTTGCATAACGAACCAGATAGGCCTGTTATTTTTAAATTAAAGCCATTAACAGAATAACTGGTGAAAAGCGTTGAATTTACATTTGTACTTTGAATTCATTGTTTAACAAAGTTTTGTTTTTAAAAGTAATAAAATTTATTTTTAAAACTTTGTTGTATACGATTTTTAAGAGCTATTTTCAAAACTACATTTTAGTCTAAGACCTGGTGCAAAATTAAATCAAAGGAAATTGTAAGGCGATAACCGAGGTTAAAGCCTGAATCGCGAGAGTCTGAAGGTCTGTAACAACGGTTGCAGAATACACAAAAGAAATGGGTTAATAGGGGGTATGGTCCCCTCTTACAGCTATACACGCCTTGCAGCGTGATGTCATACTGGCAATAAGGAAGTTTATCAGTGCCTGTGGCAATTGGTCCCACTCATTCACCAACGCTGTTTTCAGTTCCTGGATGGTTCTCTGAGGGAGGTTGAGAGTTGCAATTGCCCTCCCCAGAGCGTCCCAGACATACTCTGTAGGATTAGGGTCTGGAGACCTGGCTGGCCAATCCATCCGGCGAATATCCTCACTCTCGAAAAATTCGTCGACCAGAAGAGCTCTGTTGCCTCGCGTTATCGTCCATTAAGATGAACTCGGGGCCCACTGCACCCAGGAAAAGGCTAACATAGGGCTCAAAGACCTCAACCCTATACCTCACATCAGTTGCAGAGCTTCTGTCAAAGACATGGTGAAGTGTGCGGCCATCCAACATGATGCCTGCCCAGACCATTACACCGCCATAATCCATATCGTATGCTTTCATATGAAAGTACAATATGGAGAGTCAGGGACCCGCTATTTACCCTCCAATGTCCGCGAAATCGACAAACTTATGAAGTATCTGTTAACATTAGAAAATTTGAAATTCATCATTGAAATTATAAGAAAACTGGGATGAAAATGGATAAAATATTGAATGTAATTATATTTAGTTTATAAAATTATTTAGAAATACAAGACAAATTTATTTGAAAACAAGCCCATGTGGAGATTGGATGTGAAAGAATAGTCCAACTGTAGCTCATGGATGTCGTAAGAGGCGACTAAAATGGGTACCCAATATCGGGGGGAGGGTATAGCCGAACATCTTGCTACCGCGGATTATATCAAGACTCCCCCCCCCCCCAGGGGCTTACCTTCTTTAGGTGAATACGGACAACTTGAACCCGAGGTACCCTAGTGATCTTTTTCTGTCCTACGAGATTTACTGTCTGTGATAAACATGGTTGATACCCCCTGGGATACGCTAGCAATCTTTTTCAACCCTCCTTATTATCAAACAATTCTTAGCTTTTTTTCAGTTCTTTCACACGTCTTGGTAACAGATTATTGGTGCAGAATGGCCACATTTGGCTATTGCGTCATTAAAATACTATTACTCGCTCGCTTGTCTTAATTTTTTTCACGTCAAGGGTCACATCTTTGCCTTGTCGGAGATAGCATACGTGTGTATATATTATATATATGCATGTGTGTGTGTTTAAATTCTTTTTAAGAGGCAATGTCTTTTTAAATTTAAACTTGTTATTTCCTGGGCAAGTAACAGGCCGGAAAACTCCTTTTACAGCTTTTCGATTGGAGAATAAAGGTCACAAGACCCAAGGGCTCCAACAACCATCCAACCTGCATATATGGTGGAGGAAACGAAATGGTCTAGGGCTGTTTGAACGTAGTCGGTGTTGCAATTCTTCATCAAATTGATGAAAAAATGGACATAATTACTTATTTAAATATTTGAAATAAAATTTGAAATAACGTGCTAAAAATGGGCATATTATTTAATGGAAAAGAGGATGACTTACAACATATTGCTCATATTTGCGCGCTACAGATTTTGGTTAACTGTCTACATGTAATCAAAACACCTACACAGATTCTATGTTTCTGTCTTGGGAAAATGAAATCAATGAATTTAAAATTTCGAACAGAAATGAGCTTAGAGAAAAACTCATACCAGAATAGAAAAAAAAATGGTGATTATTTATATTTTTCCTTTTTGTCCATTTTCTTTCTATGTGAAAATCTACAGAATCCATGTACAAAGAGCTAAATGAAGTCATAAAACGTAAAGGAGGCACAACATGTTATTAAGGAATTTAATATATTATCAGAATTTTTATAAAATATTATACTTGTGTCCCCAATACTTTTTATCACTAATTTTAATTATTACATCAGAGATGTGCAATATTATAATTATTTAACCATGTTTTTAGTTAACTTGGAGCTCTTTTTAGTTTTATTTAGTTATAAGATAAGAAATGCAAGAAAAACAGTTTGTTAGCATTAAGCAGTTGATGTTTCCTTCCAAAAAAAAAAAAAAACTTTGAAGTTTGTTTTGCCACTGTAAATTTTTTAGCCACTGTAAATATCGATTTTAAAAAATTAAGAGTGTAGAAAAGTGGTATATATCATATGGTGTCTGTGTGTGCGTATTCTAAACTTTATCACAAAAAATAGCATTTCAACAAAAAACTGCAAGCGGATTGTTAAATTCTTAGGAGTATATGAATCAAAATCCTGTTTGTATTTAATGATAAAATGCCAAACATTTTAAACATTAAAAGAAATTGTAAAATTTTCTATAAGTATTAAATAAGAATTATTATATCATTGAAAAGAAATTCTTATGCTTTCAATTTTGTTTTCAAGTATAGCTGATGAATTAGAATTGACTTTAAAAATTAATCGATCCTCCCTTTGTTTCAAAATGAATAATTCAGTCAGAGCCGGACTTGATTTCATTGGAGATCTAATATGATTAAAAAATAAAAACCTTAAATATAGATTATATAGTTCAAAAAATTCTTTGCACTTATTTTTAAGAATTTAATTAGAAAAAATAACTTGCACTTTGCAACATTTGTAGTAATTTAAAATAGCAGGACTCGCCTATTTTATGGAATATGTTAATACGCTTGAACTGTAAATCAGAAAATTCCAGTAAGTTATAATCATAGCATATTTTAAAAAAAAATTATATAAAAATTTTAAATTTTCTTATAATATACAGTCGGACTCCGTTAACACACGGTTCGGTAACACACGAGTTTGCTTTACATGCGTTTTTACGATGGTTCTCTCGATAAGCAGTCGCTTGCAATATCACTCCCAGACATTGTGTTGTCATAATTATCATATTTCTTTGAAGATTCAGATTAATATTTTGTTTGGATGATGTCACGATTTCCTGTTAAGAGAAAAAATATTTTTCTTCGAGTGTTACATACATCAAACATGTTACTGTTTTGAAGGACCGGTGACGCAGTCACTTCTACCTCTCATAAGATTAGCATGGCGGATAAGGACTGGAAATGAGTTGGGGTGGGAGGGAAGGAGAGGAAAGACCGACAGGAAACATGAATCACAAATTCTCGAAAAATGAAATGCTCCAGTTAGGATATTTTTGTAAGAGATTATATATAGTTTTTCCAAGATTTCGTGGGACCGGGGATGACAGAATAGTCTCACTGTAGCTCATGCATGTCGTAAGAGGCGACTAAAATGGGTACCCAGCGTCTGGGGGTATAGTCAGGCACCCTGCCCCTGGGGATTATATCAGGGGACCTCAGGGACTTGCCTTCTTCAGGTAAGTACGGGCATCATGATCCCGAGGCACCTTAGTGATCTTTTTCTTTCCTATGGGGTTTACTGTCTTTGGTAAACACGGGTGACGCACTCCCGGGATACCCTAGCAATCTTTCTCTATTTTCGACCCTCTTTCTTGTCAACCATTTTTACCTTTTTTTCAACTTCACGTCTAGACCACAGTTTAATCTTGTTTGGCGCAGCATAGTCATATCTGGCTCTTGCGCCAATAAACTTTACATTCACTCACTCACCCAAGATTTCGTGGTCAGTGAGACTAACTGTACGCTTAACCACTTTGTATTGATCAAATGTTTACGAGCTGTAAAACTTTTTCTTGTATAAATGTGTTTCCACAATAAATAAAAATGATGTCGAAAGAATGTAAAAGTGAACCTAAGACTTACACTATCGAGAAACAACTTAATGTTATCGAACGGATTTGAAAAGGGGCAGTGAGACAGGTAAAAATTTCCAAGAATCCTAATTTACCTGAGTCTACACTACGTGGATGGTTAAAAAATGTAAATAAGCTTCATCAGTCTATTACTAACGTTGATAATGATAAAAAAAATAATAATAAAATGGCCAGAAAAAGTACTAAGATAGCGGAAAACATCAATCTTGACAAATGTCTTATTTTTCGCTCAGTTGATTACAATATTGTAACTCGTGGCTCACTATCGCACTAATATATATATATATATAAAAGTTAGATTTAATCAAATATTATTAGGACCATTAATTAGAATAATATTTAGATTTACTCGCTTGTATAAGAATTGATATTTGGGCTCCGGAAATCCAATGTGTTTCAACTGAGTCTTGGTATGCAGTTCCTGGCTCATCAAAAACTCTACGTATTGTGTTATATTGGAATCTTCTGCGTACAGTGTAAATATTTTTCATACTTTTTTAATGAATTCAACATATTTGAAAGAAATTAATTTTAGATTTGTCTTTGAAAGTGTCAACTAAAAAGGCTTTTCTTATTTACTACTTCCTTATTTATTAATTTCCCGAAGAATTGTATTCCGAGGATTTGGTGAAACTTTTGCAAGAGCTTGTCTTCAATCACTGTCGATTTCTTTGTACGCAGTGGCCGCGCTAGCCTAGTGGTCATTGTCGCGGAACTTGTGATCGACTTTGTTTCCTTCGAGTCGAGGTTTGATGCGGTGATGATGTATGTTATACCTGTCGTGGTTCAAAGTCCTCCCGTGTGGTGGAAGTGGTGTGGAAGTCTAGCTCAAGTATCGTCTTCGTCACTTGACAGAGGGTCAAAATTACGAGTTTCGTCTCCAATATCTATCGCGTTGCTTCTCAGTACGACATTAATAATCAATCACATCAATTCTTTGAGCATAAGGACGTAGATGAATATTACAGATTGAACATTTTAAAGAACTTGCAGGGTGGTACTCAAATTAAAATTACTGTACTTGATTTACAGTTGATATGCCATGGGATTAGAATTATATAGTTATTATGGGCCATCTATAGTAGAATTACGTAGTTTCCTGCTTTCGTATTCCAATTCTTTAAAGCAGTTAATATGGATATAGCTCCTGTAGTAAAAATTAATTTGAAATCTCTGATTAAAAGAGGAAGTAAATGTTTTCCTGGGGATCATAATTCCTATTGATGTTCGATTGGTAGATTTAGAGCCATATGTTGTAAAAAGAATGCTTTCTTTTATTTAATTTTGTTTGTGTTCAATTTATAAACATATTTTTAATTATGATATTTTGGAGATTTTTCATTTGGAAAGATAGATTTTCCGTTTATACACGGCTGTCTATTAAAAATGATATTCCAGTAAGGAAAAACAATAGGAGAATATTATTTATTGTACATATATAGTATAATGAAAGAAAGATATGATTACATTTTTATAAGTACTTTGGGCTGTACAACATGTGAAATTCAATACAAAAGCTGCCGTTTCTGGTAGCAATAACATCTATAATACGTCTAGGCATCATGTTGAATTGAGAATGTTTGATAGATAATGGTACATCATTTTAAATGCAGCTTCAATTCTATGCCGTAGTTCATCAATTATAATGACTGGCAAAGGATGATGTGACGGTCTTTCGGCAATACATGACCAGATTTCTCAAATAGTGACACATCTGGAGAATGTGCTGAACAGAGCAATAGTCGAATATCATCTGTAACGAGGAAAGTCAGGATTTAATCTAGATTTTTGTTCTCTAAAATAGAATTCGAAGATAGAATTTTTATCATTTCTTCCCTTCTCAAGTTTAAAGCGTCATTACTGAAACAAATCCAAATAGACTTAATTTATTTTCGGAAATATATATCTTGCATATTTATTTTAGTTCAGAATGATTCACAAAGGATTTTTTAAATCGCTTTGACGTATCTAGATGTGTAGAACTAGAATTTTGCAAGCCCATTGAATCTAAATTACAGAAAAGGATATATCTGTTTTTGTTATTGCATCATTAGAACAGTAAGAAATCGTTTTTTTTTCTCTCGAATTTATAGATTAGAGAAAAACAGCACCGCTTACATAATTTCATGCAGATACATTTTAAGGTTTTTCTTTTAGATGAAAACCAATTACCTATTTGTTTTATATTGATATCGTCTTAAGAAAAAGTAAAAGACAATGATGTGCTTCATAAATATCACCCACAATAAATCGACGAAAACGTCATTTAAATTAGTACCTCATTCGTTAAAATCCTACATATGAGGATATGTAGGATTTTAACGAATGATGAGGACCTAAAAACTAACCTACCAATGAGGACGTACAGACTAAATTCAGTTTTATATATAACAACCCAATTATTCCATTCAATGATCTTCCTGAAATCAGGGCGACCCCGATAACCGAGTGTTGTTGCGAGTTCGTGGTCACAGACGTTCTAGTTGAGCCGAGTGTTCCACCCCTGATTCCATTAAAGACCCATCGGGTAGCGAAGCTGATGTAAGTTAAATCTGTTGAAGCTTAAAGTTCTCATGTTAGCATGGCGTTGGCGGGGAGCGAGGGAAACCAGCTCATGTGACGACCTTGTCTTTGACCATCGTTCCAAATTACGATGTTAGTCGTCAATAGCTGTGACATTAATAAACAAATATCTGTGGAATCAAGACACGAGCTCACGACTTCACTTGAATATTGTCGATAACGAATCAAGCGGCATTAATCAGGGTGAAACGCGAAAGTTAACTTATAATAAAAATAATGAATTTAATATGATGCTAAAAAGCCAAATATACTTGCTTATACATTATTATAAAAACATGCATAATGTTTAGGGCTTCGAAGTCATTTCTCGATTGGTGGTTTTCCAAGAGGATTTTTAACTAATCACATGTTATAATACAAACACATACCTTTTTCGATTAAATGGTTAATTATTTATTAATATATTAAACGCAGAAGTAACATGGGGATTATTGGCGACTGTGTCCTCATAATTCTGAATCAACATCAAGGATGACATCTGAGCTGGTACTTTTATCTCCAAACTTCCATACAATCCCAAAATGAGGGCTTGGATCCCGACAGATTTAATGTGCATCAGTCTTGCAACGTGATGCGTCTTTAGGTGCTCTAAGATTCGTCTCAAACAAATGCCATGAAATCGCGACCATGACTCCTCGGTGACTGTGGTCTTACCGTTTTCGAGTTTTCAACATGGATTTCATTGGTTCGGAAGACAGTAATAAAACCTATCAATCGCTGAGCTGGCTAAAAGAAACACTGAATACAAATATTTGAAAAAAATAACGATGGCAGCGAGGAATTTCTGTAAAAATATTTTGGATTAATCGATTTTAATAACAGACTTTGTATATAAGTCACCGGCACTCATGCTTCTATAGCTTCTGGTATCCATTGGTACAAAATGGCATTGTCACGAGTGAGTGAACAGTTTCTTAAGGTATGCATTTAATATTTTCTGTGTATATTGTTTCAGTGTCAAATGGAAAGGGACTTGTTTGTGCTTCTCTATTACTATAAATAGGAACTAATATTTATAAGTCCATTCAATTCTGCAGATTTTTAACTTCAGTCTACTTTTAAAATTCAGTTTTCAGGTCATTAGCGTTCGGTAATTTATATAACTATAGGATTGGTTAAAAAAACCCCTCCTCTCTATAGAAAACTAATACTACAGACTGTTTCTTCTAGTTTCAAGTAGATTCGACTCCATGATATTATGTATCTTCAAGTTTAGCGTTTTCATGTGTACAGAATTTAAACAAATGCTAACTATATTGAAAACAACTAATATAATTGTACATGGTGCAATTCTAATTGAATTCTTAAGACCCGTGTGGTGACCGGGGATGACAGAATAGTCTCACTGTAGCTCATGCATGTCGTAAAAGGCGACTAAAATGGGTACCCAGCGTCTGGGGGTATAGCCGGGCACCCTGCCCCTGGGGATTATATCGGGGGACCTCAGGGACTTGCCTTCTTCAGGTAAGTACGGGCATCATGACCCCGAGGCACCTTAGTGGTCTTTTTCTTTCCCATGGGGTTTACTGTCTTTGGTAAACACGGGTGACGCACTCCCGGTATACCCTAGCGATCCTTCTCTCTTTTCGACCCTCCTTGTCAACCATTTTTACCTTTTTTTCAACTTCACGTCTAGACCACAGTTTAATCTTGTTTGGCGCAGCATAGCCATATCTGGCTCTTGCACCAATAAACTTTACATTCACATTTGAATTCTTAAACTTGTAGGTCTTTCCGACTGGATGCAAGATCTTGTCTAGTTCTTTCGCTCATATGCCTGACTCTCCATATTGGCACAAGATCTTTCCTGACTTCAGAATTCGAGACTTCGATGAGATTCCTACTGTTGGACCGGTATTTGGTAAGAATTGCTAAATTGTTTGTAACTTGCTCCACTCTGTTGGAGGGATTAAAATGGATCAAACTAAACTCGTATTCATTGACTCTTCTCGTCCTAAAGGTTATCGATGAATTGTGATCCAACAAGCAAGACTTATCGCTTGTAAGCTTACTGCGGGATCTTTTTGGTCGTATTAAAGACCACTTCAGTCTCTTCTTGTAGCGGGACTGATGAGTTAGAATTCTGTTGGGGCTTGAAGCTCTCGCGTCGGCGTGGTAGTTAGAGTAGTGTGCCAATTTGAGGATCAATATAGGCCGTCTGTATTTAGACTTCGTGTTCCTTCTAAGTGTAATGTTCAATTACCAAACAAGGGTGGTTTAAAAGTACTTGTATTTGAAGATGGATGGTATCATTGAGGTAAATTATTATCGTTTGGTATTGCCATGTTAAACGGAGCCGAAACGAATTTGACATTGATTCATAAGTTGGTTGTGGTTTGGTAATCCTCTAGTGTCAAATTAAAATTTAAGTGGTAGTAATCGGAGTTTTTGACGTCGCTTTGCGTCGAGTTGTCACCATCTATAATAAATGGATTTTAACCTAGAAACCAAGCAAAACATAAACCAAATGTTTCTTGTATTTAATCGGCTCCAAAGTAGGAGAGGATGATCTCATCGGCTGGAAAAGTTATGACTCTGAATTTTTCAGGTGTGAAAGTCATTATTACTAATGCGAGTAACAGACTAGGACAGCTGTCTGGGGAATCGCGATGCTTGATATAAAAAAAATCTATGCTTGGAGCTCAATCTCTGTAAATTTCAAGAACTTGTTGAACAACTCTTGCGTTTAAAGTCACTTAGAGTTATCTTGAATCTCTGGTTCGAGACTACATCCTACCCAATATCATTGTATGATATTAACAAGATTATGTACTCTTAAGATCTTGAGCGTAAACGTATATTTAAGGGGGCGATATTGTCTTCATTTGACCAGAGGTCTTGGTTGATAGGAAGAATCCCTCTGTCTATGACGGAAAAATGTGGTTTTTTTTAATTTTTTTCTTTTTCAGAACTTCAACTCTGTGAAAGCTATAAGTATCTTTCCATCCTCAAAGCAAACTTGGATTATCTGGTTTTAACTTAATTCTATAACGAACTATATTTTTCAATGTTTGGCGAGAAGTTTATAAGGCTATGTTAATACACCGAAGTACGCTTAAGACTAACTACTTATAAAGTTGATTCGTATTTTAACAAGCCCTCGAGAGGAGAGAATGCACGTTAAGGCTCGGTCTCATCATTGGGAGATGTGGGAAATCTGGAGATAAAAGTACAAGCTCGGATGTCCTAGTCTCTTGAACAAGATTCAAAACTGAGGTCAGTCATCAATAGCCCTCGTATTTCTTCTAAATGCGATGTTAATAAACAATCTTTCAGTAGAGTACTTCAATTGGTATTTAAATTCCTTTTTAGAAGCTCGTTTTCGCATAACCCTGTATTCGAAATGGTGAGCATTTATTAGACTAACTTTAGTTGGTCAGTATTTTTATTTTTGCGGCTGCATTGCAGAAAACTCCAGAATATCTAGTTTCCGCAAACTCTTGGAAATTGGGGGAAAACCTAGGAGCCCTTAAGTCGGCATGAGCAGGTCACTATTCTAGTTTTTCCGTTGTGAACTCTGATTACTTTTGTATGGAAGAAAGTGTTACAGTCAAATTTGGAATGACTCGACTACTTTAGAAGACTTTCATATTATTTAAAATAACATCAATCTCTTCTAGAGGAATACAGGAGATTCAAAATTCACGAAGTTTACCACAGATGGGTTAAGGAAGTTGGGCATGTGGTAAAAGAACTTAGGCCTGATGGCGGTTGCTGTATCCATATTTATCACAAAGATGACTTCTCAACTGTCTATTCAAACGATGGACAGTATCCTCTGAGAAGGAGTCACGAGATAATTGCAAGATATAGAAGAGACAGACCTCATCTTTATAACAGTGTTGGATTAGGACCGGGGTGAGTAGTTCTCTATTCATTTGATCCTTCAATTTAAACGTTATTATAATTGCGAGTTTGAGATTATAATGTATAACATACTGAAGTATGCGTTTAAATCTATTACACGTGGATAATTGAGAAAAGGCGTGAGCCTAAATAAAAGTTTAAGATTCATAAAGTTAAAATCCTCTATTACTGCTTCAAGGTATAAACTGTTCTTTATTTGGTTTCTAAGTGTTCTCGGACAATGCTGAGAAATGTCTCTTTTCATCCTTCAATAATCTATTGAAATATTTAATTTCGTTGCCAGAACATAAAACGTTTAGTGCTACGTCAAGTGGTTTTTCAAACGTTAATTCTACACCCTCGAGGATACCTTGGTTATCCTTTTTTCACCCCTCCGGAGCTTGCTTTCTTTAGGTGGGACCGAAAACCACAAACCCTAGGTAATATGGTGATCTTTCTTTTCCATAGGGTCTATTATCTTTAGTAAACGCGGGTGACGCACCCCTGAATGCTCTAACAATCTTCGAGCCTTCTTGTAAGCCAATTTCTAATGTTAGATAGCCGCATCTGAATCTTGTGCCAATAACCTTTACATTCACCTTGACTTCCTCATAGAGGTTTGCCTTTAGGCAAGTACAGGAATCACGACTCTGACTTCTCAGTGATTTTTCTTTTCTATGGGTTTTCTGTTTTGGGGGAATGCGGTGGGAGTCGCCATATTTCCTAGCAACTCTTGTCAATCTAATTTTATTTCGAAATTTTCAACGTCTAGAACATGGTTGTATCTTGGCCAGATGCGACTATGATGCGCTAAACTTCAGCATCACTCGCTCTTAACTTCGTGTTGTAATTCTACACAAAGTATCGGTTTTAGTCAAAATAGACAGCCTAAAGCAGAGATGGTTTCTTGTGAATTAAATTTGGGCCTGTAACAAATCTCCATACTGCAATATTAAGATTCATTGTTGATTATAAAAATTGGTCTATTTACAGCTTGGGAGCGGAGTGGGCACACTTGCGTCGTTTCCTACCACATGGAATTATAAGCGGTATATACCTGCCCTTTCGATATGATTTGGAAGACGTCATGGATGACTTCATCGACCTGGTTCGGACGAAATTGGACGAAAACGGCGAAGTTGAGATCCTTCCTCTTTTATTTCGTTGGGCCTTCGAAAGTAAGTGAATGCACGTGTTTCTATTAATTGGCGTCGAGCTGTATAAGGATCTAAAAGCAATGAAGTTGCTTGTGAAGTGCATAAGCTATTACAGTGGAAATTGGAGGTCAACGGGTTTCATGTTGAAATTGTTTTCGGCATCGTGTCAATATGAATATATATCTTGCTGCGGACAACAATTTTTATAAATTTAGTTGCATAAGGCTTTTGTTGGTATAGAAAAGGCCTAAGTTGCACGATGGGAAATATCGACACTTGGGCTTGTGACTTCTTTTAGCGTAACTGTTATTTAAAAGTGACCCGTGTGGTGACAGGGTATGACAGAATAGTCTCGCTGTAGCTCATGCATGTCGTAAGAAGCGACTAAAATATGTACCCAGCATCTTGGGGGGGGGGGGTTAACCGGGCCCCCGGTGTATTAGGGAACCTCGGGGGACCTTGCCTTAAAAGTAAGTGCGGGCATCATGACCCCGAAGTACCCCAGTGATCTTTCTCTTTCTCAGGAGGGGGTTACTGTCTTTGATAAACGCGGGTTACGCTCTCCCGGGATACCCTAGCGATCGTTCTCTATTTTCGACCCTCCTTGTCAACTAATTTTTGTCTTCAATTTTTTTTCCCGTCTTGACCTCGGTTAAATCTTGTTTGGCGCAGCATAGCCATATCTCGCTCTTGCGCCAATAAACTTCACTATCACTCGCTCATCGTTTAAAAGTAGTTAATACAAGTCTCCAGAACAAACTACACTTGGTGGAATTCGAACTTGGCCAGGTATTCCAATGCGAAGAGCTGATTTTAAACAACTCTTATCCATTCGCCTGATGTATATTAAATCTGATCGAGATCCACCGTCCTCTCATTGGTGAGGAAGTTTGGAGAGCGCGGTGCTGGTACAAGTGTAGTCCTAGATTATTGAGCGAAGTTAAATCGCCAATAACCTCGGTGCGACATTAATAAAACATTCTGATTTGGTTATTTTGGGTTTTTTTCCCCCTACTGGTAAGAATGGGTATAATGACCTGAAGTGCCCAAGGCCTCGGGAGCTTGCCTTCAGTCAAGTTCAAGCATGCATCAGAGATCCTAGTAATATCTTTCCCATGAGGGTTACTGTCTGTAGTAAATATGGGTAGGATTATCTAGCGATCCTTCTCTATTTTACTCTTGTCAACCACGATGTAAATATTTACTAGATCACTAATTTGCGTTTGACGCAGCATAGCTACATCCGGCTCTTGTGCCAATGAACTACCGCTCACACTCATGCAGTACTTCAATCTACTTTACAGCAAAAGTTCAATAGCTTTAGTTTAAAGTCTCCCAATGTTTAGATGTTGCAAGTAATATCTGTACTTCTATTTCAAATGAACGAAATGTCTCGCCAGGTATCGGAGTCGTCGCTCTCAATAGGCGTCTAAATGCCCTGTGTAAAGCCGGTAACGAAGAAGCGAATAACTTGATCGATGCGGCAATCTTGACTAATGAAATCGTCTGTGTTAGCAATGTGGGTGATTTTGAAGAGCAGTATAAAAGACTGATTCCTGCTCAAGATTACTTCGCCAGGTATGTCTCTTGTGTATCGATTAAATGCATAACGCCGAGTACTCCAAAGTTGAAGATTAATAACTGCAGTCTCTACTCATTTAAACTTCATGCATTGATAAGAATTTGGTATTAACATGCTTTATTCGATGAATAGTGATCGCAGCCGGTGTTTTTAGTCGTAGATTCGAATGCTGATGCTACTAAAGACAAGAGTTGTAAGAGGATGATGCACGTTACATATGTGGAGGCTCTCAATCCTCCCATCGATGTGGAAACTAATAGAAACGCCAGTTCGGGTGACGTCCTTGTTACTTGACAGAGGTTCAAAATTGAAAGAACCATCACCAATAGTCCTCGTATTGCTTCTAAGATAAACGCTAATGAAGTCGTGATGCGTAACATATAGTGATTGTAAGCCCTATCGTGATAAGCATTTTATTTAGGTTTTATAAGTCTTTCATTTTTAAATCGATCACTGTAGGCAGTGGAATCTCATGATGTAATCGGAATTCCAAAGAGGGATTTTTCCTGTAGAGTTGGGTACCAGATCGAGTGCCCTCTCGCAATTCTAGAGTTTAGAATTGCGAATGGTTTTATGGTGCGAACAATATTTGTATTGAGTTGCGTCAAAATGTGTCTAATAAATTTTGGTAGAATAGATGCTGATTTGATATAGCAATTCTACAATGTCTATTTGATGCTCTTAACTTCCCTATAGCATCCGACCCGTGTGGTGACCGGGAATGACAGAATAGTCTCGCTGTAGCTCATGCATGTCGTAAAAGGCGACTAAAATGGGTACCCAGCGTCTGGGGGTATAGCCAGGCACCCTGCCCCTGGGGATTATATCAGGGGACCTCAGGGACTTGCCTTCTTCAGGTAAGTACGGGCATCATGATCCCGAGGCACCTTAGTGATCTTTTTCTTTCCTATGGGGTTTACTGTCTTTGGTAAACACGGGTGACGCACTCCCGGGATACCCTAGCGATCCTTCTCTATTTTCGACCCTCCTTCTTGTCAACCAATTTTACCTTTTTTTTTTTTTAGCTTCACGTCTAGACCACAGTTTAATCTTGTTTGGCGCAGCATAGCCATATCTGGCTCTTGCGCCAATAAACTTTACATTCACTCACTCCCTATAGCATCCGCGCTTGAATATTTTCTGAATTTTATAACATGCGTCTGTGTTTTTTTCTTTAATGATCTTGGTCGGTTAGTCGCATTGGACTCTAAAGGCGTAAAACTAGCCCGAAATCCCCTTTTTATGATCCTACATTGAGACCATATCTCTAGGTGCATAGCTGTAATCTTTCTGTTGAGCTCGGAACTGTTTGGATAATTTGACATTCGGTTATCTTGTTCCACTGTAGCTGATGCATGTTGTAAGAGGCGACTAAAATCTGGGGGTATAGCCGGGCACCCTGCCCCTGGGATAATATCGGGGGACCTCGGGGAATTGCCTTCTTAAGGTAAATACGGGCATCATGACCCCGAGGCACCCTAGTGATCTCTTCCTTTCCCATGGGGGGGGGTACTGTCTTTGGTAAACATGGGTGACGGACTCCCTGGATACCCTAGCGATCCTTTTCTATTTTTGACCCACCTTGTCAACCACTTATCTTTTTTCGTCTAGACTATAGTTTAATCTTGTTTGGCGCAGCATAGCCATATCTGGCTCTTGCGTCAATAAACTTTCACTCAAACGGTTCTCTTGTCAGAAATGGTATCTACTTGCAACGAAATGTCTCACCACGGCATATTTAAAGTGAATAAATCTTCTAATAAAGAAATTAATTGCAATTGTGCTTTTACGTTTAACGATATAGTTCGCCATATCTAAGAATTAAAATCCTCTGCGTGATCCACGCATTTTTAAGGTAAGTTTTTCATACAACTCTTTCATTCACTATATTTTTGATAAAATTATTTCTTGATCTCAATGTCTTTATCTCGAGAATATATCGCTAAAATGTCTCTTAGTGTAATAATGGCGTACGTGGCAGAGGCTGCTTTAGAACCCGAAGGAAAATGTATAGTGAACAAATTATTGGAACAGGACTGTGACTACAAAGACATCACCACTCTGATAATCGATCTGTTTCAAGGAGCCATCACTACTGTAAGTTAAACATTGTGAAGAACTTTGTCTCTTGATCTACCTTTTTAGATTTGGCTTCTTTTATACTATTCTGTACCACTGTCATGGAATTTGTTGGCGAATCCTATTGTATTTAAGTCTAGAAATTAATTTCTGAAGAAGTATTCCTTTAAAACTAAGTAACTTTATTCTTGATAGTTTAATTAATGAGACTACAACTTTCTCGGGAGAGTTAATGAAACTTTCTCTCGCCTATTATAGTACAGATTTTAACTCCTATAATATGTACTACTACGTAGAAGAACAATACATTTGATCTTGTAAGGAAAAACTAATTTAAACTAGAATAAATTCGCAAATTATATTCAGATTCAATGTTTGATTCAAGACTTGCACATGGGGTTTACCATCTCGGGTGACGCGCCCGATTTTCCACTTTCGACCCTCCTTGTAAACAAATTGCCTTAATTTTTTCAAACCCAGATAACAACTTTACCTTATATTGCCGCATCTGGCTAATGCTCTATTAAAATATAATCGCATGCTCGGTTGGATTCGAAGAACTCGATACGGGTTAAAGGATATATTGAAAAATAGAACCATTACTGAATTGGACTCCATGATTCTCGCACAAAATTAATATTTTGCTTTTGATCCCGATATCCTTAAGGAATTATCTAGACCGTATGGTATGAAGAGTTTCGATGTGAGAGCCTTTTTCCACTTTGTTACGTATTGGCATTTAGTATTCCATGATGGGGGGGGGTAGCTTAGTGGTCAAGGTTTCGGATTAATGACCTGCGGTTTTCGTGCAGTCACGGATTCGATCCTTAGCTGCCAAAGACCCGCTGTGTAGCCGGCGCTGATGCACGTTAAATCTGTCGGTGGGCCCAAAGTCCTCCCTTTGGCGTACCCCGAGGCACCTTAGTGATCTTTTCTTTCCCATGGGGTTTACAGGCTTTGGAAAACACGGGGGACGCACTCCCAGGATACTCTAGCGATCCTTCTCTATTTTCGACCCTCCTTCTTGTCAACCAATTTGTCTTTTCAATTTCTTCTCGTCTAGACCACAGTTTAACCTTGTTTGGCGCAGAATAGCCATATCTGGCTCTTGCGCCAATAAACTTTACATTCACTCACCCTCCCGTTGGCGTGGTGTGGAAGTTAGGGTTCTCAGCTCTAGTGTTGTCCTCGTCACTTGACCGAGGTTCAAAATTACGAGGTCTGTCGCCAGTGGCCCTCGTGTTGCTTCTAGTGCGACGTCAATAAAAACTAAGTATTCCATGATTTATTCCAGTTTAATTTTGTTATAACAGACTAATAAAGTTAAGGTTCAATGAGCTTCGTTAGTATGGCTAGTAAAATTTCGTCTGTAGACTTGGTTCGATTAAGGCGTTTAAGATTCCATATTTAGACTCGAAATAATAGTTCCAATTTGTGTGTCCTCGGCAAGACATTCAATAAAAAATTTCACTTATCCACAAGGCTAAGGAAAGAGACTTGGTTGATAAAGCTTTGATAAATTAGTCTACTGTAATTGGCGGGGGATTTGTAAGAATACGAGATGTCGTGGTACAGTACATGCTTATTTTATTTTGCTATCGCTCGTTTAGCGTGGGGAAACTAGGAATTTCAAATACTCTTTCAATCTTTCGAAACTGGTTATGAAGATCTTGAAGTTGGTTTTCTAATGTTCTCTAACAGTTTGACATTTCGACCAATAAGAGTGCTCATTCCCGGATGAGTAAAATTACGGAATTCTTTTTTAAAATAAAGTAAGTTTACCTCATCTTAATTTAGGAAAAAAGAAAAGTCTTAAAATTGATATTTTTCTGTCCTCAAAGAGTACAAACGCTCTGTAAAGATGGTGATACTGAAAACGCCAAGCCTAAAGAGTCGATTCTCCGTGAATACCAACACGATTGGACAAATGGGAGGCTCTATGCTTTTACCGGTCAATTTTCTCTGGTTCTTCGTCAGCGCGATAAGCAGCTCCTTGATTGGTTAGTTCCTCAAGTGTTTTCGGTAGCAAAACTGGTCTCAGGTAATAGCAAAGCTTTTAATTCTTTTAAAAACTAATTAAAGAAATTTATAATGCACTTTATTTTTAAATGAGAATACTATTACTTTTAAGTGGCAGTGTTTTTATAACTATTAATCTAAAATTAATTCCTGGGCAAGTAACGGGCCGATGCAACTCGTTTATACAGATTGAAGATTCAAAGCATATGTGCTCCGTTAATCCAACCTACAGTGGCACAAACAATTGAGGATACACCTTACTTTTACTTGATAAATCCAACTTTCAATCAAAATAACACCTTAACCAGAAGTGCAAACGAATTTTTATTCTTAGACATAAGTAAGGTTTAATTAACAGTAAAAATAAAGAAAAATCAACGACAAAATTCTAAAATAAAACTTTTTAGAGGCATTTCAAATAAACATAAGCAGATTCTTACCTCAAAAAATTGAGGATACACAAATGAAATTTTTGTTTAACTACCACTTGATTTCTTTTTGCTTGCTACTAAAGTTTGGGAAATTTTATCCTAAACTTTTTCAACTGTTATTTCTGTCTTTTGAAGTTGGTTATGAGAATATAAAGCTGTAATTTTAAATCGAAAATGGCTCCTCGGAAAGAGACTAGTATTGATGTAAGAAAATTTATATTAAGGTTATTTAAGAAGGGAAAATCTTATCGTGAAATAGCTGAAATTGTCGGTAGAAGTCACTCATGTGTCCAGAAAATCATTGGGAAATTTAAACGAGATGGATTAATTCAAAATAAGAGTGGAAGAGGAAGGAAAAGTATTCCGAGTGATGTAGCTAAAAGGAAAATTTTAAAAGCTATCGAGATTAATCCTAAACTGAGTACAGTCAAACTAGCTGCAGAAACTTCTCGAATAATCTGCAGAAGTGTAAGTGCTGAAACTGTGAGAAATGTGATTAGACATGCTGGATATAGCAGTCGAGTAGCTAGAAAGAAACCTTTCATAAGCTTTCAAAATCAGAAAAAGCGTTTGGAGTTTGCAAAAACTCATCAGTTGAAGACAGAAAACTTTTGGAAGAAAGTTATATTTAGTGATGAAAGTAAATTCAACATTTTTGGAAGCGATGGTCGTCACACCGTTTGGAGAAAGCCGAACACCGCTTTGGATCCAAAAAATTTACGTCCTACAGTTAAACGTGGTGGTGGCTCCGTCATGGTTTGGGGTTGTATGGCTGCAAATGGGGTAAGAAATTTAGTTTTTATAGATGGTATAATGGATCATATGCTTTATATAGACATACTCCGCAACAATCTTAAAGAAAGTGCACAAAAATTGGGTTTAGATGGAAATTTTATATTTCAGCACGACAACGACCCCAAACACACGGCACGTAATGTCAAAATGTGGTGTCTTTTTCATTGTAAACAGCAATTGCACACACCGCCACAGTCCCCTGACATCAATGTCATAGAAAATTTGTGGGCCACACTAGAAAAAGCGGTCCAAAAACACCAGATTAGAAACAAAGCCCATTTAAACCAAGTGTTACAAGAAGAATGGGATAAAATATCTCAGGATACCACTAAAAATTGGTCGAATCGGTACCAAGACGTTTGGAGGACATTATAAAAGCCAAAGGACATGCAACAAAATACTGATACTGTCTATGCATGTAATATATCGAAAAAATTTCATTGGTGTATCCTTAATTTTTTGAGGTAAAGATCTGCCTATGTTTACTTCAAATATTTGTGAAACTTTTAATTTTAGATATTTTTTTGTTGATTTTCGTTATTTTTACTGTAAATTAACCCTTTTATTACGTGTAAAAGTAAAAATACGTCTTCTATTCTAGTTAATGTGTAATTTTCATTAAAAGTTGGATTTATCAAGTGAAAGTAAGGTGTATCCTCAATTGTTTGAGCCACTGTATATCGACTTGGCTTCCTAATAAAGTCGTGCTTGATATTGACCAAGTAATTTATACATTTTTCGCTGCCTAATTTAAAGGATGAAACTCTTTCCTAGGTACCCTTGACTCTGACTTGGGCTCTGTATCTATTGACACGCTGTCCCGATATGATACAAAGAAGTGCCAGGGAAGAACTAATGAAAATGTTGCCGAGTAAAGATCATCGATATTACCTGTATACCGACTCTCTAGACGAAGCAAAACGAAGTCTTGATAGAGCAGGCGTGATACCCCACGTCGTGGCAATCGAAAAAGAAACCCTGAGGTAAGAACCTTTTGTTTCGCTAGGGTTTAAAGCTCTTTAAGAGTACTAACATTGCTTTCTCATTTCACTTGTACCACTTCTACCAACTGCTAACTAAACGAGGATGGGTCTAATTTTAATTGCCGTTGACAAACTTCCTGCTTGAGTAAAACGCGGAAAATTCTCCTTGCAGATAAAAGTTGGGGATAGATCAGCTCTTATGACTAACTGAGGATTTCGTGGACTCTAACGCACGTTCTGAAGAAACGTCAAGGCATTGTATATTTGATCTGTCAACGAACTAGTCTATCGTTCTATTTCTGAAGCATTCCGTGACCTTTCTGTTAATAGACGAGAATCGTGATCGAGGAAACCTTATCTACCTTCCCATGGAGTTTACCATTAAAAAGTCAATATGGATAACGTCCTCCCCCCCCCCAGCATACACTATCAATATTTCTATTTTCGACCCTCCTCGTAAAACCTTTTGGCTTAGATTCAATTTTTTTTCAAACGATTAGATAATTTGCACCTTGTTTGCCATAGCGTATCCATATACTACCGCTCTTGCGCAATTAAACTCCAGTCATTCTCTATTTCGGAGGTTTATGGCACCTGAAGTATATATTATCAAATGTTTCTCGAAAGATGTTCTAGACATTAAAGTGGCCGCGGTAACCTTGTGGTCGCGGTTTTCGTTCAATCGTGGGTTCGAACCCTTGCCTCTAAAGACCCACCAAGTAGCCGGCGCTGATGCACTTTAAATCTGTAGGGGCGCAAAGTCCTCCCGTTGGCGTGGAAGTTAGGAGAGGGGGTGCCAGCTCGGGTGTCGTCCTCGTCACTTGACCGAGGTTCAAAATTACAAGGTCCGTCGCCAATAGCCCCGTGTTGCTTCCAGTGCGGCGTTAATACAAACTAAACTAAAACTCGGTATAATGGAGAGTAAAACATCTTGTAGTTCTATCTTGTATTTGAAGAAGAGAAGGGTACTCTAGTGTCGTCCTCGTCACTTGACATATTTAAAGTTGTGAGGTTCGTCGCCATGGTCCTAGTGTTGTGCTCGGGTATGATATAAATGACAATCAAATGAAGAAGGCGATTGTATTCCTTAATTCCAGATTAAAATAGGTTTGAATTACTATTATATTGGTACAGATTGCAAACTGATGTCATTTTTTCACCAATAAAACTAGTTGGCCATCGGGATGCAAACTGGAGACTACTTTAATTGAAATGATTTACTATAATTATGCGCAAAATTAAATGCATATCTTTCTGGAATGTTCTAATTTTATCTTCTGCTTGGATGTATTCAGGTTAAGTCCTCCAGTGATTGGTAGTGGAAGAATTAACAGCAAAGATTTGGTTTTGGGTGGCTACCTGGTTCCAGCAGGGGTAAATCTATTGCACTCTTTTAAATCTGTAGATATTAATTTCTCTTGATCTTTTAGTTTTACAATTGGTTTTATTTTTTCAGAATATGATAGTTCTTCAGAATCGAGCTGCATGCCGACTAGAAGAATACTTTGCACATCCTTTGGAATTCCTTCCAGATCGATACATTCATGCCGAAAAATATTTTAGTAAAGGAAATATTGATAAGCCGTTTGGAGGTGGTCCTAGATCTTGCATGGGTCAGTCATTCGCTCATGCTCAAATGATCATGGCGCTCTCAAAGGCGAGTTTTTGTAATTGTTTCATTAAGAATATTGTAAGTTGCTTGTCTACAGGTAAGCTGAACGGAACGTGAGGTGTTGAGGATTGTTGGTATGCTGCACATAATTTGGAAAATAAGTTGCCAGTTTCAAAGTTAAAGTCTAATCGTCTTAAATGACTAAACTTTAACAGTTTATATTACCTTTCTTTGCAGAGACAAATTGCATGCAGAAAAGTCTGTGCCTACGCATAAAGGTACTGAAGCTAACTTTTATTGTAGTACTTTCAATTGAAAGGCTATCTGTGAGCTTTAATTTCGGTCATCAATCAATTAGTTTGTCAAGTATGTAAAATTCCTAACATGACCGAAGGCAATAAGTGAAATATTTTAAACCCTACATTTTTGTAAAGTTGGGTTGTTCTAAAGTGAGAAGAGACGGTGTCAATCTTGTGAATTAAAAAAAACTGCAATTAAATAAATCTGCTCGAAAATGAACGCAAATGTAATCTTTAGTACTCTCTTAAAGTTCCGTGGGAAATGGCTGCTAAAGCTAATGGCAGGAGTAGACGGATTTCGCTAGTATATTTGTGAAATGGGGAGGGGGAGGACACAGTCTAATGCACCTCTCAACTGATCTTCGGAAAGTAAGTTTGTCGTAAAATTATGGGTGAACAATCATCGGAATTTATACGCTCTATTTGAAAACCTTATACGCAGGATATTCAAAATCCCATATTCGGACTTTATGTTGAAAGATTTTATACTAGATTTGGCATAAGCTATAATTTGTATCTTAGTCTTCCAATTTGCTTCATTGCAAATGGGGAAAAATATTAAGGGTTGATCGCCTTTCGAATGCAAGAAAAAACCACTCGGTTAAAATGTCCCATATGTGCGAATCCAAACTTCGAGATTTCTCGCTAATGTTTCTTTTATCAAGAATCTATTGATGAATGCCCATAAATATACGCTAGTACCAATTCAAAGTTCGCAGTTGTTGAGCACAGTTCAAATCTCAATATTACACTAACAAAATCTACATATGTTCTACAAAAGCAAGTTCGTGGTAAATTGCTCATTTGCATATACACTATAAAGAATATTCAAAAGATTCCTATCTTCTTATAGGACCTACTCCTTTCAACTAGGGAACTAATTTTATCAAATGATTCCTTAGCGACATTTGACCAAATGTGTCAAGGTCTCTATCCAGCATTTCATTATGAATTCTCGACTTCTTTGTAAAACTCGCTCCATTACACCATTAACTCATCTTGCAGTAAAGAATAAATCCATACTTTCCACGCAAGATTAAGAGTTTTGCACGCAATTCTGTGGTGGGAAAATTATGTTCCGTATTGGAGAACGGTTCTATTTCAAAAGATGAGCTAACTATCAAAATTGGTTGTTTTAAAACATAACAATGTCAATTTTGTCCTCCTATAATAACCCCTGGTGACCTTTTCTCCCGATGTGCTTACCAGAGACTGTAAACTCCGAGTGACTTAGCGATCCTTCTCTAATTTCGACCCTCATTTTTGTCAAAGTTCATTCCAATTTTTTTCGCACGTCTAGATCGTAGCTTTACCTTGTCTGGCACAGCATAGCCACACCTGGCTCTCGCGCCAATAAATGCTACTAACCACCTACTATAATGAAAGTATCGTGCGTTAAATGAATCTCGTTGTTGCTCCTCTACATTGTTTTCCAATGGACACTTTACGCTGCATTAGTTTTCTTCTACGAAAAGGGGACTATGAATCTTAACATGAATTCAGAAGTAAAAACTATCTTTATTGTAATGTGTTGGAATTGTGAGCACGTTAAATCTGTTCGGGGCCCAAAGTCCTCCCGTTGGCGTGGAGTGGATGTTAGGAGAGGGGGGTGCCAGCTCGGGTGTCGTCCTCGTCACTTGACCGTGGTTCGAAATTACGAGGTCCATCTCCAATAGCCCTCGTGTTGCTTCTAGTGCGACGCTAATAAAAACTAAACTAAAATTTAAAACTCTTGTATGTTAATACTTCTATTGGCCTATAAGCTAGTTTTTAGGTTTTGTTCTCGAGTTGAATTGAGGCAAGATAAGTGCTTTTTATTGATATAGATTCGTGTATATGGAAGACTCTTTAATGTTTTCGAAATACTTTCAGATACTGAGGAATTTCGAAGTATCGTACCATCACGAAGACGTTGGTGTAATCAACAGGTTGCATAACGAACCGGATAGGCCTGTCTTTCTGAAATTAAAACCAGTGGAAAAGTAACTACCGAGAAGAGTAATTTATAGTCTGTCTTGCATTTATTAAGTTTTGTAGCTTTAGAAGCAATAAATGTTGTAGTTTATGTACTCTTGTGTCTAATGTCAATTGTATTTGGATTCTTTAATCTTACCGTATTGTGAAAATGTTTCAAAATGGAGATTAAACTAAGTTTGAAGATGATAGCTAACCAAGACGTCAAAAACTATAATTTATGAACTTTCAATCCAGTCGGAAGTTTTTCTATACCATGTGCTTTTTCGATTGCGAGACTCTTGATGGGACTAGTTTCATCATTCATTAAATGGGTCCCGTAGACTAGTAGTCATGGCCTCGCGTTTCTTAGAGTCGTGGATCCCATCCCGGATGCTATTAAAGACTTCCCGCGTAGTTGGACAGATGCACATTATATCGGAAGCTACAAGCCTTCACGTGGTGGGTAACTTTGGAGAGTAGAATGACAATGGGAAGAAGTCCTCGGCACTTGACCGAACTTCAAACTTTGAGGCTCCCACTAATGCCCTTCGTTCTGCTTCCAAGTGCGACGTTAATCAATAAACCATCTCCCATTATTGGAAATGATTCGGCTTTGTCACAATTGATTAGTAGAGTTAAATGAGAAACGAAATTAAAAGTACCTTCTCCCCCTCCAAGGAACAAATGACTTTAATCCTTCATATGAAGTGAATTAATATTTCGGCGTTCGATTTCTTGGTCTTTCCGCAAATCTAATGGTCAACATTTGACATCATGAAATGCTCTTCTGAAGGAAGCTTACTGTGTATTTGGCTTCGGTTCCGATTTAACTGCTCCCATATTGAAACGTAATGAAATTTTCTTTTACTGTAAAACTATGAAAATGTTTAAGCGGTTTCGCCACAAACTCCATCTTGTATCGGGAATCATGGCCCTGGAACATCTCTACTTTAATCTCTTTATGTTAATTGGGACGAAATGATTCTTAACCTGACATACTCCTGTAACTGGCTTCGGACAATAATCTAATAATTTAGTCTCGAGAAAACTATATCAAAGAGGCTGGTATTGCTGTTCTCAAAACTAATTTAATAATACAAAGTCTGTCTATAAGTAATGGAACTAACTCGGAGAATGCATTTGTCTTAAACTGCAAAATCTTCTCTATCAGTAGTGTTCTCATATGTATCGCCTTGGACTCAGAAGACGGATGCATTTTTTTTAAGTTATGGGAATAAATGCATTTTGCCTCTCATTCCTCACTTGGATGTTTATGACCCTCGGATTTGTCATTTGTAAAATATTTTCACTAAGAAAAAAAGGAGTTTGTGATCATGCTCGTAGGGGGGGAAACTGGTCACAACCTGTCATGTTCGTGTGTGTGTGACGCATGTAACTTAAATTATGTATAACTAAATTTTTCGGTTAATAACTCGTAATTCTTGAAAGTATGATATTCACTTAATATTGAAGTGTTACATGAAATATTTAAATGCCATTAAACGTGGGGGGGGGAATTATTATATTCATTAGATTATAAAAATTGGTAAGGTGGGCGCGAGGTAGCTTAGTGGTCATGGTCGAAGAAAGGGGCTGGCTGTTTTCGTCTAGTCGCGGCCTTTATGTCACTAAAAACCCACCGTATAGCCGGGACTGATGCACGTTAAATCTGTCGAGGCTGAAAACTCTTTCGTTGGTGTAGAAGTTAGGAGAGGAGGTTCCAGGTCAGTTGTCGCTCTCGTTACTTGACCGAGGTTTAGAATTACGAGGTCCTTCGCCAATAGCCCTCGTGTTGCTTTTAGTGCGACGTTAACAAAGTTAAACTAAAAATTGCTAAGAATTTTAATTTTGTAGATGCAACTCTTGAAAACCTTGTTTCGCAATTTAAAAATTCGAAGCATTTTATTAAAACTTGAGTGTTTTTTTTTAAAAAAGAGGAAGTGAAGAGAGACCATTACTTTTGCGAAAATGTGTAATCCTATATCCTTAATGGGACAACCAAAATTAAAAGTTTACTTTCATGAGAGATGTCTTATAATACTTCAATGGGTTATTCTATATTTCCACTCAAAGATTATTTTACGTTTACGGAGATCGGTACTTTTAAATGCAAAAAACTGTCACTATCTGTAAATTGAGCTGTATTCTTGTGTTGACAAATGCATTTCTATTGGCGAACATCTATGCAATTTAAAGAATTGGAATCTGTTTATGTACTTATGTGGAATACTAAATTAAAATTTGGTAAAGTTGAATTACAATTACTAGGAAATGCAAATAAATGTGTGGTTTGAAAATAAGAGGTGCCTGTTTGATAAAGAGATGTAAAACCGAATGTTAATATTAACACAAGCAAATTTATTGTTAGTGGAATGACATTAACTCCAGATTCGACACTAAAATGAAGAGCGCTATATCGCATACAATATATTTATTAAACTACCCTATGTGCACCATCTATAAATCGTATCTTGTAACAAAGTTAAGATCGCCATCTATAGGCTTAAAACATTCTTGCTACATTAGTTATTCACAATACTCTGTGGTCGTAACAGCGAACAACCCTTGTATATCGGAACGTTTAGATAAAATAGCGCTATAATAGATTATTAGTACGCAGAGCTGGAATATATGGCTTCGCAATGAATCAGTTTCTCGTTGCTGGATATCAGATTATTCTTTGTTTGCATGTATTACTTATCATTAAGGGTCATTTATTTTTGAAAATATGGAATTTTGAGATCGGGTAGTTCATTTTGAATAATCCTAACATCGAAAACCAAGCAAACATCACAACAATGGGTTGCTTTCTATGTATCTTCTCCAAAGAAGGCGGCCTCATCGGCCTTAAAAGTTAATCCGACGAATTTTTGGAATACGAAGAATATCATACTCATGGATTTCTCAAAAAAATCACTTAACAGTACACAATAAATTGCCTCTCCTCTTTCCATTTATCATTTTTAACATGGGTACTTTCTGCGCTGCCCTCGTATTCATTATGAAAAGCGAATCTTTGTGTCAGGCAGAAATTGGGACTGAAGTCGTAGTTTTGCATCCCTGAACTGGCACCTCCCTCTCCTAACTTCCACGCAAAGGAAGGTTTGGGATCTCGTTCAGATTCAATGCGCATCAGCCTCCTAACATGGAATCCTTACTGGCATAAAGACTGTAACCCACTACTCGTAGAAAACAACATAGGTCAAGAATTCGGACCACATAAATCAGAGCGAAAAATTCAGTCTCTGGGTACTTACGAATATCTGGTCTGTCGATCACGCAGCTTTGGATGTGCGTGTGAATCAAGTGATTTAGCTGCTGAGTAATGTACTATGTAGAACTTCAATTTGTGCATGTGAGACACAAAGGAAAAAAAATGAATTGAAATATCAGAGTGAGCCTTTTTCGGTTTCTCATTGAGTGGAGGCAGTAGTAACTAGCCTAATGGTCAACTTGCGGCCAGCGTTGTTTCCGTTGAGCCGTGTGTTCGTTCACTGATTCCATTAAAGACACACCATGTAGTGGTCTGATGCATGTTAAATCTGTAGAGGTCCTCCCTGCCTGTGGTGGGGAAGTTTATAGAGGGAGATGCCTCATGAAGTGTCACTTGACCAAGGTTTAAAATTTCGAGGTTCGTCTCCAATAGTCCTCAAGTCTCTTTCAATTGCGACATCAATAGTAAGTTCCCGAGTAGAAGTAAATGAAGCTGAATCAATTATTTGTGGATTTATCTGTTATACAAAAATTTTTAAGCATAAAAGAATGTTTGAAGCAGCGAAGAAAAAGGACTTATTTTTATTTCAGAGTCAATAAGCCAACTCTGACTGATAAATTAACTATTGCTGATTTAAATAATGTTATAAAGAAAAAAAATGGGATATTTATAAAAAAAAGTAGTAAGAGACTTAGCAAATGTAATCGAGAATGGAAATCATTGCCATAAATCTTTACATTTTCCAAAAATAAATAGTATTGCAAACGAAAAAAAGAAATCGGTTTCATCATTAAAAAAATTAAAATGCAACGGAAACGAGAATGACTGAACTAACGGATGAATCACCAAACTTGAGTCCAAATGAAAATTTCGTTCAAAAAATATGAGTAACTATTCGAAAAAAAGTGAAGTTCCGCTTTCATTGTAGTGTGTTCTGATTTGTGAGACAGGTCATAAGTTTCGAGAAAATGTGTCCGACTCAAATGCCAAATTAATAAGGTTTAAGCTTTTGTGGGCCACAAGAAAGTTACGGACTATCAAAACAGTTTTTATAGGGAAAAAAAGGTTATTTCGAAAATGACAACGATCAGTTTAATATTTTTTCCTGTCAAACTTGATACCTCATCTCTACTACATTATTTTCTACTTAGGGACTAAGTTTGTTTTGAATAACTTCAAAATTGACCGAAGATGATAAACAGAAATTCTATATAGTTATTTCCTTTGCTAAGAGAAAATAACTTCTCATACATTGATAAGTACTTCCAAACATAGAAATTATCTCATATACAAATTTTCGAGTGTTCTCAAACCTTCATTGAATTATATCTTTAATTCTAAATCACATTGTTTCTCAACCTCCATTTACGTCTACTTGGATACTGATTCTATACGGATTGCATAAATTGAAAAGAAGAAAGGAAATTTATATATTTTATGGTAATTTAAAATCATAGAGCAAAGATCTTCTTTGAAGTTCATTTCTATGTAAAATTAAATATTTTTCTGAGTATAATTAACACGATGCATTGAATTATTTTTAATGTAACCTAGAGTTATATACTTCATTTTATACGAGGAAAAGTTAGTAAAATTTTAATTTTTTAACAGTTTGGTTTTCGTCAAGTCGTCACTTAAAATCCGCCGTGTAGCCGGGGCTGATGTTCATTGAATCTATCGTGGCTCAAATTCACCACGGGGGTGCCAGATCGGGTGTCGTCCTCGTCACTTGAGCTTGGTTCAAAATTACGAGATCTGTCACCAATAGCCTTCGTGTTGCTTCTAGTGCGACGTTAATAAAAAAAATACTAAAACTAAACTTTGCAACTGTAAATTTAAATCAGATAAGGGATTTCTTATATCGACCATGAAGGATAAATATTGTATTCATGTTGTATCTAAAAACAAACTTGTATATTGATTTTTACTAATTAGTAACTGAGGTATTTTTTTTCACATCCCACAATTGTTTAAGGACCTTAGAGCAGGATAGCCAACAAACCACGGTATAGTGTGACAGATCAGAATAATCAGTGTTACATTCACTTACGAATGCAAAGAACAGTTGCTGATTTAAATCTCGAGGTTTTATGAAATTAATGATTTCTTGATAAGCGTTAACACGTGTTCAATGCTCACTGCCTTCGCACACAATGCATCTTAACATAAAGTGCAGTGCATATGATGAATCTTGGATCCAAGATAAATTTCACTTAGGTTTTTTATTTATTTATTTATTATTTATTTTTATTTTTTATTTATTTTTTTGGCCTCAATGCAGCAAAACATTGTTTTTTCCGGTCATCGAAAGAGCTCTATCATTAGCTACAGAAGTTAATTTTGACAGAAGTAGATTATAGTTTTGCACGTCAAAACACATTTAAATAAACCTTGACCTGTACAAGTGTTATGCATCTATCAATTCCTCAACAATGTTGAAATCTTCCTCGTATGCTCGCAAAAAAATTTTTGGCTTCTGGATTTGCGTAGGTTGCGTTAAATGACAAGATGCACAGATAGTACTACTTACACTAATTTATTGCAATTTGAATATTAAAGATGATTACAGTCAAATAACGTGGTTGTCTCATTTACAATTGCTATACAAGAATGCCGTTTTATGGTGCAAGTCGCATGCTTGAAAAAGTAATACAATAGCCTCGAACCCGATTATCTGGCTGAACGTTTAGTAGATCTTTGATGTCCCTTTCCTTCGATGCTTTTGTGTGGAGTAAAATTAGTCATACCTCCTCTAAAACCATGGACATCATCCTTTCTTTCGGTTGGAAAGATGAATTAACTTAGCTATTCGTCACTGAGCACTCTCAACCGAGACAGGAAATAGAACTTACACAACTGTATCATCTGGTGTGGAGATATTTTAATTCCCTGGAGATCAGATTCAACGAGTATAAGGTCAAAGTTCATGGATGGCACAAATGTTAATTGACTTTTCACACGAGTCTAGCTGTCTTTAATGAGGCTAACGAACTTAGCAAGAGTGGTCGCCTCAAAAAGAGTAAAGCTACACTCCTAAAATCCGAACTCTCGTCACAGGCAATGGGAAAAAGTTTTGAAACTAACAGATTTTGCTTTTATCTGATACCTTAAATTGTCAGCCAAATCAATAACTCTTTCCGCAACTGTATTTATAGATAAAGAGATTGATTGAAAATTCTTCTCATTTCCTGGACAAACACTTTCTGCAGTTTTGATTAGACATTCGTTTATAAATTCACCTTCAATAAAAGGTTATAGGTTTTTAGTTGTCAATTCTAACAAGATGTATCTTGTATGTACAACCTCTTCATTTTCTTGTGTTATTTTAGAGAACAAACTATTGTTGGATCAGTCCAAGGTTGAGCTCTTTCAATTTTTCTTGTCTCATTAAGCCTTCGTGATTGTCTTAAAACTATTTATATTGTTCGTAATGACGACAAATGTTGAACAATTTTTGTATACGAATAACAATATGATAAACAGATTATTTTATTACTTAATTCACAGTAAAAAAAATCCACTTCCCATTTTTCTTGAAAATTTCGATGTTCGTCTGCAGTCTTTCGTTTACTTGTACATCATTTGGTTTTGATAAAGATCTACTGAATAAGGGCTGAAAAAATTAATAATTGTTAGCAAATATTCAAACTTTCTATAACATTATGTCTTCATAAAAACGATAAATCATCTCACATGAAAAAATATTTTCCGTAAACTAGCGTCGTTGAAAGTGTTTTTTAAGGTTGCTATTGGATAATGCAAAATTTATCATTCTCGGAAAATTCATCAAAGTTACTCTGTTTATCTTTTCTTGAGACGAAATATGTATTTGTATCTTCGTGCATTATTCATTATTTGATGACACATTAATTTCTGATTCAAGTTTAATATTCTACTCTTTTTTTTTTCGGAAATGCAAAAAGCACTTAGATATGATGAATCGTATATATTTCATCATTTTTAGTTCGTAAGACGTTAGATGGAGAATTATTTATACTTCCGGTCGTGAAATACATTTTGTCGGCTTACTTCGGTGGCATGACAGAACGATATTTTCGTTCCTTTATAGTAACTGAGGTGGCCGCATAAATTATCGTTGCGGCCGAGTGTTTGACACCCTTGGTTTAAAGTAAAGTGTTTACTGGAGATTTTATATATATATATAAATTTCTATTAATTTCAGGATTAAAATATGTTTCCTTGGCAATAAAACAAAGTTAATGATCCAGTACGCAACGAAGATAAGAGTTTTGTCAAAACTATGGATTTTTTATTAGTATTAAAAGTAGCCCCCAATGTAACGCCTTTACGTGTCGATTACATTTAAACGTTGGATTTTTCTATTGTTAAATTAGCAGATGATATATATCATGCAAGAACATGTAGATGTGCTGCTTGGAGCAGGAATTTTTCATGAGCTCTTAAAACCGGTACAAATTCTTAGTAATAACTTCGATCATATTCTTCAAGACACTGATTTTGGTTTTGTTGTATATATCGGTAAGCTTCTCATTCAAGAATAAAAGTAGGATTAACTTTAAATCCATTTTCTGAAGAATATAATTTTCAGAATGTTTACAATTTTTGAAAGATAATAACTCGAATGTTTTTTCCTATATATTGGTGGATTAGTTTAGTTTAGTTTTTATTAACGTCGCACTAGAAGCAACACGAGGGCTATTGGCGACGGACCTCGTAATTTTGAACCACGGTCAAGTGACGAGGACGACACCTGAGCTGGCACCCCCCTCTCCTAACATCCACACCACGCCAACGGGAGGACTTTGGGCCCCGAACAGATTTAACGTGCATCAGCCCCGGCTACACGGCGGGTCTTTGGTGGCCAAGGATCGAACCCGCGACTGAACGAAAACCGCCAGCCGCTATCCACGACCTTGACCACTAGGCTACCGCGGCCCCCTATATATTGGTGGAATTTGGTAGAAAGGTTTTTTCGTATTATTCTTAAGATCCTGAACTAGGATTTTTGTAATGTATTGTATTATAAGTGGATTTATTCACATTTTAATGCATAAGAGTGGAGGAATTTTTAAGAAAAAACGTGTGTTGTTACTTCGACTCTTAATGACTCTGCAAATAATGTGAATTATTAAAAAAAATAATCCTAGTTCAGGCTCTGTACAGTGTCATATCAACACATTTACTGAATAACAATGTTATAGAAAGATTTTTCATGAAAGGGAAATATTTTGAAAATGTGCTATTTTTTCCTTATTTTATGCTAAAACATTACATTTAAAAAAATTTTCAATGTAATAAAACTTTTGGAAAACTTTAATTTACATTCTAATTCAAATGATACTAAATATCAAAAAAAAAATTATTCATCTATACGTTTTTTCAAAATCATGATTGCGAACGTAGTTGGATATCTTAAGGAAAGTTTGTTAAAGGTGCTTGAGAATTTAACATATATTCAGACTTTCTAATAGAATATCAACAATTAGGCTACATGATTGAAAATAGGGAAAACGAAGAGGAAAAGGAATCGTACTATATTCATCACCATGGTATTTACAGAGGCATAGAGAAAAGTAATTTCCCACCAATAAGAGTAATATTTAACGCTTCTTTTTTAACTAAACAAAATTTTCTTACTTTCGCACAATTTAACGGGATTGCGATTCTGGAAGATTTGTTTTCAACGATAATTAAATTTAGGAAACCCATTTTCGTTTTCATTGCCGATATTCAAAAAATGTATCGTTCAATAGCTATCCATCCTGATTAGAGATAGTTGCAGAAAGTATTATGGAAGAAAATCCTTAAGGAACTAATAAGACATTTGAACTCATTATTGTGATTTACCGGACAGTCAGAGCCCCATGTTTAGCGATAAGGACACTACTTTTAATTGTCTAAAGATAAAGGAAATAAGTTCCCTTTGTCTACAACTGTACTGAGAGATGATTATTATACCGATGATGGTCTTTCTTGAGCTGAGTCAATAGGTTTTGCATTAAAGCTAAAATTTCAGTAAGCAGAAATTATAAAATGTGAAGGTATGGCTTTACACAAATGATGTAGTAATGCTCCGCACTAATACCATTCAGAAGAATCCAAGGAGTTAGATGCTTTAAGGAATTTTAAGAAAGATTGCTTAAGATTCAATGTTAAGATTGATATTTTCATTAAACGTCAATTGTTGTCAATAGCAAAGAGCATTTTCGATCCTATTAATTTAGCTGCTCCAATCATAATAAGAGCAAAAACATTTATTCAAAAACTATGGTTAATGAAGATTGAAGTCACATTTTGCCAGAATTAGAGGCTAATGAAAGGAAGCAGTTTTTGGCTGCTGTGCGATTGCAACATTGAGATTAGTGGGAGTATCTTATTAAAAAATGAGACTGCAAATGATTAAATGATGTTTCTGAAGCGGCCTGCAGTGTAGCCATTTGCTGTAAATCAATAACAAAATCTACAGTACGTTGCAAATTAGTAGGGGCAAGTTTTTTTTTTTTTTTTTTTTGGTAGATGTGTCTGAAACCATTAAAAACAATTTTATCTGATTAGACTGAGTCTGAACCACCTCAAACAGGATTTATCTGCTTAGAGTGAGTGTGACTGATTGACCTAACTGGTTTTAATGTAGAAGTACTTTTCTATTTTCTTCAGTTGTGAGCCTTTGAGTGAGGCAGTTAGTGGTGGCTCTCTCTTTCTTTCACGAGTTCAAAAATGGACATAACTCCAAGGAAACGTGCTAAAATTATAGCTCTTAAAGATCTCACTTCTGTGACAGTTAGAGAAATAGCTTCTGCAGTTGGTGAAGGCAAATCAAGTGTTTCAAGAATCCTAGCTTCATTCAAAGAATGCGGATCAGCCCCTTCAAAAAGGAAAAGATGCGAGAGCAAGAGAAAAACTACTGTAAAAACTGAAAAAATTCTAATAAGAAATAGCAAAATTAATTCAAGGAAAACAAGCTAAGACCTTCAAAGAGATTTATTGGCATCTGGTTTTGAATAATTCAATTATACAATGTAGGTTTCTGGACGCTGGCTGTAAGGCAAGGAGACCAACAAAAAACAATTTTTAAATCCTAAGATGAAGAAAAAACGTGTATCATAGGAAAAGAATACAAATCATGGTGAGTGAGTGATTGTAAAGTTTATTGGCGCAAGAGCCAGATATGACCATGCTGCGCCAAACAAGATTAAACTGTGGTCTAGACGTGAAGTTGAAAAAAAAGGTAAAAATGGTTGACAAGAAGGAGGGTCGAAAATAGAGAAGGATCGCTAGGGTATCCCGGGAGTGCGTCACCCGTGTTTACCAAAGACAGTAAACCCCATGGGAAAGAAAAAGATCACTAAGGTGCCTCGGGGTCATGATGCCCGTACTTACCTGAAGAAGGCAAGTCCCTGAGGTCCCCTGATATAATCCCCAGGGGCAGGGTGCCTGGCTATACCCCCAGACGCTGGGTACCCATTTTAGTCGCCTTTTACGACATGCATGAGCTACAGTGAGACTATTCTGTCATTCCCGGTCACCACACGGGTCATACAAATCATGGACTACTGACGACTGGAAGAAAGTAGTTTTCAGAGATGAAACTCATTTATTTGTGCAAGGATAGATTTCAGATGTTTTGAGACGAAGTGATTGTGAACCTTTCAGACAGAACCCTATCCAACAAACTAAAAAATCTGCTGAAGCAGGCGTTTTGGTTTTTTTTTCACGGCAAATGGCACTGGAAGCTTAGTTCCTGCTCAAGGCATGGTAAATTCGTCTAAATTCATCGAAATATTATGGTACAAGATTGTTTCATTGATGAAAACCTTTAACGGAACATTTAAATATGACTTGGCTCCTTGTCCCAATTCAAAACTGGTAAAAACTTTTATGCTGGAAAATCAAATTAAAGTGATTATTTAGCCTGAAAATTCACCAGAACTAAATCCAATTGAGAACTTGTGGAATATTGAAAAGAGGCGTTTAGGCAAGACGTATTCTACAACTAAAGAACGCATGATAAACAATACATTTCAAGTGTGATTTTATAATGATGAAATCAAGAGCATATGTACTATTCTAGTGGAATCAGTGCTAAAGCGTCTGAAAAAGGAAAACATAATTAAAAAATGTATTGTAACTGTATAAAATGAATAAAAGCGTGGTTTTTTTTTTTTTAAGCGATTTGCTTACTTTGTTATTAATTTGTACAGGTATGTAGTAAAATATCTAAATTAAGTGACCAGAAAGGCAAGTAGTTCCTCTTTAAAGCAAAATAACAATGCTTAATTTAGAGTAGTCCGAAATAATTTTACTTGAAAAGCTAAGTAAACGAGTGATTACCGTACAGAAAATTGCTGTGAATTATATCAACTTGTGGTGTGATTTCATGAATACCCTAGCTTGAATTTAAAAAAGGACCATTCTAACTTAAAACCTTGGTTTCAAAAAAAAAAAAAAATTGCTATGATACAAGAATTAACACAGTGAATACAGTGGCGATATGTTCCATCTTGAGAGAACCATGCCGATATTCTTTCTGGTGGTGTTAGCCCCGACAATTTAAATGAGAGTTACAGTAGAATCGACCGTCGTGCGCGCGTTTTTACTTTAAGGGTGAAGAGTATTCTAATAGAGGTATTCCTGTAACATTTATTTTAGATTAATTATTAAAAGAACTGAAAATTATAACTTTGGTAATTCAATTTGTGTTCTTACTACTTTGTTTATCATAAGGAATCTTACTAACAATTGTATATATTAAGAGTCCCCTCTATATTTATATACACTCTTCTACTTTCCTTTTAACTATAACTTTCCCGACTCTAGCATCATTCTAATTACAATCACAGCCGATGCCACATGTTTGTTTTTTTTCCGCTTCAGCCTTCAATCAATCAGAGCACGGCAACTTAGAACAATTATGTTGTTAAAACATTTTGGGGAAAGCTATTAAATTTAGAAAAAGTAGAGGGATCCTTGGTTACTAAAGAGCTTTAAAAGATCAGAAATCTTAATTTTAAAACTATCTCTGAGGGTTTTCAAGATAAATATCTTTAAAAAATAGGCAAAATAAAAACAGTCGGGTTAAAACTCTTCATCTATTTCTCGATGAAGGATTATTGAGGGTTGTAGGAAGACTCTCAGATGCAGTAACTTGGGGAATTTTTTCATCATAACTCATTTTTTTTCTGCCATCAATCATACATTTACAAAGATAATTATAAAAATATTTGCATACTGGATCTAATTATCAGTTAAATCACTTAAGAGTAAAATTTTTAGTAGTAAATAGGTTTTGGAAGTTTAAACAAAAAAATTGTATACACGTGTGTAATTTATTTTAGAGCTAAAAATTTTAAGCCAGCGAAACAGATGTACAATACGATCTTTCGTTAAATTGCCCAAAACTATCCTCTTAATATTTCTGGAATTCATTTATGTGGACCTTTCTATATTAAATATAAAAAGGTCAGCGAGAAGGAATATACTACAATATTTATGTTTGTATCTCTGTTTTGCGATCTTTAAGAAAAAGATCTCACTTTATATAATTTGATTAATCAACAAGACAACCCTTGATAGGGTATGCGATTTCTTAAAATATTGAATGGCAGTATCTATTACCTCGAGCCCTTAATTTAGAAGACCTCTCTGAAGAGGATTGTAAAATTTAAATAATGCTTTAAAAAAGTAGCAAGAAATATAAATGTATGAAGAGTTTAACATTATCTGCACAATTTGAAGGAATGAGAAATTCCAGACTGTTGATCCATTGACTGCCGACTTGGAAGATTTAGATGTTTTGTCACCGGTCCATGTGTTCTCAGGGAGGTCAATTATATCCACAACTGAACCAGACTCCACGACTATTAACGTAAATAGTCTTAATTAAGGAAAAAAATTACGAAATTATTTCAGTCCATCCGATGATTATGGTGTTTATCTCTATTGTAGATTATCCAAGTAATCTATAGTTGGAAATTTGGGGAAGATTATAAAACGACCACAAGCATAGTTTTCTATATAAGAGAATAACTTACCACCAAAACAATGTCATTGGGCAGAATTACTGACGTTTATCCAGGAAAAGCAAAATATTTGATATTTACGTAGAAAGTTTTCGCTTCTACAAAGACTCCCTTTGAAAAATTAACATCGTTGCATTTGTAATGTAATTATTGAGAATAATTGTTTCTATGTGAATCATTAAGTACTACTATGTATAATTAATGCATTACTAAGTACATTATTTTAATTGTATGTTTTTTGAAAATATGTGGCAATTTGTACTGAATGCTTTGTAAAGTCCGAGGGTATGTTCGGCCAAGCGTTGCGAGGTGATGTTACGAGTTTAGTACAGTTTTCTTATTGACGTACTAGAAGCAACACGAGGGCTATTGGCGACGGTTCTCGTAATTTTAAACCTTGGTCAAATGAAGACGACACCTGAACTGGCACCCCCACTCCTAACATCCACACCACGCCAACATAGAAAGATTGAGAAACTGCCCTAGAAATCTTTGTTAATAATACTTTAAGCAACAAATTAAATTCTCCACATAAAATATTCCATGTCCCGCATGTCTTTGTATGATACGCCGTCAGAAAACAAGATTAGATATTCTATGATAGTCTGACCACAAACACCATAATGCAGACAACTTAATGGGTATAACTAAAAATACCCATAAGAGAAGTAGCGTTTACTAACGAAGTTTTCTGCAATTCACCCATGTGTTAAAATGTTAAGACGACAGTTAAGAATTTAGCGAATAACCAGTATACAAAATAAAGCCAACCACGTATGATTTTAGAGTTCAACACATAACAAACTCATTTATTGCTTTTTAAAAATTACAAAACTTTGTTAGACAATAACGAAATAAAAGTGAATTCAACGCTTCTCGGAAGTTATTCTGTTAATGGCTTCAATTTAAAAATAACAGGTCTGTCCGGTTCATTATGCAGCCTGTTAATCACACCAACTTCTTCACGATCATACGAGACTTCGAAGTTCCTTAGTATCTGGAAGTATTTGAAAACAGAGAAAAGTGATCTTACATCCATGAATCAAAACACACTAAAGTAGATTATACATACCATTCAGATCTACATTTTAATTTGAGAACAAAATTTACACGCATTTAAATTGCAGCTTGCGTGAAATTGAAATATTAATTCTCGAGTACATTTTCAAAGATGAAAAGTTACTGTAGACAAGTTATTGCTCTTTCGAAACTAAATACCACTTAACCTTCACAATCGTTGAAAAGACCGGTTTTATTATTCGTAATTTTCCCTACACCCGCAATATAGCCAAGATTTGGCTTATTGCATAATGAAGCTTATACGTACAAACAGAAGTTATTCCAAGCTATCGGAGTTTAATGCTGAAACGCTCTGCAAGTAAGACATTTATTCGAGTACTAAACAAAGTTAGTTTTCAATACTCTAACAGCTTCTACAATATGAAGTTGACTTGGTCGATTATGCTCCACGAGGATACCATGCCGTTTGTTTAGGAAAGGCTATGCTACCCTGTTCTTTTACGCTTAGTCATTAATTGCGTTGCAAATCACGCAAGTGTCTAAACGTATTCTTATTTAAAATTGTAGCCAACTTAAGTACTCTGGATAAATACAAACGCCTTCAGTTTTATGGGCAATTGCGTACTGGCAACATTATGGTGGATTAACTTTAATCCATTTCATGTTATAAACAACAATCTTAAACGGTTATCGCGTCTCCTTTACCATCTCTTTTGCAAGGACTAGTTAATTACATCTTTTAATATCAAGGTCTTGGGTACCATACCGGCTACTTTTAGTATGTTTGGAACGAAATCCCGAGCACTATTCTCTTCAAGAATCAATCCCATACAAGTAATCGCGTCCTTTCAAGAGAAAGTGAATGTAGCGTTTAATGACACAACATCCAGATGTGGCTAAGCTGCACCGAACAAGGTCAAGAGACAAATGTCCTTTTAATGAGAAGTTAATAGAGGAATTACCTTTGAAAGAGCCAAAATCAGTTGTCCATGAGCAAATGGCTGACCAATACAAGATCTAGGACCAAACCCGAATGGACGGTTAACTCCTCCCTTTTTATGATATTTTTCGCTGTTAATGAATCGATCTGGAATGAACTCCAACGGGCGTTCGAAGTATTCATCTAATCGGCATGCTGCTTGACTCTGAAGAACTATCATAGTCTGGAAGACAAATGGTATTAGTTTAGAGAAATAGCTATACATCCAATTTTACACTAAAGATTATATTTACCCCTGCAGGAACCAGATAACCACCCAAAACCAAGTCTACACTGTTTATTCTTCCATTACCAATTGCTGGTGGATTTAGCCTAAAATAGAGACGGAACAAAATTAGGAAATTTATTCATAGCAAAACCTAAATAGAGAAGCGAGTGTCGACACTTATCGCACGGAAAGTTATCTTCGATAATCTTTGCCAATATTCTTAATACAAGTATAGAGACCAAGCATGTACAGGCTTGAAGTAAACGACGGTACTAGTTCCGAATTAAAATTAAATTGTCTATTGCGATGTACAGACTATATAGCATCTCCATTCCTGGTTTTTATTGATCACACGTTTGCCACCTTTTTTGTCTAGGTATATACTTGCCGACATTGACATAGTCTGACGTCTTACTAGTTCCATTTTTATGTTATAAAACTCATAGCCGAGTGCTCTGAACATATCGACAGCCCGTCTACGCAAGTTTCTCGAGACTAACGTTTATCCCCTCCGAGAGTTTCTATATTTCGGAAGGGCTTTGAAGTAATCAACTCGCCGACGAGAAGCAAGTTAAGGTTGATCCTCAGTAAAAAACAGGGTAGTTTCCGACGTTTCCCCATTAGATGTTTTACAATGTCTCCTCGCTAAACTTTAAAATCTGTACATTAAGTTGCAAATATTCAATTTTACTAAAAGTCAATCTTCTTGAATTCTCCTTCAAATAGTATGGTGTTAATTGCGGTAAACGATGTCGCGATTTAACACTTGCGAAGTCTAACGCCAGTATGACGTTCCCTTGAAATATTTTAAAGGAATATTGAAATACAACACGTCTAATAAATATCTATTCCAACGTTGACAATGCCTCTAGATTCAAATCCGACTACTAGAAATTCTCCGACAATAAATTATAGATTCTGTAATAAAGAAATTATTAAACTTATAAATGCTGCAATACTATGGTTCTAAATGTGAAGTTTGAGGAACAAGTATAAAGTATAATCTATAAACTCAAAATATTTATTGTTTGCGCAAAAGCCAAGAAAAACTTTTGTAGAATTACTATATTTTGCAATTTTATTTTACTTTCACTTTTAATAATTAATTTTTGTTCACCTTTACCACACAACCTTAATGATTTTAGTTTAGATTAAGAAATGCGTATATACTACATGCGGACCTTTTTTTTTTAAAAAAAAACACAGTTCATAAAACTTGCATTGTTTTTATAAAGTTGACTCCGTGGCTATAACAAATTATCAACATTTTACTCTAAATTCAATTTAAAGTCTATTTTTTTAAACTCTGGCATTACAGATCTTGATAAAAGAATCATATTAATGATCCTATCTCTTACGCAAGCACCACATATCTTTTGGTCACAAGTTTAATGCAACTTTCTATGGCTTACGAATCCACATGAACAAAAAAAAAAATCTAGTTTTTGGCCGAGGATAAGCTTCACTGTGATAACTGAAGTTGGTATATCCTTGAAGTTCCGTTTAAATCAGCATACTGTTTAAATATTTTTGAGCGAGATACGATTGAAAAAGAGATCTCGCAATTTGAAACATTTGCAGTACCTAAAGGGACCTTACCTCAAGGTCTCTCGAAGAATTGCTTGTACGCAGGGAGAGGCTTTAGATGAAAGAAAAAGTAGCTCTGCTCTCGTTTGGGACAAGTCATAATACCTCGTATCCCTAGAAGGCAGTATTTCCATTAGTTGTTCTCTGGCGCGTTCTTGTATATCAGGACAGCCTGTCAACTGGTAGAGAGCCCAAGTCAGAGTTAAGGGGACCTGTAAGGGACAATCGTTCATTTCTCTTAGAGAGAACCTGTTCAACATCCTGCAAGATCTTATAGATACAGATCAAGAACATAGAATAGGAATTTTTTTACAGTCAAGACTCCAATCTTTGAAGTGACCTCACTCTCCCAACTTCCACGCCATAGTACCCGACAGATTTAACGTGCATCAGCCCCGGACGGGTCTTTAACGGCCAATTCGCGAACCTGCGACTGAGCGAAAACCGCAGGTCACTAATCCGAAACCAAGACCACTAGGCTACCGCGGCCACTATAGCACGAAAGACTGATAGTTATGCTGCAATCAGTATCCAATCTAGGCGTAAAGAAAAATTAAAAAATTGGATAAGCGTCAAAAAGAAGGATTGCTGAAATACCGAGGGTACGACGCTCATGTTTACCAGAGACGGCAGGACCCCCTCCCCATAGAAAAGATCGCTAGAGCACTTCAGGATCATTGCCGTACTTAAAGGCAAGCCACCAAAGGACATTTAGCACATTGTCGACCAATTATAGTAAATATTAATATCAAAATCCGAGTGCGAGTGCGTGTAAAGGTTTGACGCAAGAGCCAAATGTGGCCACGTTGCGCCAAACAAGATTTAACTGATCTAGACGTGAAAAAAAATTGAAGACAAGACACAAATTTAAAGACAAGGATTGAAAAGAGAAGTATCGCTAGGGTATCCTGGGGGTGCATCCCCCGTGTTCAAAGTATTAAAACTCAAATCAACCAAACCACTATACTTGAATATGTACGTTCGAATAGGAATTCTGTATTAGTATCCTACCTTTTCGGAAATGGCACCTTAAATTACCCAACAGTTAAAATCCTATACTGAACCCTACAATTTAAGTTTCAAATTACACTTGGAGCCTCAGCTTTCAATTAGTCTATCGATGGAAGTTTATTAACGTCGCTCTGAAAGAATTTAGAGATTTATCGAATTTAGAATCATGGTCAAGTTAATAGGATTGAATTAGAGTTAACGCCTCCTTCCCCTTTCAAACTTCCACATACCTAACGCGAGGACATATCAATTCACTGACTGTCTTAACGTTACACTGAGAAGCATGAAAAGGGATATTTGCGAAGCACCTGGGTGAAGAGACAAGGACGACACATCTCGCCAATCTTCCATACGCTAGCGGGAGGATTTCGATCCTCGACAGATTTAACTAGCATCATCCCTGGAGGTCTCTTAGTGGCATTAGATGTCGAACTCACGATTCTACAGAAACGCCAGCCACGTTGCCATAAGACGATAGATCAAGATTTAAAATTAAGTAGCACGTTTACTTACAGTAGAGATAGCTCCTTGAAATAGATCCAATATCAGAGTGGTGATGTCTTTGTAGTCATTGCCACCTTCTATTAGTTTGTTCACTAGACACTTTCCTTCTGGTTCTAGAGCCGCTTCAGCCACATAAGCCATTATTACACTAGGAGACATTTCAATTTAGAAATAAGATCAAGAGATGTAAAATTAAATTAACAGAAAATTTGCATTCAAATCTTTGTACGAAAAGGGTGCCCGATTTATTTCGACATTTCTAAACTGGGAATGCCTAAAGTAACGTTACCCGTATTAAATAAACAGGTCCTAATATTTTGGTGTTTAAAGGGAAAAAATGGAATAGAGTTACGCCCCATGAAATACACTGACGCTAGAATATTTCAATAAAGTACCAAACGATTAGTTTGGAATTTATTAATATTCCTTCAAATTACGGCAGGGCTCGTTTATTTTGTATGTTCAATAAACCTAACAACACAGCTTCATAAAAATAGCTCTCAAACTTTCAATTATACCAATGTATACAGTTAGAGTGCCGACTGAATATTCGCTTAGGCCGAAATTTTGGTACTTCCAGATCATGAAAATACAGACAAGCCACGCTAGTCTCTAGAGTTTAAGACTCAAGTTTCGATACTACAGTAATGAGCCATTGAATCTTTACTGTGGCATCTTAAACTGACAAAATTGATTCAATACAGAAGAAATTAGTTCGCACAAAAGAATATGCGCAATAAATCTCAGGAGTCTAAATCCTTGTCTAGTAGTCTGGACGATGCTAGATTCTTTAAACCACTCAATATCCATTAACTTAAGAGGACAGGGCTTGGGATCCCGATTCGAACTAATCTTAGTAGTCCATTCTGTTAAACACTTTACACCCGACTCTGTTATCCAACCCTTAAAACACCGACTATAAAATTTAAGTGTCCACTTAAGAAACTTGCATCACAAGAATAAGTTTATATACAATTAGTAACGAATTAATCCTCTTACAGCTTCATCTTGATTTAATAGTACCATCTAGCTAAAGAGACATACCTAGCAAAGTAATCCTGAGCAGGAATCAGCCTTTCATACTGCTTTTCAAAGTCACCCACGTTGCTAAGGAAGATCACTTCATTCGTTAAATGAGCTGCATCGATCAAATTTTCCGCTTCCTCATTCCAGACTTTAGAAAGGGCATTTAGACGTCTGTTAAGAGCGATGACTCCGATACCTGGACAATTTATATTTGATTAAGCGAAAATCTATATACCGAGAGAGTATAGTATTACGAGATTAAACAAGCAATAGTGGAGATAGTCCGATAAAACAAAGGGGTTATGGCCGCAGCCTTTCGACTTCTATACCACGCAAATTAATATCTAGTTCAATGGCATAGGATAGACGTATCTATGCTGCGCCAAATAAGGTGTAACCGTTCTAGATTAATGGAAGAAAAATGGTCTACAAAGAGGATAAATAAAATGACCTCCATTATATACGAGGGGCATCTCCAGTGTTTCACCATAGACAAACCCTCAAGAGAAAAGAGACTTTCTGGACCAAGAGCCAAAAGGCAGAGTAGGTAAATTTCTAGAATTCCTCAGAGTCATTCACAATTATCCAGATTCAAGCCTTTTAGAAGTATATACCACGCGAATAGAAATTTAGTACAGGCATCTTTCATATTACTTCCACTTAGTTTCATTTCCACGGAAAAACTTCCAGAAAGCCGATTTCTCTAGCCAAGGACTTTGCGAGAATTTCTCATGGAGTAGATTCTCACCCCCCCTTTAGACCATCAAAACTTGAAATTCATTGCACATTTTGAAGGTTAAATGGTTGTCGGGTTCAAGATTTCGAATATCAATTTAATAGATATTCAGGATAAAAGTTTCAGCTTTAAAATTTCATTATACAGGAATCCTTAGAGTTACAACCTCCGTATCCCTCATCGCTACGCAACTAACCAATATTCTGCCTTTGGATAAAGCAGATAACATACGAAATGCCACAGTTTCTGTACCGCAGCGAGCAATAAATTACATTTTCAAATGTAGCCTTATCCAATAGATACTGTCAATACGCAGACGAGATCAAGCGAGAGTGAAGCTTTATGGCGCAAGAGCCAGTAGTGGCCATGCTGCGCCAAACAAAATTCAACTGGTCAAACAAGAAAAATTAGTTGACAAAGAGGATCCAAAATAAAGATGGATCGCTAGGGTAACCCGGGGGATACATCATCCGTGTTTACGAAAGACAGTAAACCCCCATAGGAAGGAAAGATCAGGGTGCTTCGGGGGTCAAGATTCCCGTAGCTACCTAAAGGCAAGCCTCCGAGGTAATGTTGATTACAGAAGACGAATGCAACCCATTGACCAGTGTAGTTTACGCGCGTGTTAGGTGGTCAAAAGACTATTTTCACTCGCAAGTACGCCTTCCATAGGCAGTGGAAAGAGCATTACATGATCAGGTTAAACATTCACTTACTCTCAAAAGCCCAACGAAATAGAAGAGGAAGTAGCTCAACCTCGCCATTTTCATCCAATTTAGACTGTGCTAGGTCGATGAAGTCGTCCACGACTTCTTCCAACTCCGATCGGAAGGGCAGATATACATTACCTCCAACTGCAGAGGGAAGCATTCGTCGTAAGTGGTACCACTCGGCGCCCATGCTGGAAGTAAATCCATTTAAAATAATCCATAAGACTGCTTTTAAAATGTACATTGCGATAGAGTTACAGATCTCAGTTGAGCCACGGGCAGGTAATCTAGCTCCGGACCTTTGAGATGTCCGATAAAATCCATAGTTTTCAATGGATGTTATTTAATACGCTTCAACGAGTTATACCATTAATCAAAAACTGTCGACAATGGACCTCGTAACTTATTTCTATACAATTTCAATACCTAGACCAGAATGAAGTCGTGCAAGAATTTAATCGAAACTAGCGAGCAGCAATACATTTACTTATTTGGGCGAAATAGTTTCAAAAACTCCGTCAACCTGGATTGATCTTTAACACAAGAAAATAAGGTTGCGACAGAAGTTCTTCAGTTAACTGTAGAGGTTCTAGACCTAGAAAGTTGTACAAGAAGGCCTATAATACGAGTTGAGAACCCGAGACATTGCTTAACGTTGTACTGGACGAGGACCATTCAGTGGTGGCAGATTATGCAAATAGAGCAAGAAACTACTAAAGAAGCGCAATTCATTCGAACTAGGTTCTCAAACCTATACACAGAAAGATTATCCATTAAAGACGAACTCCTCAAGGAAATACTTTTAAGCCCTCTAGAATAGTCAGATTCGAAGAGACATCTCGAAACTCAAATCCAAAAATCACGATTTGAGTAAAGGAAAGAGACTTGAGCGTGCGAGTTTAGTTTTTATTAATGTCACACTAGAAGCAACACGAGGGCTATTGCCGACGGACCTCTTAATTTTAAATCGCGGTCAAGTGACGAGGACGACACCCGAGCAGGCATCTCCCTCTACTTGAGCGTGAAAGGTAGGCTTATGGAGCAAGTGCCAAATCTTTCCAAGCTTCCTAAAGGCAAGTCTAGTGGAAAGTGAATATAAAATTCAAAATATGGTTAAAATCTTAAATGTGGTGCAAAAATCTAGCGTTATATAAAATGGCAAATTTCCCACAAAATGACTTATTCATAGGAGAGTTTACATCAGATTAACCCCTTTCCAGAAGAGTTAAGTTATTCTACAAAATCAATCAAGATAAGCGAATAGTGCCAATTTTATCATACACAAAGAGCTAGTTAAGCAGTTGGCTATAGATTTTAAATATAGTGCAGCAATAGACACTTCAAGAGTTCCAATTCTCTGTGCATTGCATTAAAAACCAAGAACCACTCACCCTGGTCCCAATCCAACGCTGTTGTACAGATGAGGCCTATCTCTTCTATATTTTGCAATTACCTCATGACTCTTCCTCAATGGATATTTTCCATCATTTCTATAGATAGTTACAAAGTCATCTTTATGATAAACATGAACACAGTAGCCGCCATCAGGGAAGATCTCTTTTACCACGTGTCCAACTTCATTAACCCATCGTTGGTAAGCTTCGTGAATTTTAAAACTCTTGTATTCCTCTGGAAGAGAGACATTAGTTAGAATAAAAATTACATTAATACGTAAAATAATTAGTCACTTCGCTGTTGGGAAAGAGTTTAATAAAATGAAACCAAATAAGGATTCTAGAGTTAAAAGCCAAATGTGTCTGGCAGAGATAAAGTACTACATCCCAACCTTACAGCCCGACTAGACTGATTTTTTTGCATCTATAGATTTCTCATTTATGTTCAGTAAGATAGTGCTATAAATTTATTAAGCAAGAGTGAAATTTTCCTAGGCTGCTCCCAACGAAGTGTTACGATGATTCATTAAACCAAACTCGTTTTTACTAACGTCGCACTTGGAAACGGCCCGAAGGCTATTGGCGACAGACCTCCGGGCCCCCCCCCCTCCAACACAGCAAGACGACAAATAGAGCCTCACTCCTGCAAGTGAGTGAACGTAAAGGTTATTAGTGCAAAAATCGGATGTGGCTATGCCTCGCCAAACAAGTTTAACCGTGTCACGATGCCCGTACTTGCCTAAAGAAAGCAAATCCGAGGTCACCAGATAGAGACCCCAGTGGCAGGGTGCCCGGCTATATCCCCAGACGCTGGGTACCCACTCTAGTCTCTCTTGCGACAAGCATAATCTACAGTGGGACTATTCTGTCATACCCTGTCAGCCTCTCCAAGCTGTCACGCTATTCAAGTTTCGTTTGGTTTTTATTAACGAAGCAATACGAGTGCTATTGGTGACGGACCTCGTAATTTTGAACCTCGATCAAAAATGAAGACGCAAAAGCTACACATTTAGAGAAAAATGCAATAGATTAAAAAGCTATCGACAGACAAGCAATGATAAACGCAGAAAGCAGTCGGGGAAAGAACGAATCTTTAATTTGATGGCAACATACATAGTTTATCAAGATTTCTCGTTCATTTTCCCCCAACAGCCACCGTTAGCAAGATTGCGAACGAAGTAGACAAAATTGAGAATAGTCAACAAGTTTAGGTTCTAGAGTGCACCTTGACTGGAATAACCAGTAGAAACACTTCCGAAACTAATTTATCCATGGCAAATAATCGAGGCCCACGTTGAATACAGGTGTTAGCACAAGTTACCATTGATTAGCAAAAAAGGGCAAAATTTTCCCAAGTTATTAGAGATTAATTATTTAAAACACTTCCGTTTAACCACTTATTAGCAATACAGTACTTACCAGTCAACGGCCCAACTGTCGGCATCTCATCGAAATTTCGAATTCTTTTATCGCGAAAGATCTCGTGCCAATATGGAGTATGTTGAGGAGTCTCTTGCGAGTAGTAACATGACAAAGCTTTGCATCCAGTTGGAAAGAGCTGCAAATTTCAAATCAAAATTAAAATTTGAAACTCGCTCTGCATGACGAGATAAAGTGCCAAATATATAGTTGAATACATTCAAATAAATATCAGAAATTGAATACAAGCTTAACCCTTTACGGGACGAATTTCTTTAATATTCAGTTTGAAATATAGTCATCAATAGAAGGCAAACTTTCCAGTTTAAACATTTTACTATGAATTCCCTTTCTAACTTAAAGTTAATAACGACTTACAATGTTTGCACTTCTCTGTGCTTGGGAACGATACAGAGAGCAATTAAAACTCAACTAGTTTTAGGAATTAAGTCACAAGAGTGATTGGTCCTTCAGGATATTCAGGGCAATCTTCCCAATCTTCTAGTAAACAGACTTACTGGTCCCGAATTTTTCTATCGGCCGACTACTCACCGAATTGATAGCCACCATCCACATTCACGAGTTGCAAGATAAATATTGGGTGATCTCCGAACTCAGAGTCTAAAGATTGGATCTCTAACCACTAATATACATCCAATTTTTTTTCTCCAAGATTTTGTACTCGTATTTTAGGAATCTTTTGCATAAAAAAAATTATTCGAAATATATCCAACGGTATCATAGTGGTCTATTTTAATCTAAAAGTCGAGCAGTTCCCATATACGAATAGCAAACTATTGAAATGAAAACAAATAAAGAATTAGAACGTAAACTCAGGACCACTAGGAACATAGTTTGTCTAGTACAGGTAAACTCACAGAAACACAAATGTCTGTTACACAAGAAGGTTGCGTTGGTTTCAATATGCAGGCGACTTGATAGTTGCTTCAATATTTTGGGTTGATAGTGCTACCAACAGACATTATCGTTATTGGCCAACTCAGAAACAACACTACAAGACGTATATAGTCTTGTGAAAAACTAGATTTGATAAATTTACACAATAGTACGACATCTGAAAGTTACATGTCTCATACAGGGCCAAGTTTCCAAGACAATAGAGTAGAAATAGCATTTTCTTTAGAAGACATTTCACAAGAGAAACTACGGCTTTAAAAACTGGTTTGGGAAATACTAGAAACTCATCTTTGATAAACTCAAAACTCTTTTTTTTAGGCAGATTATAAATGGGTAAATAACACAAGATAAGAGACTACAGCATTGCACAAGAACGCGTTATGAAATAGTGCCTTCAAGAATCAAAGTCAGAATAGGGATTATATTCAGAAGTACGGCAGTGTTATCAATTAATAGTCCTTTCTTATTTTTAATAACACTCAAACTTCTTTCATTCTATAGGTAAACTTAGAACTGAAATAAGGAAGATTATCTTTATAAACGAGACATTTATCCAATACATACTTTAAGACACCGCTGACTCACACGTGACAATGCCATTTTGTATAAAATGATACCAGGAACGTGTTGAAGTACTAGAGCCGTTGACTTTTATACTTAGCGTATTATCAAAATCGATTAATTCAGAGTATTTTTTATAGAAATTTATCGTATTCATCGATATTCTTTATACATTTTGATTGATTGTTACATTAGCCAGCTGAACTACTCAAATGCTTCGTGCTATCTTCCGAACCAATAAAGTCGAAATCCAGAACTCATAAGTTATGGATATGTATTGTATTGTGTGATGAATTTAAAATCTTCTCGGACAAACACTCATCAAAAAATTTCTTCCAAACAGTATCCTTATCAAATCCAAAACGTGTATTTTTTACAAAAATAAATGGAGTTACATATATGTTTTGTTATTAATGGATTGATGATCATTGTTTTATTAATGTAGCAATAAGAAGAAATACGAGGACTATTAGTGATGGACTTCGATTAAGTGGCAGGGACACATGAGCTGGCAACACCCTTTTTACTTCCTCACTGTGACAGAATGAGGACTTGGAGCCTCGACAGCCCCTTCCTCAACATGATGAGCCTTTAGTGGAATCAGAGCACGAAAACCACGACTCCAGAGAAACAATGCCGGCCACGAACTTGCGACCATGACCATTCGATTGGCGCATTAACATCAGATTAAATGTTCTCTTTTAAAACTTTCACATTTTAGATTCTTAATAAAGAACCAGAGGTTAAATTTGTTTCATTCGTGGTCACGACAACGTTAGAATCGAGTCATGAGCATAGATCCTGATTCTATCATGACTGTTGGGAGAAATGAGGAACTCTACCTCACGTTAAATTGATTTTAAGTTCCAAGTCTTCGGCCAAGAGGTTATGGTGACAAGCTCGTGGGTTGTGTTTTTTCAATCATGTCATGGGTTCGATTCCCAATGCTACTAAAATTCTGTCACATAGCATGACTGAGCTCAAAGTCCTTATGATGGCGTGGTGTAAATGGAAAGAGTAAAGGGCCAACCAAATCAGGTACCGATCTCGTCATCTGTTTGTGATAAAATAAAATCATATAATATAACATGGATCAATAAGTCCCGAGACTAACATTGAAAACAACATTTTTTTTGCAAAATTTTTTTTTATTCATCAACATAATCACCTTTTAGGGTGATACAATCGTTCCAACGCTTTTCCAATTTTTCAATACCATGTTTATAAAAAAAAGTTATCTTTCGCTTCAAAATAAGCTTCAGTTTCAGCGATGACCTCCTCATTTGAGCCAAATCTTTTCCCCTGGAGCATTTTTTTAAGATCAGCAAAGAGCCAGTAGTCACTGGGGGCTAAATCTGGCGAGTATGGGGGGTGGGGAAGCAGATCAAAGCCCAATTCGTTCAATTTTGCCATTGTTTTCATCGACTTGTGGCAGGGTGCATTGTCTTGGTGAAAAAGGATTTTTTTTCTCTGCATGTGTGGTCGTTTTTTTGCGATTTCCTTCTTCAAACGCACCAGCAAGTCAATATAATAATCACTGTTGATCGATTTACCTTTTTCGAGGTAGTCAATGAAAATCACGCCATGCGTATCCCAAAAAACTGTCGCCATGACTTTTCCAGCTGACTGCTGCGTTTTCGGACGGCTTTCGCCAGCTGTGCGCCACTCAGATGACTGCCACTTCGACTCTGGAGTGTAGTGATGTATCCATGTTTCGTCCATGGTCACGATAGCGATAAACAGCTTTCTGAATCATCGACTTGTTGCTGTTTTTGTTCCATCGAAAGCAATCGCGGCACCCAATTGGAAAAAACCTTTTTTCATGCTCAATTTTTCATGAAGGATAGTAAATACACTTCCATATGATATCTGTGTCATCTCAGCAATCTCACGGAGCTTCACTTTACGATCTTTCATTATAATTTTTGTCACTTCACTCACATTTTCCGGTGTAACGGCTTCCACAGGTCTACCCGAGCGTTCCGCGTCATTTGTGTCGGTACGACCACGTTTAAACTCGTCAAACCACCGACAAATCGTTGCTTTTGATGGACAAGAGTCCGGGTAACATTTTTCAATCTATTGTTCCGCTTGCACGGTGTTTTTACCCATTAAAAAACAATGTTTTATCAGAACACGAAATTCGGTTTTTTCCATTTTTTAAACAAACTACAAAACGACTTTACTCCAACCTCGATAACTCAGCTGTTTCTGGTCCGATCGACTTAAAATTTTGACACGTTTCAAACAAAGGTTAGTACTCTAGAAAGACCTGGTTAATGGTTTACTACGAGCGCCATCTCTGGGTTAGTCTCGGGAGTTATTGATTGATGTGTTATGACTGAAATGTCCATGATCACTTCATGATCATTATTATTCGGCTACAGATGCCATATGCCTTTCCTTCTTTTATACATTCAGAAGATAAATAGAGGATTGGTGGGTATATAATAACTTTTGTTGCTTTATATCCCACCAAACCTGTTCAATCAAATATCGATGGCTTGGGTTTGTGTTAGTAATGACACCTTAGAATTGAGCAATACACTATTGGCAATGATTGAAAATTAATCCCGAAAGAATGTATGAGTGATTATTTATTAACATCGAACTTTGTAGCAACACGAGAGCTATTCGTGATGGACCTCATAATTTTGGTCCTTGGTCAAGTGACGAGGACAACACCTGTGAACTTGAACTTACCTCTCCTAACTTCCACAATACACCAATCGAGTATCAGCCCCGCTATACTGTTGGATCTTAAGTGGCCTCAGTGTCGAATTCACGACTCGTGGAAAAAACACCGGTCGTGAATCTGCGACCATGATTGCTCCTCTATTACAGTCCCAGAAGAGACTCGAGAATATGCAGTACTATCTTAGGCAAAAAAAAAAAAAAAAACTTTACATTTCTATACCAAAGCTAAATATTTTCTCTATGAGTAAATGAGTGATAGTGAAATTTTTATTGGCGCAAGAGCCAGATGTGGCCATACTGCACCAAACAAGGTAAATCTGTGATCTAGACGTTAAAGCAATGAAAAAAGATTGGTCCACAAGAAGGGTCAAGTGAAAAAATAAAGTCTATTGGCGTAAGATACAGATATGGCTATGATGTGCCAAACAAGATTTTACTGTGGTCCAGACGTGAAAAAAAAGTGGAAGAACAGACAAATTGGTTGACAAGAAGGAGGGTTGAAAATAGAGAAGGATCGCTAGGGTATCCCGGGGGAGCGTCCCCCATGTTCACCAAAGACAGTAAACCTCATGGGAAAGAAAAAGATCACTGGGGTGCCTCGGGGTCATGATGCCCTTACTTACCTGAAGAAGACAAGTCCTTGAGCTCCCCTGATATAATCTCCAGGGGCAGGGTACCCGGCTATACCCCCAGACGCTGGGTACCCATTTTAGTCGCCTCTTACGACATGCATGAGTTACAGTGGGACTATTCTGTCATTCTGGGTTGCCCCAAGGGTCGAATATTTTCTCTATGCATCCCTTGAATATGACTTGAAACCTGATGTACGAGGGGAAACACATAATCTCGAAGTTTTTTTTAAAAGCTACGTATTTTACTCTTTTCACAAAATAATCTGTTCATTTTCACAAAGTACTTTTCATTATACTTAATACATTAGTTGAATCAATGATTCTATAAAGGTAAACATTTTTTTATTCTCATCCGCAGTGGCTGACAGATCCTATCCTCATTTTCTCTTAACCACTTCCCCGTCAAATCAGTGTCCATTAATACTCTTCCTGCGTTGAAACAATTAGAAATCGCGTAGATTTGGTTTGTTACATATCTGATGCATGGGGCAAGAGTAACTTGTAGTTTATGGACCAACTCTTTTCGCTGATCAGTCAGAACCCGAGGTTCTATTTCGTCAGCAATCTTTTTTATTCCCAATACTTCTGTTAAACTTCACATAACCGAGCTCCTAGACAATCTAGTTTCGACATTTGCTCAATAGTCCGTCGTGGGTCATCATGTTTAATCCTTAAGCTACTATTTTTTAATTTAGGATTTGTTTCCGTTGTAGAGGTTAGTCAAGCACGATTATGCTTATTCCTGTACATGTAGACGATAGAGGGTGGTATATTGGGATCTTAAAAGTCTTACTTGATGCGATCATATGTTCCATTAGTATGATAAGTAAGATAAGAAAGAAAACCACTAGTGGTGCATATAATACTTTATTTTGAAAAATGAATACAAATATGTATGTAAAGAAAAAGTTCATCATGATCACGTATGGAAGGACATGAAACTTTTTTTGCACAGTGGTACATGGCAATACAAATAGTTTTTAATCTTTAGATAATTTTTCAAGTATCGTGAGTTAAATTCTGAACCAGTTGGGCAGTGTCGTGTGAGATGTAGATTCACCTTTGTTCATTTTTCTTTATGGTACACATGCATCCTGTTAGTAGTTTAAGGATCCAGTTCACTCATTTTCTCAACATTTTCTGCCCGTTCGGATAGTTGACGAACGTCCAGAATGAGTCTTGTCATGGAACGGTATGTCACCACTTTCGAACCGAGAAATCCAATGCTATAAGCACTAATCGCTCTGTGTTCGAACCTTCTTACTTTATCTCAGCTTGACACCGGCTCATATCCGAGCATCAAAGAGATTCTTCGAAAGGAGTACCATGGAGCACCAGGCATGAAATGTTACGTTACATCTCTCTTACTTAAAGCATTCGAAGAGAGTACCTGTGTTCCTCGTTACAGCATGCCGCTCGAACACGTACTAATTCCTCTAACTTTCAACATCCTAGGAGAGTGTCTGTGCTTCTTGCCCTCATTGTAACACTAGGACACACATTGATTCTTCTTAAGAACTTTAAAACTCTTGTTACTTTAAGAACTCTTGGAGAGTGCCTGCGATACTTATCACAGGGCGTGCCGCTCAGACACATACTACTTCAACTCCTACCACTTCTTTTTGAGCTCAGTACCGGCTGATGCCCTAGAATCGTAGAAAGGAATGCATGAAACACGAGATGTGAGATTTAACTGTTTAATCCCTTTACTTTTAGTCCCCGAGAAGAGTGCTTGTGATCCATGGCACAGTGTACCGCTCGGAGACCTTACTATCTCTGAATTTTAAACACCCGAGGAAAGTACTTGAACATACGTTTTCGTACTAGAGAACCACTACTTGCACTGCCCCTGAATTCAACAATCGATGAGAGGATTTTTCTTCTCACTTTATTCGGGTTTGGGACCGGCTGACATGTGGATTCCACCAGGCGTGGTTGAACATGCAAAGGGAGTGCGTAAATCAGACTGGGCGTCATCGTGTGTAGTTCATCGTTTTTATTTCTGCTCGAGAACCTCTTGGCTCCATCGTGTTCTTTATGTATACTGGTGAAGGTTCTAGGTTAGTTCTTTCCTTTTCCTTGAATCGCTGGAGTGAGTGAATGTAAAGTTTATTGGCGCAAGAGTCAGATATGGCTATACTGCGCCAAACAAGATTAAACTGTGATCTAGACATGAAGTTGAAAAAAGATAAGAAGTGGTTGACAAGAAGGAGGGTTGAAAATAGAGAAGAATCGCTAGGGTATCCCGGGAGTGCGTCATCCGTGTTTACCAAAGACAGTAAACCCCATGGGAAAGAAAAAGACCACTAGGGTGCCTCGGTTGAATCGCTGGAAGTTTATTTCGAAAATAATTTGAACGGAATTCAGGTCGAAAATGAATGTTCACCATTACACCATATTGAGTGTGTGATAGTATTTTTAACGGCGCAAAAGCCAGATGTGACCATACTGCGCCAAACAAGGTAAATGAATGAATTTAAAGCTGGTAAAGTGTAAAGTTATGAAAAAGATGTTTAAAAAAAGAAAAAAAATGGTTTAAAAGAAAGAGTGTAATATATAGAACTAGGGTATCCCGGGGGCGTGTCTCTCGTGTTTACCAAACACAGTTTTCCCCAAGGGAAAGAAAAAGATCACTAAGGTGTCTCGGGATCATGATGCTCATACCTACCTAAAGAAGGCAAATCCCTGAGGTCCCCTGATATAATCCCCAGGGGCATGTTACTCGGCCATACCCCCATACACTGGGTACCCATATTAGTCGTCTGTTACGACATGGATGAGCTACAATTGTACTATTCTTTCACATCCGGTCACCACACGGGTGATACCATATTGAACCAATTAACTATTCGTTATAAGGAAAATTCAAAATCTGTTTTTCCCTTCCAAGTTTAATTTTTAAATAAACTTGTTTGACATTGTTGAAACATTTTTGAAAATTCTCTTTTTTGAACGAAAAACTAGCTGTCTTCTTTTCAATTTGAAAAAAATAGTATATAAATTTTTGATGTTTAAATAAAAGATGTAAAAACAACTAAGTCGATTGGGAAAATCAAATTTTCATTCAAATATCGAAACTCTTCAAATGAAAATAAATTGCAAATTATTTACTGTTATACACAAGCCATAAGACTTTTAACAATATTGAATAAACAGAACATAATTGAAAACTAATAATATACTTGGATAAATCGAATTCAAGAATTTTATTCTGGGAATCGCAGAATTACTTTTAGAGAAAATGATGCTCGATATTGTATAGAACCTTGATTAATTCCATTCATGGGCACCATTTGTGTGTGCGAAATTTGGCAGAAAATGAAGCTTTAAAAATCAGATAAATGTAGATTAAATTCTAGATTTATATTATTTTTCTGCATTATGTTTCTTTTGAAATTATCCATAAATATCCTTTAAAAGTGTAATGATCTCTATCACTAACATACACCCACAAGGGTTCATTTACCCTTTCTACACAACAATTTGATGTTGATTCAAAGTTACGAGCTGTCTTTATTTGATGAGGTATCAAAATTATGCCTATTTGATTAGATGATTTTTTTTTAATCAGCGCGAAAATAAATACTCATACTACACTCAGAAATTCAACAAAAAAAATGGTACAATGGTTTAAACGCTCCATCCTGGATAACTTATCAGTACAATATTTGAATACCTTACTAAATTTCAAAAAACTTAACAAATGTAAGATTTGAAATATAATCAGCATATGAATGTGGATGATGGCCCAGTTTAATGGTGCAACAGACACATGTGGCTAAGCTGCACTAAGCAAGGCAAAGTTGTGATCTAGACGTTTTTGAAAAAAGACGAGGGAGTGATAGTATCTGAATGCCGCAAGAGCTAGACTTGGCCATGATGCGCAAAACAAGATAAAGCTGTAATCTAGACAGACGAAAAGAATTGAAAAGACAAACGAGGGAGTGAGCTAAATGTTGCCACGCGACACCAAAACGCTGTGATCTAGAAGTGTGAAAAAAAAAAAAGATAAAAACTGGTTTACAAGAAGGGGAATCGAAAATAGAAAAGGAGCGCTACAGTACTCTGGGGAGGGGGCGTCACCCATGTTTACCAAAGACAGTAAGCCCCGTGGGAATGAAAATGATCCCTAGGGTGGCTACATAATCAGTTCAAAAATGTATTTGCACATCCTGTGAAAAAGAATCAGAGTGAAAGCTGAGGCTTAAGTCCCAAGAGCCAAATATGGCTAACCTGCTCAAAAAAATAGGATATCGGAAACGCATGCGGAAATTCGAGGGAAAAAATTATATATGAGAATAAAGAGAAACTTATACCAAAGTAGAAGTAATGTTCACAGTACAATCCTATTTTTAGAAGTAATGTTTTTGTTTTTATTCAGTCGTCAGGACAGATATCGCTGCTTGAGATACGTGTGCGTCACGAGAGTGAGTTTAAGTGAGAAGAGAAAAAAGTTGTCTCGCCAAAATAACGTCCAAGAAAGTTGTGAACCAGGCCTAATTACTTCTTCAAAACTGAAACTACAATAAAATACAACTCTGTGCTCTTCTACATGGAATGAGGTTTTTCGTTTTGTTTAATTGAGAAATTATTATATTAATATGTAATAGTTTCATATTAAAAAACAATTTATTTTGATTTTAATTACTTAAGCTTTTTCACTACTATCTTTGTAGAATTTGTAAGGAAATCTAAGTTAATAACTTTTTCGAAGAATATCGAGATCTCAAAATTAGAATACTGGTAAAATTTAACAAATTACTGGCGTTTAATGTAATTTTATAGAAATTTAAAACGAAAAAACAAACTGTATTTTATATTCGGCAATTTCTCGATTATGTTTATTAGGTACATTTTTCTTCGGATAAGAGTTTTAAAAGGAAAAAGAAAATGCTTTTTGATAACAATTTCTATGTGCTGTTCGAAAAGTTCCCATGAATGTGAATGGGATAATTCGCTGTTATATTGTCCACTGATTGTTTTCTCTTATTTATAAGAAGTCTATAAGTATGACTTTCCTCTCACCCCCCAAAATCCTAATTTCTCCATCCAGCGATACGGTATTAGTCTTCATTGCAATAGATTCATCGGAAGCAATCTATCGTTTCAATTGCTGCTTAGTTTCCGATGTAACAAGATGAATCCAAGTCTCATAAAAAGTGACAACTCAACGCCGTTTACTAACTTATGAATAAGTCAGATTTGTTTCGGTCATTAGTTAAACAGATGGTAACACGCATCGATAAATAATTTTTATTAACGTTGCACTAGAAGGAACACGAGGGCTGTTGGCGACGGATCACGTAATTTTGAGCCTCGATCAAGTGAAGAGAATGACCTCTCCTGACTTCCACACCACGCCGAAGGAAGGATTTTGGGTCTCGACAGATTTAACGTGCATCAGCCCCAAGTACACGGCGGATCTTTTGCGGCCAATGCTCTAACCCGCGTCTGAACGAAAACCGCCGGCCATGAATCCGAAACCATGACCACTAGGCTACCGCTGCCCCCATATATCGGTAATATCAATTTGCTTAAGCTTCAACCTGGGCTCCGCGGAGCTTTAAGGTTCCCTTGAACTTTGACAGGGTTTCGGATAAGGATCACTGTTTACTTAATCAAAGCTCCAAAATTTTAGTAAAATTTTAATTTTTATAAAAGATCGAATTCTTAACGGAAGTTCTCTGGCAAAAATAGATATTTTATAGCTAAAATAAAATCTTAAATTTCGTAAAAGTCACGTGTTTCAAATACATTAATCGATACATTTTAGGTCACATATTGGTCTTCGTTCTTTGACGCGATCGATATACTTCAAACTGATATACATCGACCAACATTCAGTTAAAAGTAATATTTTATCTAGTCGATATTATGCATTTTTGGATTCACATTAGAAAAGAATATATTGAAATTGCCATTGAAACAAATGACATTAAATGTTTCACAAAGAGCTGTGAAACATTTAATGTCATTTGTTTCAACTTATAGATACGAAAAGTCTCTTTTTGTATGTTACAATAAAAACAAAATACAGAAATAGATTGGATACTGAAGAGGACATTAGGTTGCAAATTTCAATAAATTACTCCAGACGTAAAAATGTTTTGCAATAAGAAACAATCACACAGCCAAGTCATTACAAATATTCTTTTTATTAATTTGTTATAATATATTATATATATTATAACAAATTAATAAAAAGTGTAGTTCCCCAATGTGTAAAAGGCTGAATACCCCTGGCTTAAGCTATATCCTCTTCCGACAAAATACGTTCTTTCTGAACCCCTATTGTACAATGAGGGACCGCAATTCAGGTAGTTTGATCGTTTTGTTTACGTTGCGCTCAGAAGCAACACAAAATCTTTTGGCACAGTGCCCAGGAATGACCAAGCGTACCCAAAGGGTTTAAAGTTACAAACCGGCCCCACGGGAGACAGTCACCACCGGACTCAGCATTTATTGTCAAAAAGAAATTTTTTTTACAACAATAAATGGAAAGAAATAGCAGTACATTTTGTAGCAAAGAACAAAAGATTTTACATAATTTCGAAATTCAAAAGAAAATAAAAGCTGAGAATGTGTTTACAGAGCGGGATGTCATAGTTTTAATTCTTCTAATTTTTCATTTTTCTTCCTTTATGGAGTGAGTGAGTGAGTGACTGTGGAGTTTAATGGTGAAGGAGCCAAAGTAGGCTATGCTGTGAAAACACTTGTTTAAATCAATCAGAATAAAAACATTTTTAAAAATATGAAACAAACACAATGTTAAAAAAGATTAAAAATTCAAAACATTAAATTTGGTGTAAAAGGCCAATATGTTTTAAAAGAGCAAATAAGCTATGGTGGCGGATTTCCCCCACCAAGTCAGATAGGTTTAAAACTGATGACTGAAAAAAAAAAGTGCAACGATGATGATGAAACACAGGACGTTTAATTAAACTGTGATGAATCGTGTGAGAGAAGTCTTCTTTTATGGAATGCATATCAATCTGCATTCTATTGACGTCATGATTTCCTGCAAAAAACGGATGCCGAAAATATGACTCGCACCCGCATCCAGTCTGCCGGCGACAGCTTTCGCACAAGTTATAGACACAAAAAGGAAAATTGAAATATTTAGAAATGAAGCCTTAAAAAAAAAAAAAAAAAAAAAAAAAAAAAAACACCTAATCATACAATTATAAGCGCACAATAAGGAAAATCAAAAATTTAGAAATGTAACCAAATATTGAAACACTTATGAAATTTTGGGGGAAATTTTATGAACTGTAAGAATACAGGATTTAAGCTTGAAGTGTATATTGGAATTTTCTCACACGGACTTCAACCAAATAGTTTTCGCTTCGCTCTGTTGGCGACGAACCTCGTAACTTTGTACTTCAATCAAGCGAAGAGTGCGATGCCTGATTTGGCATCCTACTCTTTAAACTTCCACAACACGCCAAAGTGAGTGCTGGGAACATCGACAAATTAATCGTGCATCAGCCTCACTACACAGTGAGTCTTTAGTGGAATCAGGGCTCCAACCCTCGACACGATGGAAAGAAAGCTCACGGCAATTCTGCAACCGCATCCGAAAAGTTATGTATTGGTGAAAAGAGGAACAAGCATACAATTTTACGTATGGTGGGTAGACCCGAATTCAAGAAAAATCTAATGACTACCGGAAGCTCCATCTCGTTTATATGGGCTTCCAATCGGCTACATCAACACATTTTTCCTACCATAGATTCCTCTACGTCAATGAGATAATGATTAATGTTGTTACTTGCGACATTCGGAAATAACGGATGTTTCCAACAATAGTGTCCAATAACTACGAGTAAATGGAAGATGTGAAGCCTGCCTCCCACACACAATCCATCGGTCGCTGTTATGAGGAATTTCAATAATTTTTTTCGATCTTCTCAACTCTGAAATTTCCCTACATAAAATCATATTACCAAGTCCAATCTATAGTTTAATCAGTCTTTCTTGTTATATAAATACACTTCTCAACAGTTATTCATTCTAAAATTTGTACGAACAGTTTTAAATAAAAAAAAATTACCAGCAACTAAAGAGTTCTTTCAGGCGATTTATTGTCTTATCAATGCAAAGGGAGAGTGAATGAGTGAGTGCAAAGGTTATTGGCGCAAGAGCAAGATGTTTGTATGCTGCGCCAAACAATACGTAATTGATCTAGACATTTGAAGAAAAAGTTTGATAAGGAGTTTCGAAAATAGAGAAATTTCGCTAGAATATCTCGTCACCCATGATTACCAAAGACAGTAAACCCCAAGGGGAAAAAAAGATCTCTAGGGAGCCTCGGGTTTATGATGCTTGTACCTACCCAAAAGAAAGCAAGTCCCTGGGGTCCTCTGATATAATCACCAGGGCCAGAGTGCCCAGCTATACCATAGACACTGGGTAGCCATTTTAGTTTCCTCTTATGACATGCAGGAGCTACAGTGGGACTATTCTTTCACACCTGGTCACCACACGGGTGATTAATGGAAAGAAATTCATTATTTTAATGAAAATTACATACCTTTAAAAAAGGCAATCTTTACTTTCATCAGTATAGAGTTTTATTTTCCCAAAAATAAACACGTTTTCTTGCTCTAAACTTACAAACGAGGCCTTTTCTTTCTATAGCATCAATTATGTGTGCGATTGCGATGCGATTGATTATTTAGGACGCTCCGAGAAGCAATACGAGAGCTATTTGAGACTGATCTTGTAATTTTGAGTTCCTATCAAGTGACGAGGACGGCATCCAAGTTGAAACCTCTCTCTGCAAACTTCCACACCACGCCAACAGGAGGATCCGCAACCTCGATCCAATTTAACATGCATCAGCCCCGCTGCGTTGCGGGTCTTTTGTGGCATCAGGACTCGAAACCATGACTCGATGAAATAAACGCCGGCCTCGAGTATACGATCATGATCACTAGGCTACTGCAGCCACAGCATTGGTTAAAAGCTTATTAATATGCAAGCGATGGCCAGCTACTCTGCCTTTGGAAACTACAATTCCTACAGGAATGTTTCAGAGTGCCGGTTATTCAGTATTGCTATGCAATTGAAAAATTCCCCAGATTACTCAATTCCCAAAATAGAATGGTGAATCAAATGTTGAGTTTTGGAATCTGGTTACAGAACAAAAATATCCTATAAACCAAAGAATGTGCCCCGATACTTATTAGTTTTGTGTACTTCGTATTTTTGTGAATGTTTCCATTCAGCACTTAAAATTTATTAAAAATAAGCGAACATCTTATTTGCATAACAGTCTCTCACCATTCGCCTGCGAGCCGCCTCTCCCGATATATACTGTACAATTTAAATTTTATTTGAAAGATAAATGCCGAGTATGTGTATTGCATGAAGTTAAATTGGATTGCGAGATACTCAAAAAGTTAACTCATTAAGTCATAATTTTAAATTTAGTTCGAAATATTTAATTCAATTTATAATCTGTAACAATCATTTTGCTCTATTAAAAATACTTTTCTTGCATTTTCAAAACTAGGGGGATTCCAATCTAATTTAGTTCTGAAGAAAGATCCCCTATAATCTAACTTCTACTCAAATTCTAAAAAACGTATAGTAATGCCTTTCTCCCTCTATTTTCATATATATTCCTTATTCAATAAGGTGTAGAATTAATTTTCCTAAAAATTTTTATACTTGCATTTTCTTTCTTAGAGTGATCCACATGAACATGCCTTTAAATCTTAAAGAGTTCTCTAATTCAATACAATCTCAAATACGAAGAGATAATTATTTTAATTTTACTTTAAGGTATTAGAAAAAAAAAATTTAGACTCTCCATAAGAGCGAGCACTTTTATTGTGAAAACCTCTTGAAGTCATACCTTAATAACCAAAATAATGTTATAGGATTGGACTAATGTTATAGCTTATTCAATAAAATTCATTCCGCAATATGTTTCATATCCTACAATAAAATCCTTTACCAGGACTCTCATCCGCAAAACGAACATTACCGGCCACGAGTTCGAAGTCATAGTGACTTGCAAATAGCATATCCTTTTTACATCGGCAAACAATTATATTGGGAAGTTCCATCAGAATTTTACTAGAATGAGTCAGACTTTAAAAATTCTCATCAAGTGCCTTGGACAATGGGCAAAACTGGAGGGAAAATAACGTTCACTTCCTCCTCACCCTAACGTCCACTCCGTAAGTAAAAAGATTCATAAGAATGTATTAAACCTTTATTTCCGACTAAATTCAAACTCTCAGAATGATGCATTTAAATTTCTGCAAAAACTTAAACCTGAATTTAACAGGTCAAATACGTAAAATCTCCATTAGCGTCAGATTTTCGAAATATATGTATTTCTGGGAACAAACATAAATTGTTTCGTATATAAAAGTCTTGTATTAGATTAATTTTATATACTTTCTGAACTACATGCATTTCTGAAGACTAATGAGTTTTTAATTCTTCGGTCAATGGGTTCTGAAGAAAAAGTACATCAGTAACAAAAGTATTTATTAAAAACCACAAAACTGAACTTTAGATTAGTGATGGTACAACATTAGATGCAAGCGTTAAAGCGTCCCGCGCAGTTTTAACAGCTTTCCCCCATCTCTTCTCTCAGTGCTCTAAAGGCTTCAATCTCAGCTTTATAGGCCTGTCAGGCATGTTGTGGAGTTTGTTGATAAAGTCTATTTCTTCGTGATGGTACGAGATCTCGAAATTCCTCAGTATCTGAAAGAGAATTTGAATCATTTCCCGATTAAAGAAGTTCTACTTGCATTGCATCAAACAGAAAGACATAGGAGGAATCCAAAATTAGTCACCTCTTCCCATTTATTCCTCGAACGTGAATGCCTAGTTAAAATGTAGTACAAAAACTAAAGCTATTTAAATATTTTTCCAAAACTGTATTCAATAAATTAAGAGACCTTATATAATGAAGACTTCCTATGCCTCTAATACATGAACCATAATAAGGGATTTTAGAATCTTTTAAATACGAAATGACTCCATTTCTCTAATTATAATCTAAGAAATGGAGGAAAGATCAAATGTGTGAAGGCAAATCAAGCCGCTTTAGTGAGCGAGTGTAATGTGTTTAGTAGCGCAAGAGCCAGATATGACTATGCTGCGCCAAACGAGATTTAACTGTGATATAGACGTGAAGAAAAGACAAATTGGTTGACAAGGATGGTCAAAAGTAGAGAAGAATCGCTAGGGTACCCCCCCCCCATGTTTACCAAAGACAGTAAACTCCATTGGAAAGAAAAGGTCACTAGGGTGCCTCGTGGTCATGATACCCATATTTGCCTTCTTTAGGAAAGTCTGTGGTCCCCTGATATAATCTCAGGGACAGGGTGCCCGGCTATACCCCCCCCCCCAGACGCTGGATACCCATTTTAGTTGCCTCTTACGATGTGCATGAACTACAGTGGGATTCTTCTTTTATTTCCGGTCACCACACGAGTCTCAAGCCACTTTAAGGTACGAAAATATCTAAAAAACCAGTCCTTAGGGTAATTATAGCACAGATTTCAATCAAAGGTCAAGTATAAAAACTAGTTTGAGACTAATTGGGAAACAGTGAAAGATTATGGTTTATGATGCAAAAGTTAAATTAGCCTAGCTGCACCAACGGTCTGGTGACAGGATATAGATGCATTTTACATTCAATTTCGATGCAATACGAGGATTCGCAGATAAGATCAGATTTAACCTTATCCAGCAGGTTTAGATTAAAGCAAAATATGGACTAACCACGAGGCTGGCATAGACTCCCACTAATCAACAGAATCGTATATTTACCTTTGCAATTGCCAAATTCATTTGATTTCTTGCAAATAAGATCCCAGGGCAGGACCTACGACCCCGTCCAAATGGTTCAATCACAGACATGCGATTGCGCATGGAAGTCCGAAGACTGGTATGCCTCTCAGGAAGAAACTCCATCGGTCTTTCGAAATTCCGCTCCAGCCGACTTGCCACTTGTGTCTGAAGGACGACCATTGTCTAAAATGAAACAGAATCGGAGATGGAGTAAAAATTTAATGGGAGCCATACCACAAAACAAGCAACTAGTGTAAAAATTGAAGACATTTACCCCTTCTGGAATAAGGTATCCACCCAATACACTTTCTTTTTTAGTTACCCTTCCATTTCCAATGGTAGGAGGATGCAATCTGAAAGAATAGAATTTTCATTGAGAAACTTCAAAATGAATACAATTTAAACTTTGCCCCTTTTCATTTTAAAAACCACCATTCTATCCAGATATTTCATTCAGCCCATGATGGTTTAGTTTAAGAAGAAAAAAAAATAGAGTTTAAACTCTAAAAGGTAGCATTCAAGCTTTGAACGAGTGGCGAGTTTATTGCGCTAGAGCCAGATACAAAAGTTGACCTTTTAACAGTTCAAGTTTACGCGGTTCTTCTCCCAAATGGATTAGGCAAGAGACTTCTCAAAAATCACGATGTTGTGACAAGGGAAGTTGAATCTGAAGATAATCAGGGGGATCGCTATAGAGTATAAATATCAGAGCCAAAGAAGGCTTGACTGAAACGAGCCTTGAGCAACGAAATATTGGCAAATCCATTACAAATAAGGTAGTTAATACTTAATGCAAACTGATTTACATTATGTAGAAAAGCTTTAGGTTAGATACAATTAGAGCTATACAATAGAAAACTGAATTAAAGACTCGAGTCAAGTTTAGTTATATAGAGGGATTTGTATACAATTTTTGTTTTTGTTTAGCTATTGAAATTCGAGTACTTATTACCATTTTTCGAAGAATGGTAAACATTAAGTTTCAGGATTAAATTTGCTATTCAAATAAGTGATTAAGCTTGATGGCGCAAGAACCAGATGTGGTTATGCTGTGCCAAACAAAGTGTAACCAATCTATATTTCGGACAAATGGAAAAGTTTACAAGAGTCTAAAATAGATGGATCATTAGGAAACTCCGAGAGAGAGAGCCCTCGTGTTTACAAAAAACAAATCTTCACCGAGTGAGTGAGTGAATGTAATGTTTACTGGCGCAAGAGCCAGATATGGCTATGCTGCGCCAAACAAGATTAAACTGTGGTCTACACGTGAAGCTAAAAAAAAAAAAAGACAAAGTGGTTGACAAGAAAAAGGGTCGAAAATAGAGAAGGATCGATAGGGTATCCCGGGAGTGAGTCACCCGTGTTTACCAAAGACAGTAAAACCCGTGAAAAAGGAAAAGATCACTAGGGTGCCTCGGAGTCATGATGCCCGTACTCAAATCTTCACCGAAAAGAGACCATCAGTGTACCTCGGGGTTGACGATTTCCGTACTTATCCAAATATAAGCCCTTGAGATTCAAGTTTCCCCAGTCATCGACTTGCTTTTAGTATTCCGCGAGACTACCTATTCTTTAAATAAGACTTTGTCTTACGTCAATGGAGTGCAAGTACTTCGTTCTTAACTATATTTACAATAGAAAGTATTTTCTAAATACTAGATGTAGAAACTTTATTTAAAAAAAAAAAAAAAAAAAAAAAAGGAAGATTTGTCAGAAAAACGCACCTTAAAGTCTCCATAATGATGGAATATAGGCTTCGAATTCCTTCACCATATTGAGGCACCTCCGAAAATCTCGAGTCTTTTTCTGGCAAGTATTTCATAAGCTCTTCCCTGGCTTCCTGTTGTATTGAACCATGTCGAGCAACATTATAGAGAGCGACACCAATTGTAGTGGCTGCCTGCAAGTGGACAAGAGAAACCATTTTTCCCCAGAACACTAAAAAGGTTCTTCATGCTCATTAGATATTTTGAAATTACCAATAATCTAGAGATTGGAATTTACCTCTTTACGTTCCACCTACGAGAACTAGGAATATAATTAAACATGCATTGCAAGCTACGAGTTTGGACTAGTTTAAAGGGTAGGTAGTTTTAATACAAGACAGGTCAGCAAACAACTTTAGCAACAATACCAATAGAAACATTGCCATCAACTTAATTTACTGGATTAGTGTCGGTTTTTTTGCTAGTTAGTTATTCCTCATCCAAGTCGCATTGCAGGTGCAGATGGAAAAATTGCCGACGAATGTGGTAACTCAATGGATGGCATCCGATTTAGAATTTCATACAATTCCATGTGGGATTCTTTCACGGTTTTCCACGTGCCAAAATACTCTTTAGAATATGAAAATCTACAGTGATTACTCTTACTATTAAATAACGCTATTCCTCGTTCGAGTTCTCTCAAGCGAGCAATACTCTGAAAGAACAATGACAACCAATATGCAATCCAAATCAATTTTCTCACGTGATGCAACAACGTTTGAATTCATATCTTCAGAAGTTTAGTTTAGTTTATATTAACGTCGCACTAGAAGCAACACGAGGGCTATTGGCGACGGACCTCGTAATTTTGAACCACGGTCAAGTGACGAGGACGACACCTGAGCTGGCACCCCCCTCTCCTAACATCCACACCACACCAACGGGAGGACTTTGGGCTCATATCTTCAGAAATATTTAAACAAATGTTAAATTCTTCATTAACAAATACCCACGTCAAGTGACTAGGGCCAAGATCCGCAATATCTCGCAACTCAACCACTCGAACAAAGTAGGTTAAGTTAGACTTAGACTGTAATGAGAAAAATTCCCTCCTACTGTATGCATGGCTCCTTGGAAAAGATCTTGTAATACAGTTATTACATCCTGCATTTCATCTGCATGTTTTTCTATCATTTTCTTCAGTATACAAAAATCTTGTTCAAAAACTACTTCAGCAGCGAGTCTTCCTATAACACTGAAAAAAGAAATTCAAAATCAATTATACGATACTATGTTTAGAGTACCAGAATGATTAGAAGTATTAGACAAATGATGTGAAGAATATAGAAGCAGTTTAGCTTTAAACAGCTTTGAGAAACAGTTTTAAATACAATAGTTTCTACGAGACTACAAGAATTCCCGTACCGAGTTATATCAGGAGAGTCGTAAAAATACAAAACGAGTGAAGACAATCTTTCTCGCAGGATATCTCGAAATTGAGTAGATTTTCGTAGTGTGAGTCTCAAATTGGTCATAGAGTTGGAGTATTTGTTTTCCCTTGGTTTGAATCGACAAATCCGCTTCCAGGAGTAAATCTTATTGGGAAACCTCCGTAGAAACCGAATTTTCTTTCCCAATCCCTTCAATAGTGCGGGATTAGTGAATAATATCGGGACTAGTGAATAGCAGAATGAGAGTGTTACGACAAGTCTCAATTTTAAATATGAGCAAGATATCTATTTGCCTTCCACCTCTAACTCAATTTTAAATTTTGCCTCTACTATGTTTGGCCTATATTAAGCAAACAATCCGATGAATTTTAGTTCATTTAAAATGTATACAAGATGTATGGCGATACACAGAGCCTATGATGAAAGAGTTGGCCACATCCCAATTAGCAAGAGCATCCCCACAACCTTCTGGCACAAAATATAAACAGACTGCTTAAAAGGAAGTGAACCAGTTATGTCTGGGTTGAGATCAAATAGGAATTTATTCATGTCCCGAGCGTATGGTTTAGTTTTTAGTACAGTTTTTACAACGTCGCACTAGAAGCAACACGAGGGCTATTAGAGACTGACCTCCTAATTTTGGACCTCGGTCAAGTGACGAGAACGACACCACCCGAACTGGCAACCCCCTTTCCCGAGCGTAGGGAGCTTATACTTTATGGACTGTAATCGAAAACCTTCAATAGTAATGTTCTGATACGAGATCCACCACATCAGAAATATTCATATATACCTGCAGGAGAAGTCTTGTACAGGTACTAGTCGTTTGTAGTGTTCTTCGAAGTCACCCATGTTACAAGTAGTGAGGAAGATTATTTCATTTGTAATATCCGCCGCTTGTATCATGAGATCCGCTTCCTCCCTACCGTGTTTAGTAAATGCATTCAGACGCTTGTACAGAGCAAAGATTCCAATACCTAAAATATGGAAATATTATTGACGGCAACAGCAAGACAATACTAATTAAACCAGAGATGTGAATGTCTTACAGTGGAAAAGTCTAAAGCGGAATACTTTTGAATGGACGAAGCTCTTGAGCTACAAGAGGGTAATTTAGGAGTTTTGTCGCAAGAGCCAAATCTTGATATGCAACTTTAAACAATTGGCGTCCGATCTAGACATCCGGAAAAAAGGCGAATATGGTAGAGAAGGGTTTGAAGTACAACTAGGGTTTATAAAGGTCGCGTCACATGCACAGCCTTCCCCCATTGGGTCTACTATGACAAGAGTCTCGAGTATCTTGGGGCTACAATTTACACTTGTGTTGCCTAAAAGCAAGACCCTAGGGGTGCGCTTAGAGCGTTACATTAGACTGAATGAGATTTCCAATGACCAAAGTCTTGAGCGATGTTCGAATGGATATCAAGCCAAGATAAGGAGTCCATTAGGTTTTAGCGATAAGAAGCCTTTACATTACAAGTAAAGTTCAATACAGTGGCGGGGCTTTAATAACGATCCTACTGGAATTAGTTGAAATGGCAATATAAAAGGAAATGCCCGTTTGAGTTATGTAGACATTCTATTTACACCAGAGTCTAATGACAGTGAGGAGCTATAACTAAATCTAGCTAAGCTATGCCATTAAACTGTTTAGACTAATCTAGACAGAAGAGAAGTTAATCGACAAGGACGTTTAAAATAGCAGATCGCTAGAATGTTCCGAGAGCGCGTGACTTAGAGTTTATAGAAGACTGCATATCCATTTGAAAGAAACCAGGGTACCTCCGATTAGAGATTCCCGCATTTCTCTGAAAGCAAGTTAAGATTAATTCCATAATTTTAGAAACCAGGCTTTCTACAGAACAGATTTCAAAAATTCCGAATCTATTCCTAAAGCATGTAAACTGCCGATGGTCCACAGAGCAAGGAGATTTGCAAAGTAACTTGTAGAGCGAGATCTAATTTAAAATAGAGAAGCTCTAGGAATCTTAATAAAGATACTTACTCTCGTATGCCCAGCGGTACAGCCATTGAAGTATATCAACTTCACCATTTTCATCCAATTCAGATTTCAAAGCATCTATTAAGTCATCGGCGACAACTTCCAAATCACCTCTAAGAATGTCATAAGGTTCCCCAAAGTGGGGTATCATTTTACGCAAGCGAAGCCATTCCTCGCCCGTGCTGAAAAATTCCAGGTTAAGATTAACAACGTTCGTATCATATGTTATACAATGAAATGACCAAAGTACATTTACTTCAATACAAGGCATAATTAGTAATGTTAAATGTCTAGAAATATCAGACTATTTTAACCATTTGAATATTCCCGAATAACGGAATCTTCAGATAATTTTTGTAATCCGTATTCCATTACGGAACAGATATTAACCATCCAGCTTGGAAGAGTTAGAGAACTTTATTTGAACTAAAGACGATCAGTTTCCATTAAAGGACTTTAAGAAATACCACCTATCAGAAATTGAAATCCTTCACCAAAAAGGGCGAAAATAACTATAGATTGGCACGACTATCAAATAGTCCTTGCCCAAATACTAAACATACAAAATACAATAACTTCACACCAGGAAGCAGTGAGTGAATGTAAAATTTATTGGCGCAAGAGCCAAATATGGCTATGCTGCGCCAAACAAGATTAAACTGTGGTCTAGATTTGAAGTTGAAAAAAGATAAGAAGTGGTTGACAAGAAGGAGAGTCGAAAATAGAGAAGGATCGCTAGGGTATCCCGGGAGTGCGTCATCCGTGTTTACCAAAGACAGTAAACCCCATAAGAAATAGATCACTAGGGTGCCTCGGGGTCATGATGCCCGTACTTACCTGAAAAAGGCAAGTCTCTGAGGTCCCCTGATATAATCCCCAGGGGCAGGGTGCCCGGCTATACCCCCGGACGCTGGGTACCCATTTTAGTCACCTTTTACGACATGCATGAGATACAGTGGGACTATTCCATCATTCCCGGTCACCACACGGGTCCACACCAGGAAGCAACACGAGGACTATTGGCGACTGACCAAGCAAATGCGAGCCTCAGTGAAGTGACTATACTCAAGCAGATACCCCTTTAAACATCCACATCACGCCAAAGGAATTAGTCTCGACAAATTGCAAGTGCATTAGTCACGTTACGATGGGCTCTTAAAACTCATACACTACTTGACGGAAAGAATGCCGGCCACGAGCTTGTGACTACGACTGCAATTTACCACAAGTGTAGCTGAAGTAATTGCTACCAGCATATCCTCAATTTATGTGCAGATGCAAGAAAATCGCGCGTCTACCAAGGACAGCAAACACTACATTGGAGAAGACGCACCATTCGGAAATCTCCCGGTAGCAAATCCTGTACTTACCAACAGTAGATTCACGAAACCAAGATTATTGAAGAATGTTAAAACTCAATTCGGCATCATATTTTCCCACTTAATGTCAATGTGCAGTCCCACCATCCTAATGAATGTACGAGTGATGGGAATTTGATTGTGCAAGTGCCAAATGTGGTCATGCTGCCCTTGAAAGCTGCGATATTGACGTGTGAAAGAATTGAACAATTGGTCGACGAAGGGCGAAAAGAGAAGGATCACCGTTTCCCCGGGGCGAGTCACCAGTGCTTACGAAAGGCAGTATAGGTGCCATGGAAAAGAATCATTAGAGTTCCTCCGAATAACTATGCCCGTACCCAACTAAAGACGATAGTTATTCAGATATTAGTCTCAACTTGCATTATGCTCTCATTTTATGCAATCCTTCTCGTCACCTTAATCCACTAGATGTTGTACATACTTCAAATACTGCGAATTCATAAAATCCCTTAACCTCGAATGTTCGAACAAAAGTTCTTCCCTTCATTCGAAAGTAATAAAAATCATAGGAATTAAACTTACCCAGCACCCAATCCTACTGAACTGAAGAAATGAGGTCTATCACGTCTGTATCGTGCAAGCACCTGATGACTACTTCTCAGAGGCAACGTGTCCAACTCTTTGTAGACTTGTGCAATATCTTCTTGGTGGTACAAATGTACGCAACTGCCACCAGATGGAAATACTTCCCGCACAACATTCCCATGTTCATTGCACCACCGAGCATAGGCTTCATGGATTTTGAAATTCTTGTACTCCTCTGGAATAAGAGGGTATTAATATCAATTTGATCTATGTCTAGCACATTTAGAAGGAGTTCTCCCCTCACAAAAAAGCACGTAAACTATAGATTAGACTTTTTTGGTCTACTGCAGCTTCTCAAAGAGAATAGATTTTCAGATACACAATTATTAGAGCAGAGATTATTGCCCAGCCATAATGCATACATTTACCGAGAAATTAAATAACCAATTCTCCCAGGCATATTTTTTTTGAACAGTCAACAAGACTATTCATAAGTTTTGTTGTTAAGACAGAAACAAATATACTATTTACAATCCCTTTATTTTACATGTTCTTAGAGTTTTACATCTGCAGACTTGCAAAGTCCAATTAAGTTAATCCAATCCTTTTTCCCCCCCGGTTAAGACATTATAGAAATATTTCATTCAAACCTAGAGTAAACAACGCTAGTGGTTAAATATTCAATTGGTTTCAACTATAGTCATTTTATTTAGGAAATCAAAGTGATAATAGGTTATCTGAATGGTTGTTTTCTCAACATTTCGATAATATATCTTCATTAGGAAATATTTTATCCCTACGGCAATTTCGAAAAATTAATCAATTTTCCCATTTCAGTTATTACCCAGACATTCTCTTACGAATACATGCATTCTTGACAAGTTTGCCAAGTTAATCCAAAGTTTAAATTTTAACCAACAGTTTTAAGTTGCGATAAGCCACCCTTTACCCTCGAGCCAGAAGACTAGTAAATACCAGTCAAAAATGGCTTCAGATTTAGACATTTAATGTAAACCTGGATGCTTCAGCAGCGATAAAGCAAAAGTAAATGTCTGTTCTGCAGAGTAGTTGCTTAAGCATGTAGAGTCAAAACCCATTACAACTTGTCAGTGGTAGTTAGGTTCCTTCCCCACTTACCGAGAAGGGCATCCGGCAAATCAGAAGAGTGCCCTCATTTTAGTATTCATGGGCTTCAAAGTATACTTGTAAAGTCTATAGGCTGAAAATGAAAGCTTATGGTAATCATTTCGCAAGTCTCTTCAGATGAGAACTAGTTTCTCCAGTTACATCGTATGCTTAAACTCAAGTAAAGTTAGATTTCCACAGTCTAGAAAGTTTAGTCTCTGAGCGCAAAATTTTCTCCATGATGCAAGAGACTTAAATAGTTCAGAGACATTACATGGAATTAATGTAAATTCTCGTTGACAACACATTTTTGCCAAAATCAGAGATGTCCCCACGCGATTGGATTTGCGTTATTGGAAGAGATTGCCGCATGTTTAGTCATAATTACACCCACTTTCAGGGGGTGACGCAAGAGCCAATTCGGCTTTCAATTCAATTAAGTCACGCACTGCATAAGGAAAATTGAAGTGTACTCTCCATCTCGGTTAGATTCTTACCAAATACTGGGCCCACAACTGGAATAGCTTCGTAATCCCAATGTCTGCCATCCTTGAGAAGTTTCACCCAGTACGGTTCGTAGACCTTCGAAAAGTGCTGAAAAAATGGGAATTAGATTGTTAAACAAGAGAGCACAGGTAAAGTTTCGATGAGCTTATGCAAAAATTCATGTAGCGAATGTTTTAGATACAATGGTTTGCATAAAGCTCAAATGTTATTAGATCAACAGAGCATATATAAAAGTTTTCCCCCAGCATTTACAAGAGCGAGTTACAGATTGCCCTATTCGTCAAAAGAGTATTATGAACTTTGATCTTTTGCATCTTAAAACTTCGAACATTCCGAATTAAGGAGGATAACTTCGTATAATATCAAAACCCATTCTCATGGTAACCGGAGTAGCACTGTATGATAGCCTTTATAAGAAAATATTCCCCCCCCCTTTAAAACGTGCACGTAAATAATTTAAACAAATTTAATAATTAGTACACTTTATATACGGAACTGCATGTCTAACACAACAATGATCGATTAGATTAAAAAGACGAGACAAACCCTTTGAAACTGTCTCAAGAATCCTGGTACAGCCATCGTGAGATAAAGCCAATTACAAACTGAAAGTGAATGGGAAGAGGATGTTTTTATAAATCTCACCGCGCTACTCTCGCGATCACGTGATATTCGATCAAGTTCTCTAGCCAGTCATGTCTTTATTCTTAATTTGGATATGGTATTAATATTTTTGTTGAAATCCTCAATGAATGATGCTTAAAGAGTCATTCAGAACACTATAAAATGGATAAAAATTTGTTAAGTTAAAATTACCTTCACACTCGAGCAACAAAAAGATTGCAGATCTCGTAAATTTAAAAAGGTAAAAGATAAATGAATCAGACAACACGTGACTCAGCATCTTACTTCCTTACCAGTTACCATTCCATCATGTGAGGATTTCGAGGCACAAGTCTCGTTAAAGACGAGCAGCCCTTTTTAATCGACACAATAGATTTTCAGTGGAAACATGATTGTAATACAAGATTCGACTTCAAAGATCCAGACACGAAGCTCACGATCATAACCATTCAACTACCGCGTGTTCCCTGTGGCTATCATAGCCTGGCTAACAATGTGAACATCTAATGCGTGGAGAACTCCGGATTCTGCTCCCCGATTGCAGGATTGCTTACTAATGTCGCACTTAGCAGCTATAGAGGGCAATTGGAACTCGAAATTTTGAATCTCGGTCAAGTGACAGAAACGGCACTTGAACTGGCATCCCACTGTCCTAACTTCCATATCCTCCCAATCTGGAAAATTTAATACTCGTTTTGCTCAGACCACTACATAACGGTTCCTTAGTGCCACAAGAGCTCTAACTCATGACTTAATGGAAATAATGCTCTTCATGAGCTCACGACCATAACAATTTGGGTACATCTGCCGTTTTTATGGTCGCAGAAGCTTAGTGGTCATGGTCGCTAACTCATTGTCGGCGCGTTGTTAGCATAAAAATACGAGCCTGATGCCACTAAAGACCCGTCGTATAGCAGGGCTGAGGCTCGTTAAATCTATCGAGACTCCAAGTCTTCATTTGGGCGAGGTGTGAAAGTTTGAAAAGGGAAATATCAGCTCCGGTGTCGTTCTCGTCACTTGAACGAGGCTAAAAATTACGAGGTCCATCGCCAATAGTTACTTGTGTTTTTCCTAGTGATTGAGTGAATGAATGTAAAGTTTATTTGCGCAAGAGCCAGATGTGGCTATGTTACGCCAAAGAAGATGTAACTGTGATCCAGATGTGAAAAAATTGAAGAAAAGACAAAGATTGTTTGACAAGAAGGGGGTCGAAAATAGAGAAGGATCGCTAGGGTAACCCGAGGGTGCGTCTCCCGTGTTTATCAAAGAGTTGTTTTTAAATGCGATGTTAATAAACGATCAATCAATCTTTTATTTCTATTTGCTGGAGATAGTCGTTTGGGTTAATAGCATTTCTTGTTCCATATCCCTTAAAACCAATCAACAAAAGTAAAAGAGGCTGTTTAAATGTAAACATTACAATCATAAAATGGTGAGTAGTGGAGTTTAAGAGATTATGCTACTGCTTTAGATGTCGAATTATTCATTCTGATTCATTTTCTGATTTTTTTAAAAAATATTTAAATCTTTTTATCAATTTAAAAGCCCTCAGTGTCTTACCTTTTTTAGGTAAGTACGGGCATCATGATCCCGAGATGCTCTTATGATCTCTTCCTTTTCCATGAGGTTTACTGGTTCTTATAAACATGTGTGACGCTCCCCGTGATACTCTAGTGACCCCTACACTACACTTCTAGTGAACAAGAAGAGATCTCTATTTTTCGGTCTCTTTCTTGTCATCCAATTGTTATCTTTTTCCAATCATCCAGATAAGTTACACCTTGTTTGGCGCAGTATAGCCATATCTGGCTCTTTGCCACCTGAAACTTCACCATCACTTACACTCTTTTATCTATTTTCGCACGAGAGATGTTCGGAAAGTAAGTATCGTCATTTTTTATGAAAGAGCACGTGGTACACCAGATGAAACAAACAATTCCATAAGAATCTACTCTCACTGCTGGTTCAACGACGGAAGTAGCTTCAGTAGAGGAGGAATGACGCTTGCGCAGAGTGGCGAAGAAAAGAGGGTGGTAACAGACCAGCGTGCTTGAGACGTGACTAACAACGTGATCGGCAACGGAAGTGCGTGTTGTTATGCGATATGAAAGAGCACGTGGAACTAGTCATTCAAGAAGGCCTTCAAACCGTGTATAGTGGACGCTGGGGTTGTATATTCTGTGAAGGAAGGCAGATTGTGGAGGATGAAGATCGAAGTGGGCATCCCTCCACGTCCACAAATGAAAACAACACTTCTAGAGCGCAGGATATGGTGTTAGGGGACCGTTGTATAACGATTTCAGAAGTAGTGTCCACACTGCGTATTAGTCGTGCTCAGGTCCATCCAAAACAATGCTGAAATGAAGCAAGCTGTGAGAGAATTCCTTGCATCGCATTGAACAAGGTTTTACCCGAGTGGTTTCTTCACACTGATTGTACGCTACGACAAATACCGCAATGTCGATTACTGCTATGACGAAAAATAGTGCAAAGTGTATAGTTCATGATGACATAGTTTTTTTTTTTTTTTTTTTCTGCAATCAATTTTCCTTGTGAATGTTGAAACTTACTTTCGGAATATCCCTTGTACATTTGCCTGAGATTAAACTATTGTTTCTTTTTATTTATCGATTAATTTTACTTTCTCTTATATTTTTTAATTGAAATAAAATTCACGTAAGCTATTAAGTATTTATTAAGCTATTGATTGACTCTTCTTTGTGTGTAGTCGGGAATCCGAAAGAGGAATGAAAATAGTATTACAATATTGAGAATATTTAAGAGCCACCATTTCCCCACCCCTAAATACATTCAAACCATTTCTTAACCTGGCTTTCCTTTTGGTATATCTTGGATCTAGTTATTTTAGATATAATCAGTGAATTTCCATTGCATAGTATTTCTTTCATTTCTTTAATTACTCTTCTCTTTCGGAGTAAAAGTATCGCACAAAACTTACTGTGAGAAGCATTGAACATTCTCTTGTTAGGTTTACTTGTCAAACCTTACAAAAAATTTTCACCAGAAAATAAATTTATATCCCACATTACAAAATGCCTGTTCACCATCGATTCATCTTGGAGAGTCTACGTTCATCCGCGAGCTCTATGGTTCATCTGAAACTTTAGGGAGACAGAGAGATTAAAGGAACATTTTACTGAACTCTTCATTTTTTGTTTTACTTTTACGTTCTTTACTTTTGTTTTGTGTTAAGTATATAACTATACATTTTAAAGATATGCCACTTTATTAAGGACTCATAGATTCAAAATTATATCGTTAATGAGTCTAGGTGATTCACATTCTATTCAGTATCTGAGGACTGAGGGAAAAAGAGAACACCATATAAAAAAAAATTTGAGAGGGAGCTAATGGAAGTGGATTCGGTGGGTGATGCTTTCCCCTCTTCATCATGGGATTTCCTTTCGGGCTAGTAATTAAGGCGTCTTAACATCTGTCGTTGTGGTTGGAAAGAGCCGCCACATACTCCCTCTCCGGTATCATCGCGATGATTTAAAGAGGAACATTCTGATCAATACTGGTAGAGAAGGTTCCTTTTCCATCCATTCCTGCTTTGATACACATTCCCTTCCTATTCAATCGAATTTCATTTTGAACGGTTTTCAACTGGCGTCATCGGTTCTCCCGAATTGAGATGGTGTCTCTACTTGATGCTTGCGCCGTAGTTGATATATCTCTAATTGGGATTTATGTGCTGTTATTTTTTTAGGCACACAGAGGGAAGTCTGCATTGGGGATACATGCAATAAGTAGTTTCAGGTTGTGCTGCCATCTAGTGTTCAAGTCCTAAGCCACCACTTTTGCGGTTGATTGGGGGATGTTTTTCGACCAGTTAGGAGAAAGACAGTTAACCATGAGTACTGGAGGCGTTTCGAAACATTGACCATTGAATCCGAAGAAAAATTGTCTTATCATTTTTTTGTAGGGCTATTATCAACTTAACCAAAAGGGATTCCCACCCCCCGGGCTGGTTATTTTTGTCATTATTGTTGAAGAGAGCTATAACGACACTTGAAATAATTCATCAAAAAAAAAAAAAAGAAAGAAAGAAAGAAAGAAAAGAAAAGTAAGTAGAAGGAGGCAGAGTTTTGATCAAAACAACTGTGACTGCTACGTAAGGTAAGATTACACAGTTTTCAGGTTGACTCGAATGGTTAAACTAAGTTAAATTTTTTTTAAAAAGACGCAACTTCTTGTTCAAAAGCGATTCAAAGTTTTTCTTCTTTTTTTTTTTTTTTCTGTTGATTCTTAATGCTAAAGGTTCGACACCGGCCTTTAATGTCATTAAATGATTTATTTCACCTTCGTGACAGATTCAGAAATGAAGTTTTGTAATAAAAGTAATAAAGTATTCTGAAGGTTATTTTGAATCTATGGGAAATTTTCTAGTCGGGATATGACGAATACCAAGGAGGTTCGAATAAATTCATGGGGTTGGCTCAGGTTGGATGTGATTTATTTATCTGGAAGTTATGTAGAGGAGTTTTGATATCTTCAAGTAAGTAGGTGCATTCAAAACACTGAAAGAAAATTATCAACTACTTAAAGAACATTTTCTGGAGAGTCTAAAGATGTAGACACAGTCTTTTAATTTCTATATTTAACGCATTCTGGTATTCGTGGGTGGAATCGAGGTGGTAATAGAAATACACCAATTGCCGCACCTGGGTGGCAGTTTTCATACATAAAGATACCCACTTTTAATTATAAGGTTTCAGGTGGATGGGATGCTAAATATATCCTTATTTTGTTGGTCGCTTAGCAGAAAGATGAGGAATAAAAGCTTAATTACGTTGAATCTCCTGTGTCGGGAAACATTACATTGATCTACTTAAAGTTTTTCCACCAAAGTTTTACTTATATTGTTACCGCGAAGACAACACATCACTTTTAGTAATTAATCTTACAATTGGGAATTGATACAGTCCTTCAAAAAAAAATAATAATAATAATATCTGAGCATCATGGTTCTTTTAAAAATTAATGCGAAACGTAATTTTTTGTTAAGATTGAAGAGAGAGGGAGAGAGAAGAATATAATTAAAATAATATTAACAATACGAATATGTGTATCGAATGCTGCAAATAGAAATGTGCCGAAATTAAAATAAAATGTATCGAACGAATGATACCAAGTATGAACAAAATACGTCGAAATTGGTGAACAATAAGCTGATAAGTTGCGTGCAAATGCCTCTCAAAGAATGATATCAACGAGGAACGCAACGGATCTTACACTTAAAATGCTACGAGAAAAATGTAAAACGATTCGATAAATTACAAAAAAAAGCAGTAAAAATGTATACAGTTGAGCAATTGCTTTAAGATTATTCATGAATAGTTAATGAGAGTTTTTCTTTTACCAAGCAATAAATATCTCACGTATAAATATTATATTATAATATTTTTTATTCATTCACTTTTTTATAAAAAGTATCATCCCTCGTTCTTTTTCTGAATACGCCTCTTAGTTTTGTTTGTACATCCACAAAAAAAAATCCAGTGTTCATGTGGGAGACGGATCACGTTTACATTTTTCTCGTCTGAATAATTCAATCATTGAGGGCAAAAACTTGATAAGTCCAGCTGTTGTAGGAAACACGTAGAATACATGTCTACGCTGAATTCGGCCAGGGACATAAATAGTCAGTAAACAAATCGATAATGGATTTCTTAGGGCGCTCACATTGAGTGAGAAGACAAAATTCCACATTAGCGTTCATAATATTTCCACTTCTTTCTTATTTAGTGGACGTGGTAAACTTTTGGTCATGGTCGCAGGCTCTCGGCCAGTATTGTTTTCATTGAGTCGTGAGTTCGAACCCTGATGCCTCGAAAGATTCATGGTGTAGCGAGATTGATGCACATAAAATGTGATCGATGTCCCAAATCCTCAAGTTGATATGGTGTGGAAGTTAGGAGAGAGAATTGCTAGCTCAAGTGCCATCCTCGTCACTTGAACAATACTCATAATTACGAATTCCGTTACAGTAGCTCTCGTGTTGCTTCTCAATGCGACGTTAATAAACATTCATAACTACAATCATTTTTATTTAGCAGAAAGCGGTTAAGAGTGGTCAATGGCACAGAAGATACGACAAAGAATTTCTTGCTCAGGTGAAGTTCGATCTTGTTTTGGTTGCTTCGTGTAGTTTTATTTTTTGTTGCTCAATTGTTTCTGATTCTTCCACGTTTATGCAAATATGTTATGGTGGCCTCGGAAGCAAGCTCTACGTCGCGTTGTTTCAGTCGAATCAAGGGTTCGAGTCCAGGTGATACTAAAAATATTCGTGCAACAGGTTGTAAGAGGTTCTCATGTATATCTCCCTTTAATTAACCTCTAGGGTTGCGTTACTACTGCGATGTTTGGTATGCGAACCTCGCCTTGTGAAAGAACGATGTTGTATGTAAGTCTTACTCTTAAAGAAGCGTAGAAGTACAGCGAAAAGAAATGAGGCCTGAGGAATTATCAAAGTTCAGGTAAACTATTGAAGTTCGAGGAACTGTAAGATGGTATTTATATAGCGAATATGATTCAGATTCTGTTCATAGAGGCCCACGGCTTAGAGTCTGCAGTTTAAGTAGATTTTGTTATCGCTATTAGAATTATTTGTTAAGCACACGTTAAGTTAGCCGCTCCACATATTTAATTTATTTTTATTATCAATGACTCAAAGATTTGAATAAACTGATTAAAGATTTTGATTAATCGTTATTGAGTAATTATGTCTCTTACTCCCAACGAAACGAATTCGTCACGAGTGTTGTCCTTGCTTCTTAACCGTGGCTCAAAATAATGAGGTCCGCGGCATTAAATCTCGAGTTGCTTCTAAATGCGACGTAAATAAGCAATCCCGTTCTATCAATCTACCTTATTCGAGGATGCTCCCTCCACTTATTCTTAGTCGATTAAATCATATAATTTGTTCATAAAAAAAGTTCTCAAATAAAATTTGGTCGATGGCGACACTCGTTACGAGTTCATCGTAATTCTCTAAGTATTCATCCAAAAACTCCATATAAAACTCTGCTCGTTTGCGTATAAACGTGAATGACGAGGATAGGATAGGAAAACCGTTTATCGATAGCAGTGATCTGGAATATAAAGTTGTCGAAAAAGTTAGAAAACAGACGCTATATGATTTTATCTTCATACTGTAAGTTTCCTCATGTTTCAGGCGATGTTCTCCGTGAAATTGAGTCTCTTATATTATCAGAAGTTATATGGATGTCTGGAGTTCAAAAATGCTGACCTATCTGCACAAAACTAAACGTTCTAAATAATGTTTTGAAATTTTTCAGAGTTACTGTCTAAATAGATAAACGTTTAAGCCATATTGTCAATGGTGACGAAACATCGATTTATCATGTTAAACTAGAATCAAAACAGCAATTCATGGTAAAATTGAGTGCACTTTATTTTGGGATAGGCAGAATATTTAGTTCCTGAATTTTTTGTCTCGAGATGACATATATAAAAAATAAGTATTGTGAAATCTTAAAGAAACTGCATAGAGCAATCCGATACAAAAGGCGTGGTTTGCTCAGTAGAGAGATTAATTTGCTTCTCAATGCTCCTTCATAGGTGGCTCATCAAACCCAAGATCTCATCACGTCACATAGCTAAGAAAGCATCGATCATCCTCCGTATGATTCTGATTTAACGCCCGTTGATTATCGTTTGTTCTTGCACTAAAAGAAGCATCTTGGTGGTCAGAGTTACGGCAACGCTGAAGACATCTGTGCTGAAGTTTGTGAATCAGCTGGCAGATATCTCTGTGGATGGAATTCAGAAGCGATATTATAAAGGCCTTATATAGGCGGAAATTATGTTGAAAAGTAGATAAAGATACAGATTTTCAAGTACGAATAAAATTATTAACACTCATCTTTATTTTTTATTTCGAAACGGCATTTCCTTATAAACACTATTCATATTTACAATTAGGGGTAGGGGAACAACTTGTCGAACTCCTCAGTCAATCAGAAACTTCGAGAGGCTCACTCATTTCAAAAATTTTCCGTCATTGGATAATACGATGGAGATATGTGCCGATTTTTACACCCCATCCCGCGTTCGAAATGATGAGACTCTCATCGAACACCTGAAACATGCAAAACTTTCCAGAAACTTGCAGCGGCTCTTTTCAACAACCATCCAGAAGTTAAAAAGCTTTAAAAACTAGCCCGAAAGAGATGTCTCTTTTATCCTAGTTTATAAAGGCACTGCGAAAAGTCGTCAGTCAACTTTTCTTCGGTTCCAGTGGTCCAGGGTTTGAAACGCTGCCGGTAATCCAAAGTCAACCATCTGAACTCTCCTTCCATGGGGTCAAAAACATTAAATGCCGAAGTGGTGACTCAGGACTTGAACATTAGATGGATACATAGCCTAGAACAAATGACTGCATATACCCCTGACGCAAAAAATTCACTTGCCTCTGTGTACCTATGACTGGCTCACACAAATCACGACTAGTGATATACTGATTACGGAGCATGCGTCAACGAGACCCGCCACTCAACTAGTGACAGCAAAAGGCGCGAAATGGTAACTGTCCAAAAAATGAAACTCAGTATAACAGGGAGGGGAAATATATCAATTGCTGTTTTGGCTGCAAAAGCGACCTTCTCTACAAACATCAGTTAGAATGTTTCTCTTCATATCATCACGATGATACCGAAACGGGAGAATGGAAAGGCTCTCTTCAACAACGCCAGAAGTTAAAACGCATTAATAACTCGCCCGAAAGAAACGTCTCTTTTAGCCTAGCTCATAAGAGCGTAGCAAAACTTGATCGTCAACTTTTCTTCATACTCAGTGGTCATTTGTTCGGAACGCCCAAGGTTAACTATCTTCACGGGGTCCTCAAAAGATCAATAGTCTATTTTCTTGCTGTAGCCCGGCGTCTTCTCGGCTTTTGAGAATTTGTTGTTGCAGCTAATAATTTCCACAGATCACGAGAACTAATTGAGAGGCAGTTCAAATTTTTTTCGACATCCTAGTACGAGAGATAACTAACGGAATCAGAAGAGGCTCAGAACATTAGAGAATTCTCCAAATGAGCTATTGAGACAAACACGATCTCGTAGAGTTCGTTTTAGTATCCACGGAAATATGGATAATCGGAATTAGAATTACAAAAAAGGTTGTTTTCTTTTGGTCAAGGATCCTGGATTTAAATTTTAAAGGTAAAATGATAAAAACTAAATGACCTCAGTGAACAAATAATGTGAGCGTGAAGTAATTCTAGATGGATTGACCGATTGATTATTTATTAACATGACATTCAAAAACAATATGAGGGCTACTGGCGACCGACCACATAATTTTGAATCTCGGTCAAGTAACGAGGACAATATCTAAGCTGGCACCTCCCCCTCCAAACTTCCACATCATGTCAACGGGAGGAATTGAAGCGTCTACAGAGTTGATTTGTAGCCCCTCAATCTGGCGGATTCGCCTTCGATGACGGAAACAACGGCTACCGATGAAAACCGCAAGTTCGCGACTATGACCACTAGGATACCGTGTCACAAGTTATTTCAAAGAAAAACAAATTTAAACCCATTTTTATGTACAATACATGGCAAAATAAAAAAAAATGTCAAATGGTAAAGCCTATAAAAATTTCACTAAGCCTCCAGCATGGAGACAGAAGTAGAGAAACGATTGATTAAAAAATTTTTAAAATCTTCTCCACCTCCAAGTCGCAGAGCTCTGGGACTTCGTAATTTTTTTAGAACCTTAACGTCGTTTCAAGAATAGAAAAAACGGAAAAAATTTTAAAAAAAGGAAGAAAGAAAAATTAAGGAACAGAGATGGTGAAAGACACGCAAAAATATCAATTGAATCTCTAATTCTTGAAGCGGTCGTCAACTCGCCGTCTTAAAGGTATCAATGTTACGCTGTCAATGCATGAGAGTGAGATTCAGATCACACTTTTTCTGTATTCGGACTTTGTCTGTTGCGAATCCTGACCAGGATACTGGAACTGTGTCATTTTCTCTTGAGTCGCGTAGGGAAAAACATCTCGCACGGAACAGCAGATCATTCCACCAAAGTCATGTAGAAAAATATCTCTCGTCAAAGACAAAGTGAGATATTTGTACAATAACGACAGAAACAGATGGGGATAAATATTGTGTTTGTAGAGAAATTCAGGGAAACTCTTCAAAGCAAAATCTCAATACAACAGGGAAGGGATATATATCCATTGCAGGAATGGCTGGAAAAGCGATTTTATCAACATATGTAAATTAGAATGCTTCTCTTCATATCATCACGATGATACCGAAGCGGGAGTATGTAATGGGTCTCTTCAACAACGCCAGAAGTTAAAACGAATTAATTATTGGTCCGAGAAGGACGTCTTTCTTAGCTAATTTGATAATGGGGCAGCAAAACACAAACGGACAACTTTTCTTCGGTTGGGTCCAGGGTTTGAAACCCTGTTGGCACTCCAAAGTCAACCAACTTCTCTCCCTCCACAGTGTCGAAAAATACATATAATGCAGAAACTTTTAACTCCAAAAGACTCAGTTTTTTTTTTTTTTTTTTTTCAAAAATAGAGGAGGGGGTGGAAGATGAGGGAAGGATCAAGAAGAAAAGAGATAGATAGATATACACATAAAAATCCTATGAGTTAAATCGTAAAGTGATCGTTATCTCGCCATCTTTACTGACTTTAAACTTATTTAAATTTTAATTGATTAAAAAATTGTTTCAAAACTTAACTGAATAAGAAAACTGGTTTAAGGTTTAATTGAATCAAAACACTAGTATAACACTGACAAACACTTCATTATATGGAAGAATTTAAAGCGGTTTGAAATTTTACTGGAGTACAAAAATTATTTTAAATGGCAATCGCCGCTATTACAAGGTACTCATTAAATTGATTAATATATCTTCTCTTTACAGAATTAAGGTAAACAAATCAATGACCTGTAAGAACTTTCCTTAATAAAAAATAAATTACTGTCAAAATTACAGGAATCATATCAACAAACGCAAGTAAGAAGACGTAGATATTTGTCAGAATTATAAAAATTTGTTGGAAGTACAAGTATTTTAGGGGTTCGCGATAATGTCTGCAAGAGCAGGAAAGCTATCTAAAGCTTTTTTTTATTCATTGAGCGACGCGAAAATCATTTATGGACTTAAGAAATTTGAGAAAAAGCACAGATATAAATATTAAATGAATGTTGTCATAAAAAACACCAGAATTGGAATGAGATGATTTTGAATCCGTTCATGTATTTTAAAGAAATTGAATCGTTGAATAGTATTGAAATAAGTCTGTTTGGTTGTGCCATCTATATTTAAGAATTTGAACTAAGAGCATGAAATACTAATTTAAAAACTTTTTGAGATTACTCTGATGATAAAATAACAATTTTTAAAATAGTTATCCACATTACGAACGCGTAGCACAATGTAGCTGTAATTTGGAAAACAGTCCGAATATAATGCATATTCCTTCAAAAAATAAGAATTTAAATATTGTACACGAGAAATGTATGTAAAAAGTCCCGTATAAAAAATAAATTCACGAGTATATATACATATATAAACAAAGCATTCTTAAAGAATTATTTCAGACGTTAAGAGTTATTAAACTTTTTTTAACACCATGAGAAATATTGATAATTTTTTTCGTCGAGGGCTTTTTTTTAGTTGAATTTAAAATGGAAAATGGTTTTAAATCAGTGGGAAAATCGTTTTTAAATAAGCTGGGGAAAAATTGGTTTTAAATCAGGTAGAAAAAACAGTTTTTTTTAATTAGTGTGGGAAAATATAAGTTTTACACAGTAGATGGAAAAAATTCGAATTTAAATAAGCTGGGAAAATATTATTTTTTAAGTAGTTGGGAAAAATCGGAGCTTTAAATTCATAGGGGAAAACAACAGAGTTTTTAATTAATTAAGAAAAATCGGTCCCTTAAAATCAGTTTGGAAAAATTGACTTAAATAAGTTAGGAAAAATTGGTTTTATATTAGTTAGGAAAAGAGGTTTTGTAAAATAATTGGAAAAAATCTGTTTTAAATTAGTTGGGAAAAAGTTGTTTTAAATTAGTTGGGGAAAGTTGGATTTAAATGTGTTGGGAAAATCGGTCTTAAAGCGAATTCTTCCTAACGTACATAACATCACGAGCAATCTTTTAAAAATAATAAAAAAGAAAGAATCACAAATATTCAAAAGATTATGTAGTTATTAATATTTGTCATCAGTCGAGATGATGATGCAGCTCCGGGTAAAGACAGAGAATGCTTTAAAAATAACAATTTTAAAGTCAATTCTTACTTCTAATATGTTTCACGATACCATGAAAATTAATAATAGCAAAATAAATAACATACTGTTCACCACGAGTCAGAAGAAAATAAAAAATAAGACCATTTTTTTCTTTCAAAAAGCATGAAAAAGAGTTATAACTAAAGAAATTATTAGTTGGGAGTGTGACTTCTAATTAGAACAATAGTTAGATATCGAATCTGCTATAATCGAGAAAGGCTTGAATCGGAACAAATGATTTAGCGTAGCTTTGGTAAAGTCTTAGATTTTATTATTCGAACATGAACTAAGATTTTTTTTTAACTGAGTTAAACCGTTTGAGTGCCTCGGGTATTTTCTATTTCCCAATCGAATATTGCCAAGCGGCGCAATAGAGCTTACTCATCCAAAAATGTCAAGGTGCACAATTTTTCTGTTTTCTGTTCGTATGGGATAAGTCTTGAATTCTTTCAGTCCAGTTTTGTTTTGACATCCTTTTGAACATAAATAGTGACACACTGGCATGTTTAAATCAAATAAAATATTAAACAATTTATTACATATATAAAGGTTATGTGTTATGTATATAAAAGGTATATGTTCACACATTTTTTATGTAATCTACTGTAAAATTTTATTTTTTTACAATCTTAATTTACCTAAAATGAAATGGTAATCACAAAGACACACATCTCGACAGAAACCGAATATGCTCCGATTGTCGCCTTCATAGTCTAGATAGCTGGAACTTTTGGAACCGAAAAGAACCCTAAAATTGCTGCTTGGCACTTAAAATTTTAAAACGGAGAGAACGATCTTGCATGCGTTCTTTAATAATTAATAAATTGTGTTACTTTTCTCTTACGAATCCTCAACTGGAGTTTTGAACTTATTAACTATTTAATTAGACTTTAAGATAGTTGAAGATTTAGGTAATTAAGAAGATACGTCACATTTTCCGCCGTGGTCTGACCTGCGGAATGGCTTCCATGAATTACATCAGTGAAAAATATCGATTAATCGAATGTCACAAAGTTCTCTCTTGACGCTCGTCGATGAAGGCAACGATCAGACCGTCTTTTTGGGTCTCGAGATTTATTCGACATGTGCAATGCAAAAGATAGTACTTAAGCAATTACCCGAGAAATTACGAGTGAAGGAGCAGTCTTATGATGTTGATCTTAGTACCGACGACGATATCACGACAGCCCATCAAGGATCCATGCAAGACAACGCAGAGCGTGTCTTAAAAATTAAAACCAGTGTAAAAACACTGGCTGCAGAAAATACAGTTCCCGATGGCGCACAACTAAAAAAAGAGACTTGAGAGCATAAAAAAGAGCTTTTGTCCTTGCCCCCTAAGAAACTTTTTCACTCCTGAAAATAGCTAAATAACTACTCAGATGTAGAGATTTTAAAAATCCGATCCCCCCCCCTTTTCCCTTTATATTATTTTTCGCGTGAATTATTGATCAAAATACAAAAATGTAATATATGTTTCTGTTTCTCATCATAACGTAATAAAAAATAGAAATTTGTGTAAATCATTTCGTAAAGAAAACCAATTTTGTCTTAGAGTTCATAGTTTTATCAAAGTCTATTTTTTTTCTCTTGAAATAGTAATGGAAAAATATTTTTACAATTATTAATTTTAGATACAAAATTAATTAAGATAATCACTATTTTGTGATTTTTTTACATCAAAGGCAGACATTATATGAAGTTTAACCCAAATCTTTTTACATATTGCTTTGTAAATATAAGAAAAGAAGGCAAGAGGAGATAGGAATGACTAAGAGAAGGATTAAAAATATACAACAACAATCATATAATTCTTCTACTATCGGCCTGGAAGAGTTTTGTACTTTTGGTTCAATAGATACAGAAAGAGCAGAGTAAACAAACAGATTGATTTGTAGCGAAACACGGTTCATAACATGGCAAGAAAGGATAAAGGAAAGCTACTCATAGTAGTATAAGAATAAATGTTTTTTTCCTATCCCAAAAGATTTTCGAGGTCTTTTGTTGCTTATAATTTATTATTTTTTTTCCTCTCACAAGTAGTATTTTAAATTAATTTTTTCTTAGTTAGAAGCTAGAAAAGACATACAACGCATCTCCTAATGGGAGAGCGAGAAGGGGGGGGCGGAAACAGCGATGCGGACGTTTCTCAAGTGGTTACCCGTCTAAGTACCAGCCCCCCACTTTGGTGTTATAATAGTTGCATTATTACTAGCCACCAATCGACGACCTAACTTAAATGAAACTAGTTGACTGGGAGGCAAAACATATGTGTAAAAAGCCATGATGGATTTGAGAGGAATGAGAGTTTGTATTCCTATTGGTTGATACAGAGCATAAGCTATTCTGTCATTGGTGGTTGGTAATGAATGGGGAAGAAGTGACGAGTAGCCTCTTGAAGAAAGAATTAGATGTGTTTGATTTGGAAGTATATAATGAATTTTAAGGAAGGTAAAGATTGAAATAACTATTATGTGACTGATATGGGTAGAGGTGAATATGCTATTATGTTCAAAAAATGTTCATGCTTGAATTAAAGGGTTTTCGCGGTGTGAGAGATTATTATAACATTTACGATCGAAGTAGGAAATGTGAGTTTTAATTACAAGTATTTTATGATCTTTATGGATGATTGAAATTAAGAACAAACCAGGGTGCGTTAGCTATTATTCGGAGCATTTTATTTTGGAGGACTTAAGGTTTTCAAGAAGAGATACAGCGGAGGGATGAGATCCCAGATGGATGATGCGCATAGTATTGTAAGGCGGATGACCTGTTTGTATAATAATGTTTTATTGAGGAGAGAGATGAGGAAAGCGGCCAATTAATGAGATACATTCGTGTATTTTCGCCAGAATTTGTCTACGATATGTTGAATATGTTCAAAAATAGAGAAGGACCGAAGGGAATCTTGGAGGTGGGTCAATCATTTGCCAATCTCATGGGAGAAATAAAAGATCACTCTCGGAAATATAAGGCTGTAAATTTCATAATTAAAAAGTAACCTACAAAAGAGCGAGAAATCTAATTTCTTTGACAGAATAACTGTATGCGTAAGTGTTTCAGTGACATAATGGGAGATATGAAATCCTATTAGGAGGAATATAATGACAGTGAGGTTCACATAAGATCACAGAACAAAGATAAAAAAAAAATTATCCTTTGTATCTGGTGGAAAAGGTTTGGTAGCTTAAAAAAGGATTTGCGTGAGAAAAGAAACTGAAATTGTTCAAGCGAAATTATATCAATGGAAATAGCTATGGTAATTTATCAGTCGCGAACTTGCGACCGGCGTAGTTTTCTTTGAGTGAACACGTCTTGATAACCTTCAACCTTTGATGTCATCAAGGCATGAAGACCCGCTGTGTAGCAGGGCTGATGCATATTAAATTTGGTCAAGGTCCCAAGTCGTCCCGTTGGCGTAATGTGGAAGTCTGGAGAGAAAGGTGACAGTTCGGGTGTCGTCCTTCTCACTCGACCGAGACTAAAATTTACGGTCTGTCGTCAATCAACTCTCTTGTTACTTCTTAGTACGATGTTAAAAAGCAACCACAATCGCACTACTACCAATTATGGTCCTTATCCCAATAAAAATCCAAATGAAATGTTCAATTTTAAGTTCAGTTCTTAAACTCTGCTTGAAATTGAATGGTTATTAATACATTGCATGAAATACAGAGTACAAAGAGGGTTATATTGCCAAATAACTGCGAAGCTCCGAGACCATTCAACTGTAAAATATTTCAATAATTCTTGACACCTCGACGTATAACATCAAATTGTTATTTTCACTTAAGAACACTATTTAAAATGTCTTGGAAAGCACATGTATTTTTGTCGTTTCAAAGTAATTTGTGTTGCGAGCATTGATGAAACGGTACTAATCCTCATTTGTGGCAATTTCAGCGATGGAGAAGAATGGCTTCGCTTGCTAAAATGATATCCGGTATAATGAAAGCTTACGACATTCTTGGAAATGATCTTGAAGAGGTTGCCGACGATTTAATCCAAGTATTGAAATCTGAAACTGATGAAAATGACGAAATTGAAATACTCCCATGGTTGTATCGCTGGGCGTACGAGAGTAAGTATTTTTCAATGCCATTCTTTAAGTTTCTTTTTTTAAAATGAAATCTAGAAAAATAGGATGGAGAACAAATTGCCTCTCGGTTGACCATCTAGAATATCCGAAGTCAATGACCCACGTGTTGCTTCTCAGAGAGAAGATAATAAACTATCGCATCACATCGAATAATCGAATTTTTTTATCATTTAACCGAATACTTGGTTTCAAACTTACAGATGAATACTTGGCATAAAATTTTGAAATCGCCATTGTAATCACTTATCGGTTAAATTTAATTGTGTACTGTCCAGTGTTTTTTTCTTTTTCTTATGATAATCAAATTACGTCAATTGAACAGAAATCTTTTTAACATGTATTTTCCTTCTTGCAAACACTTTAACTAGTTTTTAGTCTAGTAAGATATCATTAGAGCCCATTATGAGCTTGATCTTTACTTATAACGCTGGCACAGTGGTATCACCAAAAGTGCACATCTACAGACTCTGGATCGTTACATAATTTCCATACAAACTCTGCTTACGGCTCCCGTCTACTGCCTATTTTGATTTCGTGAACGTAATGTATGGAATTTGTACTCTAGTCCTCACATTTATACTAGTTTATCTATTTGAAAGCAGAAAAGTTCATCCGAAAGAGCAAAAAATAAGTTTCTGCGGCGTTATATTTCTCGAAAGATTTTTAATAATATTTTAATCCCTATTTTAGTTATTAATTTGGGGCTTTTCTGGTCTGTAAAAATTCCAAAATGTTTTCGAAAATCTGGGAGAAATTGTAATTCCACCCTTATTTTTTGCTCTCTGGTGCACATTTTGATTTCAAATGCAAGCCGTGTGGTGACCGGAAATGACAGAATAGTCCCACTGTAGTTTGTGCATGTCGTAAGAGGCGACAAAAATGGGTAACCAGCGTCTGGAGGTATAGCCGGGCACCCTGCTCCAAGAGATTATATCAGGGGACCTCAGGGACAGGTAAGTATGGGCATCATAGGACAGTACACAGGTAAGTATGGGCACCATGACCCCAAGGCACCCTAGTGATCTTTTTCTTTCCTTTGGGGTTTACTGTCTTTGGTAAACATACATGCCCCCCCCCCCCCCCGGGATACTTTAGTGATCCTTCTCTATTTTCGACCCTCCTTCTTGTCAATCAATTTGTGTCTTTCCTTCCATTTTTTTTTCACGTCTAGACCATAGTTTAATCCTTTTTGGCGTTACATAGCCATATCTGGCTCTTGTGCCAATAAACTTTACCTTCTCACTTGACTCTTTTGTCAACTAATCTATTTTCATAGTTTTAACTAGATAGTCTAGATCACATATTGACCTTGTTTGGCGCAGTATGGCCACATATGGTTCTTGTGCCAATAAACTTTACTATCACTCACTCACATGATTTCAAATGCATAAAATGCCATGGATTTGAGGAAGGAAGAAATTTCACTGGTTTAACATTACGTTCTCAAAATCAAAATAGCCGGTAAACGGGAGCCTAAAAGTTTTGGCACTTATATCGAACTTCGAATATGGCTTTTTTGGCTTGGTTTCTATTAGGGCAAGCTTGTAATGGGATAACAAAACTAATTCTACTTTGAAGATGCTGAAGTTAACTTCCTTCTATTGACAAAGAGCTTCCTTGTAGCTTTAGAATTGAGAAAATTCAAATTGTGCTTGTACGCTGACTCTCAAAAGCAGCAACGAAATTGATTTCAGAAAATAAAGATTTATGATTTTTGACACTCGGAATAGCAATTTATTCCAATAAAAGAGATACCTAATTTTAAATGAAAAATATCTCAGAAATAAAAATTAAATAGGTGAAAAATAGATTAAGTTTGCATGCAATTCTTGTCTCAAAAGTATATAGTGTTAATTGTTCCGAACCTCACACATCTAACTCAACAATATGCCCCAAATGGAAATTGGAAAAACAAATTCAAGAATTAAAATACACCCGAAACATTTCTTATATAGAAGCCAGAAAATTAATAGCTCCACAACTTCCTCATACTTATGCACAGGCCACTAAATCTTCTATTTCAACATTCACCCAAACAGATTCAAATATTACCAAAATTGTATGCCCTCCTCTGCAATGTCTGAAGCCCTTGCCATCCAATTCAGCACCTACATCGATTCCTCTGCGTACAATCACTAAATCATCCTCATCTTCTCAGGCTGATATTTTACCCTCAATAGCTCCCCTCCAAAAAATTAAATCTCTACCAAATGGTCCCATTCTCCGTGCAGTTTCTTCCGCACCTCGAAGTCTGCCTTCCTCTACAAAACCTGTTAGTTTTAAAACAAAATCAATAATAGGGAAACATAAAGTAAATAGTGTATACCGCAAGATTTCTAATCCAGAACTGGACAATAAACCTAAAATTGATATCAAATTAAATCCCTATAAACCTAAAAAAAAAAGTACCTCAACACCTAACATTGGACATGAGGATGATTTTATTTTATATGATGTGGATGATTCCTGGCTAATGGATGCCGTGGATCAAATGGAATACACTAATTTTATAAAGCAAAAGAAAACCAGGATACGACCTTAGTTTCTGATGTTTTCCGCTTTTACCTGATTTTACTCTAATCTGTTTACCTTTTTATCACATATTTAACAGCTATCCATTTATATTTATTAACAATGTTTTTATTTTTTCACTTCATATTTGTCGTACTCGGATTTTAAATTTTAACTTGGCCCGATGTTTTAATTTTCATGTATCGCCTGGTTTGGCGCAGCATGGCCATCTCTGGCTCTTGCGCCATTAAACACCACAATCACTCACACTCACTCAAAAGTATATAAAGAGAGGTGGAAATTAATATGGGAAGGTAACTTCAAATTTCTTCTGCAAAAACTAGTTTGGTAACTAAAGTAATAAGCTTTTAATTACTTGTTGTTATTTAGCTCATTTAACTACTTATCTGGATGACATTGAGTTCCCTAAATTTTGAGTTACATAGTTTTATATCCCCTTCCAGAATTCTATCTTTTTCTTTCCCATGCGGTTGACTGTCTTTGGTAAACACGGGTAACTCATACCCGGGTTACCCTAGTGATCCTTATTTTCGACCCTCCTTCTTGTCAACCAATTGTCTTTTTTTCAATTTTTTCACGTCTAGACCACAGTTACATCTTCTTTGGCGCAACAATAGCCACATATGGCTCTTGCGCCAATAACATTCACTTTCACTCACTCCAGAATTATTATTTTTGATGTCGCCTTTCCTAATTTATCAAAGTCTCAAGTGCTCAGAGGGATTAATATCTAGTGACATGTGTGTAGAGCTATTTTTGAACCATTTAGGAAATCTATTCTTGTACAACTAGAGAAGCATGCTTTGGGTCATTATCTTGCTGAAATAAATGGTCTCTCTTGCTCTAATTTAAAAGTTTTAGCGTAGATTACCTTTCAAAATATTCAACTAGCTATGTTCATTAGTTAGTTTAGTAATTATTGACGATATCCACCAGCTTCTGATATGAAATTCCAAACTATAATCAAACTACTTCCAAGCCTTAATTTTCATGTTCTTCAATCCAAGTTCTTCCTTCGGGGGCTTACTGTCTCTAGTAAACACGGGTCATAGGCCTCTGGGATACCTTCGTGATCCACAAATTGGCCTTTTACACCAAATTTGAATTTTTAACTTTTAACCTGCATTTCTACTTTCTGAATGTTTTCTGTTGAAGAATTATAAATTTTAATTCCTTTTAACAAATGTTTGGCGCAGCATAGCCTACCATGGCTCTTGCGCCATAAAACCTCACAGTCACTCACTCACCTTCGTGATCCATCTCCATTTTCGACACTCCTTATCAATCAATTAAATTCCTTCTTCCACTTTGGCATCCGATTTGGATGCAAGAAACAATTGTTTGGCGCATAGCCAGATTTTACTTTTGTGCTAATAATTGTCTACTTTCACTTCACTGAAAGTTTCTTCAACTGGAGGAAATGTAATTTTACTTCCTTCCAAAAATGCCAGCATTCCATAAAGTTCCATCCTGCTTTTCGTTTCCTTTTGCAGAGTTTGTCTGCTTATGAAAGGTTTTCTTCACATAAAGATGTATTCTGCCTTTAGTTACATGCTGCGTATTATATCAGATTTGCACGACTTACTAAAATTGTTTTCTACCTCAATTTTCACTTTGAGCCACCAATCTGAATTTTCATTCGCTCTTCTCACAATCTCCATTTTCAACCTGTCTTCCTTTTCTCCCTCTATAAAATTCCCTGGTGTGAAATTGATACCTTTTTCTGATAACTTTTTTTTTCAGCCTGGAACTTTCAATAACTATTTATATTGCTGCCAGAATTGTTCGAATAATTTTAGAGTTATGAAGTTATGGCTTTCTTTCACTTTACAGATTTTTACTTAAATCCATCTGGTCATGTTTCCTTTCTTTGTGGAGCATATTGGCAAATTATAAGAAGATCTACTGTCCAACTTAAGAAAATTACAGTAAAATTCTCCGAAGCATCGCAATAAGAACTTTGTTTAGTCTTTAAAAAAACTTAAACTTTCAGAATATATGCATAGATGAGGGATTAATTTTCACTAGTAGACAAGAAACAAGCTTGACAATTTATCAGGACATAAAGATGCTGTTAATTTTCATTTCTTTTGAAGTTTAGTGGCCACGGCAGCCTAGTGGTCATGGTTTCGGATTCGTGGCCGGCGGTTTTCGTTCAATCGCGGGCTTGATCCTTGGCGGCCAAAGACCCGCCGTGGAACCGGGGCTGATGCACGTTAAATCTGTCGGGGCCCAAAGTCCCCCCCATTGGCATGGATGTTAGGAGAGGGGGGGGTACCAGCTCAGGTGTCGTTCTCTTCACTTGACCGAAGTTCAAAATTACGAGGTTCGTCGCCTATAGCCCTCGAGTTGCTGCTAGTGCGACGTTAATAAAAACTAAACTAAACTTTTGAAGTTTAATCTTAAGGCAGCGATATTCTCCAAGGAAATGTCTCGTATTTATTTTCAAAATTGGAATTCTGGACTTGAGATGGGATGTATACTTGGCTCTAAAATTATACATTCTTCTGCTTATGGTCTCTAGAGTTCTTGCGAGATTATATTCAAAACTCTTTTAGTTTGTACTTCATTAGTCAAAGGTTTTAAAGCACAAGTTTGTGTCATATTTTAGGTATAGGAGTCTTCGCTCTGAATAAGCGTCTGAATGCTTTATCTACGTACGATAGGGAAGAAGCAGATCGCATGATAAAAGCTGCATAAGATACTAATGAAATCATCTTCCGCACTACTTGTAATCTGGGTGACTTCGAAGAACACTACAAATGGCTAGTGCCTATACAAGACTATTTATGCAGGTATGTGTTAAGATGTATCAAAAATTCGGAAAAATAGGGAATTTTCCTTGTATCTAAAATGTAATGGAAATGTATGGAGAATGTAATTCAATTTTCCTAGTATATGAAACGGAACTAGGAAGAATTTTCAATCGCCGACGTTTGAGCGACACTCTCTGTATCAAGTGTTAAATGTGATCGAGGCCCCAAGTCCTCCCACTGGAGCTGTATTAGTTTGGAGAGGGAGGTTTCAGCTCGGGTGTCGTCCTCGACACTTGAATGAGGTTCGGTATTGCGAGGTCCGTCTCCGATAGCCCTCTAATTTCTTTTAGCCTGATTTAATAAAACCAACCATTCAACCGTCTCAAATAGCTCTCGTGTTGATCCTAATTGCGAAATTAATAAATTATCAACAAGCTTGAAGAGAAAACAATTGCCCCTTCAATTTATCCAAGTTATTAATTCACGAAATTTGATTGAAGCATTTAACTTCTGCCGTCGTCATTAAAAATCCGTCACAGTTTTGAAGAGAGGCGTTTTGAAGAATTCTACGAATGACGGGTAGTAACGTTTTACTAAGGCAATGACGGCAATGAGAAGTAAAACTATATTCAGTCTTTCAAATCGCGAAATTATTGGTTAATTAAATCTTGCATATTTTCACGAAGTACACTTTTAATTTCGTGGCATCCGGAGAGAAAGACAACGCCTTAATTCATTTTGAATTTTCATGACAACTTGGCTAAACTCTTCATTTTTCATCATTCTGGTACTCAAATCATTGTACAAACAATAGATTTTCTTATATTTCTTTTTTCAGTACTATAGCACTACATGCCAGCGAAGTCCCTTTAGAAGAGAAATTTTGTCAGCTGAAGAAAATGATTGAAGATAATGGTGATGAAATGAAAGACGTAATGACTGTATTGCAAGACATCTTTCAAGGAGCAATACATACGGTATGATGAAAATTTCTTTCATAAAGGGCACTGTAATTTTCGATTTGAACATCCAATCGGAGACTTTCTTTAGAGTCACGATTTTTGTACTTACCTAAGGTACCCTGGTGATCTTTTTCTTTTCTATAGGGACCCGTGTGGTGACCACGAATGACAGAATAGTCCCACTGTAACTCATGCATGTCTTAAGAGGCGACTAAAATGGGTACCCAGCGTCTGGGGGTATAGCCGGGTACCCTGCCCCTGGGGATTATATCAGAGGAGCTCAAGGACTTGTCTTCTTCAGGTAAGTAAGGGCATCATGACCCCGAGGCACCCCAGTGATCTTTTTCTTTCCCATGAGGTTTACTGTCTTTGGTGAACATGGGGGACGCGCCCCCGGGATATCCTAGCGATCCTTCTCTATTTTCAACCCTCCTTCTTGTCAACCAATTTGTCTGTTCTTCCACTTTTTTTTCACGTCTGGACCACAGTAAAATCTTGTTTGGCACATCATAGCCATATCTGTATCTTACGCCAATAGACTTTATTTTTTCACTTGACCCTTCTTTTGGACCAATCTTTTTTCATTGCTTTAACGTCTAGATTACAGATTTACCTTGTTTGGCGCAGTATGGCCACATCTGGCTCTTGCGCCGATAAACTTCACTATCACTCATTCTTTTCTATAAGGTTTACTTTTTACGTAAAAAGCAGCTGACCCACTCCTGAGATACCCTAGCGATCATTCACTATTTTTGACTCTTGTCAATCAATTTATATTTCCCCTTTTTTTTTTTCAAACTTCTAGATCACAGCACCCTTTTTTTTTTTTTTTTTCCTATTTAGATCACCCCTTCGAATGTGTGATGCAACTTAACCAGATTTGAATTTTATGTGCAATAAAACTCTACTTTCACTCGCACGCACGCCATCCTCTTTTAGTAACTTTAAATTCGATGTTAATAGTTTGTAGTTCTAATGTGAACAATTGGCTAACAAAATCAATGTCAATGACGTTCTAAAATGCATTTGGTTAATGACATTGAGGTTTCCATCTTGCTAAAATTATTTATGGATTTAGGTATTGGTATTTTGTAATTAAAACTACTATAAATGTTAAAACATGTCGATATTTGTTTCAAATTATATTCCTCTTTCATGCGATAGGCAAATATAGATAAGTGAATTTCAATCTCGGGATTGTTGGTCATTTCAAAGCGTCATAATTTAGCATTAAGTATATTCCATTGGTGTTTTTTAAAAATAATTTTACTTTGTACACTTTCAGGCAGCCCTTATAATTGGTGTCGCTCTCTACCATGTTGCTCGACATGGCTCAATACAACAGGAAACGAGGGAGGAGCTTATGAAATACTTACCAGAAAAAGATTCAAGGTGTTTGGAGGTACCTCAAAATGGTGATAAAATCCGGAGCCTACAGTCCATTATTACAGAGACCTTTAGGTACAGTCTTTTTCTCTGACAAATCTTCTTTTTTCCGTATTTAAAGTGGGGGCTCGATGTATGTAGCTTTCTAGAAATTCGTTTCAACACTTTATAGCTAAAATCGGGATTCTTTCTATTGTATTTGAGAGGATGATAGACAGAGCCTAATTTCAAACTATAGTTAGTTGAACAAAATACTATAAACTCTCTATTATCTCTGAGAAATAAATTATTCAAATTTGATTATTTTTCAGTCGCCTAGTCTCTTACGTTATTGGACTTGGAACTGTTCAACGCCCTTTTTACTTATTCAAAATGCTTGTGTTTTAATTAATTTGTAAGCCACTACTACAATCGTGTGCACTAATATAATAGTGTAATAAACAGTCGTGTTCCAGTGGTTTTGATTTGGTAAACCGCATAAATATTTTACAAACCTTGACTGTACAAAAATGAAATGCCCCTGCTACTTTCTGACTGTTTACACAATAGTTTTTAGAATACGATTTCCTTTCTTTAGTAGCACGACCGTGGTTCAAAATTACGAGGCTCGTCGCCAATAGCCCTCGTGTTGCTTTTAGTGCGACGTTAATAAAAACTAAATTCTTTAGTAGCATTTTTCCCAACAAGTCCTAATTGTCACTCTTGAATAGCAAGTCGTTTCTCTTATATCTTCTCTCGCAACCGATATCTAACAATCCAATTTAGCTTTGTAGCCCTCGGTAACTTACCATTTTTAGGAGGGCGCGGATATCATGATCCCCAAGACCCAAGTAATGTTATTCCTTTTCATAGGGTTTACAGTCTTTGGTAAACATGAATGCCCTGGCGATTCTTCTCTATTTTTGATCGTTCTTTATCAATTTGTATCTTTTCCATCCCCCCCCCCAATGTCTAGATCAGTTAGCTCTCTTATACAATCAAATTTTACTATCCTCATTTTGAGGAGGTGAATGCTATAATGCGTATGCATGAAGAACTATAGCCACAATACTTTTATTGTATAGTGTAATGTATATTAGAACTGGAAGGGAGATTTATCGGTTCTATTAAGAAATTCATGCGTAAAATTCTCTACTCTATAATTAAATATGAATAAAAATATTAAGGAAAAACGTGTAGAACTTTATGTTGCACGGAGAAATACATGGACGTATAGATTGCTACCAGGAATTTTAATAACATTAACTAAATTAATGTAATAGAGAAATTGGTACGAAATTTAGCGTGTGATATATTTGAAATAAGTTAAAAGATCGAAATAAAACCAGAAATTCCCCACTCCTCTTTAAATGCAGCAAAGAAATATTCAGTCGTATATTGGATAATAGCCATGTTAACTACTGGTTTAAATATTGCGGGTTATTCCATAGCTGATTTTTCAACATTTTACGTGAGTGATTGCGTTTCTAAATGATACTTGCAAAATTTTATTTAAGACTCTTTGAAGAATGGTAGTGTAATTTCCAAGTACTTGCACTTTAATTATTAAATAGTATACATTTTCTTTCAAACCCCTTTGTATATCACTGGACTTGACATAATTCTTAAGTCTTGAATATTTGCATTTCATGTTGCAGTGTGTATTTATTACATTTAGTCTCTAGTATTTTTTATAGAGGACACTTCGTGGTAAACCATATTTGCAGCATGTCAGGTCGATAAGTTCGAGATCGACGCTCATTAGAATCTTCTGTTTGACATCTTGGACTTTAAAATAACTCCTCAACTTCTAGCCTCGGATGTGGCCGTGGTAGCTTAGTGGTCATGACTTTGGACCGGCTGTTTTCGTTCGGTCGCGGGTTCGATCTTTGGCAGCCAAAACCCCGCCATGTAGCCGGGGCTGATGCACGTTAAATCTGTTGGGGCCCAAAGTCCTCCCGTTGGCGTGGTGTGGATGTTAGGTGAGGGTGGTATCAGCTCAGGTGTCGTCCTCGTCACTTGACCGTGGTCCAAAATTACGAGGTCCGTCGTCAATAGCCCTCGTGCTGCTTCTAGCGCGACGTTAATACAAACTAAACTAGTTCTGTCTGATAGCTATTCTGTGCTATCTGCTTTAAAAAAATTACAGAATTAAATCCCCAATAGTCATTCGTAGATTAGCGAGTAAGATTTTCATACAGTTTCATTTTCACAATCTGACGATTCTGCTTAGGATCCTGGGACATTCGAAAATTTTTTGGAATGGACAGGCGGTTTATCTCGCAAAATCGGTGGCGTAAACATCGACTGAATATTTTAAATTATTCAATATTTTAATGACAGAGTAAAAAGAACTCATGAAAACTTTTATTTACCGAATGTTTTGAAATTTTAGGAAGCATCCCAACCATAGACATAATATCCAATTGGACAAAAAAAAAAAAAAAACCGTAAGAATAGAAATACTACGCACTCGAATCATGAGCAAAATGATCATAACTCATGGATTTTGCACAAATTCAGTTTAAACGATTATATGCCATATAGTATCGGTAACTGTATCAATGATTTCGAACACATTCTTTTGACTTGTAATAAATACGTGTCGTCCCATTCATCTCTGGAAAATACTCAAGATAGACTCACAACACAATACTTTCTAGAATTTTTGGAGAAAAACAGTAACAAGTAATAAATGTATAAAAAAAATTAGAGTCAATTCCTACTTAGGTCAACAAAGAACAACTTTATTTTAGTTACTTTTTATTGAATAATTACAACTAATATAAGTATGTATATACATAGGACAGAATCGCAATATTAAGTGGCAAAAAAAAAAAAAAAAAAAATTTCCAGAGATCTTCGTCTGATGGTATTTATTCCTATATTTATATTCTGCTAAATATCTTGTACAAGAGGAATTTTTTTTTCTCCCATATAAAACTAAAATTAATTATTTGAAAATCAAATAAAAAAAATTTATGCTTCGACGAGATTCTATCCGAAGGCATTAAGATTCTACACCAACACTCAACCAACTCTGCCATTGCAAGACAAATGACATAGCAGAAGCACTGGCTTGTTTCTGAATTAATCCAGTAAATTAAATGGTTGGAATGCAGTTTAGCCCAACCACCCTTGGCGACAGGAATTATTTGGCGGCATTTTGCCAAATGTGGCTACCCTGGTCCGCTTCGCAGACTTAACGTTCAGCCAAAAAAAATCGCCAAGTTTGGCAATTTTTGAAATCGCACCAAGTGGTTGGACTAAACTGCATTTTCACCAATTAAATTTAATTAATGAATTAATATTTGAAAAAACTGCATTAACATCAAGTGTCATCCACTACAAGTTTTAAAAAAATGTATTTGAACTTGAGTGGATGTATAAAAAGTATTTTATTAACGATTGAAAATTTGAACAAGATATATAAATATATATAGGGAGATTGTTAGCTAATAGTAGGAATTTAAAAAATAAACAAGTATTCAGAACATTATTGCAGAAGATGAAATATTTGGATATCTATTGAATTAAGAGTATTTTAAAGGGGATAATAGAATTTGTTCCTCCATATCCCATAAAATAAACAAATAAAAATCACAAATCTAGAGAGATTACAAATTTAAAGAGACATAAGATACTAAAAAAGCATTCACAGAATGGCTTCAATATTTTTTTGTGTTGAAAGTGAAAATTAATACCTTGTGTACAAAGTTTCTGTTGCGGAAAAATACAGAAGACCATATCATAAGATATTTTTATCAGAAAAAATGCAATAAAGTGAGACGACTAATATTTTGCAGCAGTTATATTACTATAAAATATCATATTCCCAAAGCTCACTTAAAAGATATGTAGTTAACTTTTCTTTCTTTTGCTTTTTTAAAAAAATTTGAGCTAAAATTTTGTTTACATCATGTTATTTACCTAGCAAATCAACAGATTTTCTTCGGTTTTGTCAGCTGTTTACCAAAAAATATTTATCTCTCTTTTTCACTATATTAAACATCCTTTCACAATCTCTATTACTGTGAGAAATAAAATGAGTAACATAATCTAAGATAACATTTTATATTTAAAAAAAAAACCTTAATGTCTTTAATATTTCCATCAACTCATTGTGGAAAAATATTAAAGGTATCAATAAATTTATACTTTCTAAAACAGCAGATTTATCTTCCAGTTTTTAAAAAGAACTAAAGTTTTTCATCAATTCTTTCAGAATCGTCAACTGATACATCTCTTTCATTGATTTATTTCCTTGAATGCAGTCAATGAAATATTTTATACATCTAAATTTAGTAGTATCAATTTTCATTAGGTCTGCTACCTTGGCATTTTTTGAGACTTCATCACTGATTGGAATTTTGTTTATTACACAATCGCATAAAACAGAATAAAATTTCAAGAACAAAAAAATTCCTTTCTAGTCTTTAAGTCTACTATTTCATTAGCTTTGTGCTCTACAATATCATTAATCAGTTTCTGATTATCTTTCTCATGATAATTCATGAATTCATTTTTCTTTACATAGACAGTTTTAAAAATCTTTAAAATGAATATTTCAGCAAATCTAGATATATTTGCCTCAGTCTATATATACATGAGAAGCCCTACTTCAAAATCGTGTTTACATTATCAAATATATTAGCAAAGCATTTAAATGAAATAAGTAATAAGCTTGTTTTCTTCAAAGGAAAGATACAAATGTTTCCCCCCCCCTTGTTAAATGTTAATTTCTCATTTAAAAAAAAGTTGTGTTTTTCAGTTATCATGACAGCAGATCATCAAGTTTTATTTTATGGAAGCTATAACTTCATTATTTTTATCAAAGTCAATTTCAATATCATTTTTGTTTTTATCAAAAAGCCACTCCGAATCAAAGATTCTGAAGGAGTGACCACAATAGGATATAGTTGGAAATGTGAATCATATTACTGCCATCACATACTGCAACAAAAAGTACTTTGTTACTAGCATTTAATAATATTTTCTCTTTTACAAAAGGCTAGTTCACCAATCACTGCTATTGTTTCAGTTTGTGCACATTAATAATGCTTCTCAGTGCCAAACTTTGGGAACATATTCCGAAAAAGAAGGATGGCATAATTGATAGGCAGTTAATGGAACATTATGTTCTACAAGAAAAGATGCAAACAGTACTTCAGCCCTGGTTACATCAGAGTGAAGGGCCGCGGTAGCCTAGTGGTCAAGGTCGTGGACTAGCGGCCGGCGGATTTCGTTCAGTCGCGAGTTCGATCCTTGGCCGCCAAAGACCCACCGTGTAACCGGGGCTGATGCACGTTAAATCTGTTCGGGGCCCAAAGTCCTCCCGTGGGCGTGGTGTGGAAGTTAGGAGAGGGGGGTGCCAGCTCAGGTGTCGTCCTCGTCACTTGACCGTGGTTCAAAATTACGAGGTCCGTCGCTAATAGCCCTCGTGTTGCTTCTAGTGCGACGTTAATAAAATCTAAACTACATCAGAGTGAATGTCCTCTTTGAAATATGAATCCAATTTGGAGCATCTGTTACTCACTTTTGCATTTGTAACATGCTTTAATGTATTGACATAAGTAACATTGTAATGGTTAGGTTGGGAAATAGATTTGTCAGTATGGTATATATCGCAAAATGCATATTTTTCACTTAGGATGGAATCATACAGTTAAATTCAATTTTCTAACTATCTTTAAATGTTTGAAAATATGTTTTGACAATAGTTTGACATTGCACACACACACATAAAACTATCGACGAAAACAAAGTGCCTTCAATAATCGAAGCAAGGCAAATTAAAACACATACACCACGAACACTGAGATGAGTTGATTTCAAAAAGCTTTAAATGCAGTGAAAATGCATCGAAAGGTTGAAGGTATGTAATTTTATGGAGTTCCTTTCCAATTGGTGGAAGAAATGCTTCCTTACTAGAATTATGAATTTTATAAATTAAATATTAAAAATTTTAAAAGAGAAGTAATTAAAATCTTTTAAAAGAGAATATGTTAAGGGGCAATATAGATTTGTCCCGAGAAATCGGAGGGTAAACTGAGAGCTGCTCGCCACAGTACTGGTTCACTGAGACAGGCAACCTTTCTACCTCATGGCTGAGTGTGTACTGAACATTTGGTGAGGCAGGTAAGAAAAGGATGATGTTAGGCTACATTTAATGGGCCTAAGCCAACAAAACAGCTAAGAATCAATGGCTAATGAAATAAATATGTATGATGAAGAAAAAGACTACCATGTCTTGAACTTCTTTAAACTTACTGACAACCAGTTATATGGCTTTTATCATAAGTAATTTTTCCATCACCTTGAGTAGGAGTACGGACGAATACATGTTGTTGAGGAAGACGGGGGATAATGATGGATGACTAAAACTTTACAAAAATGCAAAATAGCAATCTAAGTGTAATAAAGGGTAGAAAAACAGAAATTTTAGGCATAAAAAGTTGGCAGTTATGTAATTGAAATAGAGATCACTTATATTAGAGATAGAATATAGCCATTTTGTGTTTCTCTCTCAACACCAGAAGACTTTGAAAATATATAACTCTAACTCATTACTCTAAACAATTATCCCTCCCTATCAGGTACTTTTTTATGGGAAAAAAATGTTCATTTCCTATCTTTTATCCCAGTATATTCATGATACATTAACTAATGTGGCATTAATTTCATCTAAACAAATTGAAGATAAATTAAAACAAATGACAAGGTTCATAAAATTCTGGAGAACAATAAACTTTTCAAAAAACTGATATTTTTTCATTATAAATTCCTTTTTACATCCAACAATTCCCTTTCATTGTCAGATTTTCTTATAATATCTACACGGTTTTTTTGTTTGTTTTTTACTTTTTTTATTTTCTTGTTTCTGCATATATACAAAGTACAACATTCATAGTATACATATAACCTTCATTCCGCATTTTTGACATTTTATTTATTAAAAAAGTTACAATAAAACAAATATTTCAAATTTATATTAAAATATCATAAAATTTAATGAGCTATTTGACACAAGCACATTTCTTCTCTGTGTACATTAATTATGTGATCTTGTAGAGGTACCCACCGTCGTTAAAACGTTATTTTTGCGGAAACTGACATGATGTAACACAGAATTTAAATCATAAGAATCAACTTGCTCTAATGATTGAATTCTCTCCCTAAAAATAAATTCACTCATTATTTCACGAAGAAAAAAATATCAAAAATCTATAAAAAGAAATAAGTATTTGAATCTAATACCATAATTATTTGATTAAATCTTTTAATTTCTTACACTACATTCAGTTCATATGGCATAGTACGAAAGTAAGAGAGTGAAATGACAATTCAAATATGGTAAAAATTAAGACTGCAGCTCCAAATTATGAGATCAACAGCTTCGCCAAAGCTGCCCATTTGGGGGGTGTAGCGGATGCTATGCATCTGAGGCCTCGCAAATGAGGGGGCTCCGACATGATCAAGAACTAAAATGTGCTCTTGCACATGAAAACTTGACAATATTCCTATCATTTTCAGCATGATGTAAAGTTCATTTTGTCATAAATATTATTATTGTAGATCTCTGAATTTCAACAACCTTCAAACTAATTCTTGATTATGCAAATGTTTAGTTTTTGTTATCCAGTTTGGGGAACTCTCAAGAATCCCCACCTATACAGAACTTTTTTGTCAAGTATATGTACAGAACACTTAAATGCACTTTCTATATTACACATAGAAAAAGAAATTGCAAAAAATTGTAATTTTTCTCTAAGTAAACAATGTACTATCAAAAACAAAATCATGCATTAGTAATATATGCTCATGTTCGTAATTTTTTTTTTTTTTTTTTTCTTTTTTTACTTTACAAAAAATTTTAGGTCACAAATGGTTTCTTGAACATTGGCCCTGTTATAGAAAAGGCCAACTTTGAACTTCAAGTATATTAAATATATACTAGTATATTGATTATTAATGTAGTTTATAAGGCAGACTAATATAACCATAGGATGTTTTATACATTTGGCAAAGAATGAACATGAACTTAGTAATATTGGTCAATTTGCTTAATTTAATTATAACAAATTAAACAAAAAAAAAAAAAAAAAAAAAAGCTTTAACTTTTCCAATATTCAATTTAAAAAGAAAATATTGATCCTAAGTGCTATGTTATATAAAATATAATCATGTTTAGAGAAGCAATGTGTAAACAGAAATGTAGATATATCAATAGTAGAATAATAAAAATATTCAAAACAGTTCTGTAGCTATCAGTATTATTTTATATTTTTCATGTATCTTTGCTGGAATCAAATATGATTATAATATATATATATATATATATATATATATGAAAACACAATTATTTACATTTATTAAATTTTATACTTGTCATTCTGAAAAGCATGTTACATTTTGAAAGAATAAGGAACAATAAAAAATTTGTAACTGCCGGCAACAATTAATTTTTTAAAAATAAATTATAGGTATTCTTGGAAAAAAATCATTTGATGCACCATTGATTTAGTGACAAATTATACAAGGTTTTTTTTTTTTTAAATTACGGAAACAAAAAGTTTAAAAAAACAACAATGTTCCAAGTAATCTCTTAAACCTTGTACGAATTATAACAAGACTAATAATATTTAACATTTTAGAAGGATATATAAAATTATTAAAGGCAAAGTAAGCAGTAGTGATACTAAATTTAGGAATTTAAATTCCAGCATAAAAATATGATTAATCAAATCCTATATCAATGCAAACATAATTATCGGTTCATGTTAAAAAAAAATTTATATTTAGTTCATTTTATTTTTATCATTACGTTTATCCAATTTTCTTCATTACTTGCTTGAAAAAAATAGGATTTAAATGTTTACTGCATTCAAACATTATGCTTTTAAGGAGATTTATTTTTCACACTCTATTAGGAGCAGAAATGCTGTTCTCTGAATTGAACAGTTTTTTTTTTTTGAAACTTAAATTTTAAAACTCAAGTATGAAATTAAAAAAAAAAAAAATGCATTCATTTTAATCCTTTTAAATATGCATAGCATTAATACTTTTTATATATTTAAAAGAATTCAACACTAATAAAATTTATAAAAACAAGTATTAAGACAGTTTTACTTATCCAAAGAATAAATAAATTATTTGAATAAAAAAATATTTTATACTCTGAATGTAATGGGTTCACAGGACATTTTTGTAAAATTTAAAAAAAAAAAAAAAATTAAAAAGAAGTACTTTTTTGTGAAGTTAATATAGATCAATAATTTATTATTTTAATACAAATAGAAAGATAAGATAGTTGTGTATTGAAGCATATCATCATGCAAAATTTTGTGCATACAAAATGTTGTCATATTTGTGTAAATTAAACATTACTTAAATGAGTTTATATATTGTCTATAAATAATAATAAACTTATATAAATACATCTTATATAGTATTAAATCTCTTGATAAATAATTTGTGAAATAGCCCTACAACTGCCTTTCAAATGTACTGTTTTTTATGATTTGATGAGTCGGTATGAGTATGTAGAATTAAGAATAATGAATAGGAATGATGGAAATAAAATTGATAATATCAAAAATAGTTTAGTTAGTTATAAACAATCCACTTATAGTTTTAAGAGTAGGAAATGGCCCTCCATCAACATATATGGAAAATAATTCAAATATTTTTAATTCTGAACATTCTCATTTGATCTTGGAAAATGAAGAATTAAAGTTCTAATTCTAAGTCTAAAATCCCATTCATATAATAAATGTACAAAAAAATTACATTAATTCTACAATTGTGAGTGCTTCATCTGCATTTGATCTGAAATATCACAAAATGTAAAAATCCAATAGTCTGAGCAAAGGACAAATTTAATTTCGTAAAAGGTATATATACTGAAAATGATGAGCAGAGAAAAGATTATTGGAATGAACTGCACAGTAAATAAACAGATTGGTAAGACATTAACTCAGTAAAATAATACATTTCTGTAAAGAACAAGCTTTTCGTTTTTGTTCTGCATCCTAAAACTCTATTCTTAATTTTCCTCATTAAAATCCCACATAAAAATGGAGTTGAAAATAATCTTTACAATGCATTTTGAAAATCCCCTCTCAATGAATTTAAATTATGTAGCTTATTTGGATATTTTTTTATGATAAGAAATTTTGTTAATATGAATTGATTAATATCTATATCTACATGTAAGTTTCTACTGCATCCACACTAGAATATACCAAAGTAGAAAATACAGATAATTTAAAAGTAAAAATAAAATATAAATTATTTTTTACACAGTGTATGTGAAAACAAAGGATTGTTTACAAAATTTAAAATATGGTCATTCATATAAAAAAAAATTTGAAAAGTTCAACATTATAAAATCAAAAGGAAAATTTTATTGTTAACCCTTTGAAATATAGGACAATCAATTATTCCTGCTCTTTTATTTCATGTAGTATTATGATCAAATGGTCACTCAAAATGGCAGCCGTTTCTCCCCTAGTTGCTTCCAATATGTCACCCTATCTCTGTATTATGCAGATAGCTTACTTGCTTTTAAAATAAAGAATTATTTGCAAATTTTTTAAAAGAAGTATTTGCAGTACACTAATGTAGTATTTACAATACTTATTACTAGCACTTTTAAGCAATTAAATAAATGATATTATAAATATATGTTTGTAAAATATTAAATTAAAATATTTAAAGAAATGCACACAATTTTAAATTTTACATAACATTTAACTATTAGATTTACCTTAAAATTTCTTTATGTGTGATGCACTTTAAAATATGGAATTGCACATTTTGGAACAATACAATCTTTGCAATACATGTGTGTTTCACAGTAAATTTTCTTTTTCAATTGTTATCGAGTTTGTTGCAATATGTCACATATCTTTTGGTTAGTTGCTTCTTCTTCCTTTCTTTTTGCATTTACAATCTTAGAATGAGTGTAAGTGAATTAATCAGTTTTATTTTCAAATGTCTGACAGTGCTACTTTGAGAGTTTACATTAATTTTATGCTATTGTTTCCTGCTTGAGAAACCTTCGATGATGCTCAAATCTTTCTATGAGCTTGAAAAACTATCACCAAACTCTTCATCAGAATCAAAATTTATTAAACAGCCAAAATCAGTTCTGAAAATGTATTCCTTTTCTGAATTATCTAGCTTTCCCATTTGAGCCCCATCAACACAGAAAATTTCCACAGAAACTTCCACAGAAATACACAAAGAAATAACTAAATCATGGACATTATCCCTAGTTCCAAGAACATTTTCTCTTTACTACTATTTGTATGCAATCAACTTAAGTAAATAATACAAAGAAGAATCATCTGAAACTTTAACAATGTAGAATAATATTAGTGAACAAACTCAACTCATCACCATGCATTGGAGAAAAATTTCACTATGGAAGTAGGGCTCGCTTGCAAATATTTGGGTCAGAATCCTTCTTGCAAGCTGAATTTGTTTGCATGTATTATGATGCTTGACTGAATGAGTGAGTGAGTGAATGTAAATTTTATTGGTGCAAGAGCCTCTAAAGGCTATGCTGCGTCAAACAAGATCATACTGTGGTCTAGACGTGAAGTTGAAAAAAAAGACGAAAAGTGGTTGACAAGAAGGAGGGTCGAAAATAGAGAAGGATCGTTAGGGTATCCCAGGAGTTCGTTACCCGTGTTTACCAAAGACAGTAAACCCCATAGGAGATGCTTGACTGAAATATAAACTGAGCTCCTTCATGACCATCAAAAGTTGAATAGAATTTAAAATTACAATTAATTTCAGTTGCATTTGTATATAACATAAAGAAATAGTCTGATTGTATTTCATTCGACATAACACCAGAGTTATTGATATTTTCAAAAAAATTTCTGCATTCTAAGAAAAATAATAATAAAGAATAAAGTGATAAATTATGCATTTATGAACTTACGGTATTTCCTCCTCAGCAGCATGAAAATTAATGTCCCATACTCTCAAGAAACGATCAAAACCGCCAGATGCAATAAAAGAACTATTCTTATCATAAGAAATATTGAGAATTCTGCCTGTATGAGCACAAATTGATTTAAGAATTTTTCCAGATTCTAGGTTCCATATAATGATATTACCTCCATCATCTACATGGGAAAAAAAATTATAGTCACGTTAAATAATTATAATGTTGAGTGCATCAAAAGTCTATCATTTGGTTGCCTGAATATCTAAAGAAAAAGAATAAAATGAAATGAAAATAGCATCTAGAGCAAGAACATATTAATGCAATTGAAAGATATAATTATTTTCTTTTCATCATACTGAATTCTGCAACACAAAAATTGTACTTACAATGATTACTAATCAGACTATACACTTGTTAGAATTAGCCTCATGGAGAGGAAGGGGTACTTTTTTCTCAGTTATATTGTTTTTAAAACAAAAATTTATTTTTAAAATGCAATATTACAGTTTCTAGAAGAAAAAATGTTGATTAATATGTATAGTATAACAATATGTATCTGTACAAAGAGACAAATCTAAAAAAATACAATGTGAAATGTAACAATATTTTTTAAGTTAATTTTAAATACTTTTTATATGCATATCACATAAACTCTCATTGACCACAGAATTTACAATTTATAAATCTATTTTTCTAATCTTCAAAATATCTTAACTGTAAACATACTATTTCAAAATATTATTGAGATAATATATAAATACATTTCAAGAAAGAAGGTTATTCATTCTAGTAAAGAGTAATGTGAATAAGTGAAAGGTTCCACAGTAAATCAAATTGTTTGGACAGTTTGTTTTTTTATAGCAACTTGCAACTCTACCATCAAACAAAGCTTATAATAAAAGGCTCTAATTATAAACTCTACTTAAGATTAAGACAGATAAATTTGGAAAGTGAAGTAGTAATTTAAATTATGTTCTCTCATTTGCTCTATAATTGTTCTACTTTTAAATCAAAAAAAGGCTTGGATATTGTATATTAAACCCTTATGGGAGTAGTGATTAGTAAACACACTTTTTGGGTGAGGTAAGCATTTTTTTAGGAGGGCAATAGCAAAATTTAACTCCAAGAAGGAGTTTATCAAGTGGATAAGTTTGAAAACTTTCTCTTTAATACAAAGTTAGTTAAAACAAAATTGAAATATAACATGCTTAGATAACTTTTCAAGAAAATGATGGACTTAAATTTTTCTGAACTACGAAAAACAGCAACATAAAACCCTAAAAGTATTCCATTTCATCAAAATAATCCTAAAAACACAGTTTATTATTGAAAGATGCTACAGGAAAATTTAATCAGAAATCACATTTTATTTAAACTAGTTTTATTCATGATCCAAGACAATCAAATAATAATGTTGCAGGGATTCAATTACATTAAAACAAAACAATTTACAGATGTCAAAATATCTCTGGTTCAAGTTTCCATACATTTTACATGCATCTAAATTTCAGATTTTAATTCATTATTTAAATTTTTTGAATACATGTAATAATTTTACTTCATTTAAAGCAAAATATAAAAACTATATTTTTTTACCATTGCAGTACAACAAAAGTTAAAAGTTGTATACAAATATATGGTAATGTTATCATCTTATGCTAAGCTAACTGTATCATAAATAATTGCTAATTTTTAGTAATTTAAATTTTTTAAATTTTGATACATATATTTGTCCATAAAAATCATCAAAGTTAAAAAAGAGCAACATACCAGCTGATGCCATTTCTCGACCATTTGGAGCAAAGGCTAGTGAATTTATGAATGTTTTGTGTCCAACAAATCGTCTAACCGATTGTGCATCATCAAAAGTCCACAATAGTATTACTTTATCAGCAGATGCAGTAGCTAAGTACCTGCCATGTGGATGAAATTTAACGCACTGTAAGAAAAACAAAAATTGATTTTGACAAAAGATTGAACAAATAACAATGAATAAATTAAGAGTAATTTTATTTAAAAATAGAAGAGTTAGAAAAGTAAATTTTCAAACATCAGTGATACATTATCTACAAAATCTTTAGGAAACAAACTTTTTAGAACAAAAAGTTCTTTTTTTTTTTTCTTTTAGAACTAAAAGTTTAGTAAATTTTAAAATACAATTAGACACAAATTTCACAAAGAACAATATATTTAAAGCACTAAAAACATTCTCAAAAATTTATTATTTACACAATTAAATGGTAAATCATATTGATACTCTTTTAATGATGGAAGTGCTTTATGTAAGAAAAATATCTGGTTATTTTTTTTCCAAGTTCTGATTCATTCCTCATTCTTCTATTATTGAGCCACTCAAGAGAAAATATGTGCCTTGCTATATATAAAGAGAAACTTAGCTTTCTATCATTTCTGGCAAAATGTTTTAACATTGCCTGATTATGATTCTTACCATAAAATAAAATAATATAATGGGATAGTGATCAACAATAATTATGTGTTATGTATGCTATCAAAAGGCAAAAGATTTGTTGGTGGCCTGCAAAGAAAGTGATGATTAAATTATGAATTATTTTATGTCCATTTTATTCATAAAATCTTATACAACTATAATTTTTTTTTCTTCATGTCCTTAATCTTTATAAAATGAAACTTTTCACTAATATCTGAATTCTTTCCTTTTTGTCCAAAAATGACTCATAAAAACAAAAAAGAAATATGTTATATTTTGTAATGTATTTAAGAATATATCCTCATTCTTTAATGTAGATTAATCATATGTATAGAGTTAATTCAAAAAAACAAGGGGTCTTTTCTTATTAGTACAATTTTCTGCTAGTGATATTTGACAGAAATCATCAGCAAGTTTTACTTTCTGGAAATAACCAATAGTTACTTAAAATTTTAGGATCATTTTTGATAAAACCTTTTTTTTTTTCCATCAACGCTAAATCAATTGAAAGTACGGAATTTCCATAATTGTGAGGAAAAAAATATTAATCATTTACTCTAAAGGTGGTTTGAAAAACACCAACAAACATTCTTATTCAAAATAGATACATTGATTATATGAAAATTTACTTAAAAGCTTAAAGAAATTTCATCATTTGATTTATAATTTTTTTTTTGTAAAAAAAAAAAAAAAATTTAAAATTATCAATGACTGAAAATTAAACAACACAGATAATTCACACCTTAGATTTCCAAAGAAACAATTTAAACTTGAATAGTTTTAATTCATTAGGTAATGATATATCATTTTTTTATAAAAAAGGCCTAATATTTTAATATCAATTAAATACTTATATTAGATGAAATACCAATGAATTAAGAATATTTACATCAACATCAGAAGAATGACCAGCAAAAATTCGCAGTGACTGATTATGCTCAAAACTCCATAATCGTGCAGTATAATCCATAGAAGCAGTTGCAAAATATGAACAATTTGGACTGTAAAATGAAATTTATAAAATTATGTTTCACACTTTTTTTTTTTGTAAATTGCAAAAACCCACATCAATAAAGAACATTAAAAGATAATAGATCAAATTAAAGTGCAAAAGCATTACATTCAATCATTATAGTAAAGAAATAAAACAATGATGAGATTGTAACCTAAAAACGAAAGCAATTCAAAATTCTTGTTTTTTTCCCCCCTCAATTAAACTCTCGTTTATGTATTAGCATTTTTAAATGTATTAGCATTCTTAAGGAATAAACCATTTTCAAATTCTTTCATAAAGTTAGAATGTAATTATAAACAATAATGATCTATATCAGTAAGACATTTAGAGCATTTAATAATCAATTAGCCATTTTTTTTTAAATTTTTAAAATACAATTAACAACTGATATACAAAATTAATACATATGTAATTTTACCTCATAAAATTTTCATGCTTAATTTTAATTTCCAAATAACTCCTAAGAATACATACTATCCAGCCTTTTTTTTTTCATACACTCAAACTGATGATTACTTTTCATCACGTTTATTTCCTTCAATTCTTTAGCTATTATTATATTCTTTTCTTGTCCTTCAAATATACTGATTTTTATTAATAAATTTTAATTTCATAATTTACCTTGAAAAATTTAAAATCCATACTCCATATAAGAAATTTTTAAAAGAACTTCATACTTTAAATTATTCATTCAATAAACAATGAAAGTTGAGCATGATGAAAATATTTTAACTATTGGAAAAAATAAGAATATGAAATACTGCAATTATTTCAATACACCAAATCAATTAAAGATCCTAAGCATATTTTCTCTTCCATACTATTTTTATTTACTTATCAGGTAGCTTTCTTTAAAGTTGCCTTTTCATGTTCTTCTATATTGCAAGACTATACAATAAATCTAAATCTAAGTAAAAAAATCAGCAAAAAAAAAATGCTTTTGACTTAATTTATATTGTATGGAAAATAAAATCAGGCATCTTCTTGAGTTTAAAACTAATCACTGAAATTAAATTGAGAAACCAGCTACAACACTTTATTATAAATATAATGATTACACAATATATGCAAATGAAAATAATTAAATAGAGAAACCAG